>VZRE01016443.1:111635-189635 GCA_013396775.1 Cephalopterus ornatus
AGGAGATTTCATGGCGGCGACGGGCGGAGATGCCCCGGTACCGCTGCCGCCTCCCACCGCCAGCATGAGCGGCCCGGCCCCGCCGCCCCTCTGTTATAGCCCGGCCGGACCCGGCCGAGGCGGAGCGGGGGGCGGTGCCGCGGGCGGTGCAGGTGCGGCGTGCGGGGCCGGGGGCAGCGGCACGCCCGGGGCTCGGTCGGGGTGTTCGGGCAGCTGGAGCCCCGCTAGCAACGGAGTCACTGCCGGGAGGTGTCGCTTCTTGTCCTGCGCCAGCCGCTCCGACAGCGGGATGGGGGCTCCTCCGGGATGATACCGATACGCTATCCTCCGGACCAGGTGTGTGCCGGACTGCTGGCGGAGAGAGGATACAGCGAGTGTCAGAGCCAGCTGCAAGGAGGGACTTTCACGGGAACACAAGGCCGGATCATCCTCACCCAGCCCCATGGCTGCTCCCGACCGAGGACACACAGCAGGACGGGTTGGCAGCAGCTCACTCGGAGTGAGCCCGTGGCTTTGCGTGCAACTGCTGCTCGGCCACCCCAGGAGTCCCTTCCATTCCCACCCCCAGTGTCCTGTGCTGGCGTCTGTCCGTGGTTATTGCCCTGCTCCATACGTTAGTGAGCAGTGGACACGGCCATGGGGACAGCTGAGCCACTTTGTTCCAGAGGGTGACCCGAGGAGAGGAGCAGGTGGCAGTGGAAACGTAAGGAATGCTCAGGCAACAGGGAGCCACGGCCCCAGGTGCATCAGCCAGGGCGTTCTCTGGTGGAGTGCTTTGCTTGTTCTTAGGAGAAAGATATTAGCACTTGTCCTGAAGTCAGGTTAAACCGATGTTTATACGTGCCATAGCCACCGAGTATTGCTCTTGTGCTGTCTCTTGCTCATTTTAAATGAAAGCTGTCTGAGCAGCTAAAATACCAGTTCTGTTAAATACTCACTGGGGAAGACTGTCATATTTAGTTACATCCAGAAATACTGAAAACAGACACCAGGTGCTACTCCACGACAATGCATTGGGAGCTGTAATTATGTCTGTGTGTTGATGAGAATATTTAGAATTAGAATAGAAGAGTCTGGAATAGGGAGAAGGAAGGAAAAACATGTCTCCAAAACTTTCTGACATTTTCAGACATGCTGTCATTGCTCCTGCAAGATACAAAATGAGAAAAATAATATTGTAGACAATAAAACAAATTTGTTCACCTCTCCTTACTGGCTGATATAGAGGCATTTATTTATTTTTGCAGTGAATCAAAAGAAGTTCTCATGGCGAAGTTCAATTGTTATTTATTCTGTGGCTTCCTCCTCCCTTGTGGTCTTCCTTTGTTTTTCTTTCTGCTAATAAAAGTGGCTACAAACAATCCTTTTTAAAGACTATAGTGTCACAGATGGAAAGTGAGGTTAAAAAGTGGGAAACAAGGAGATACAAGGGCATGACGTCAATAGCACGAGTAGGATGAAAGACAATAGACACAAGGCATAAAGGAGAACTGTTGCATACGTGACTAGGTAGAAGTCACAGCCCGAAGAGACAAGGACCTGGCCCTGCAGCAGATGTCAATTCTCTTTTTCTCAAGCATCTACATGTATGATCAGCCTTACCTGTCCACACACATCCCTGCTAAGCACTGGTCCCATGCTTGGTCTAAAGACATGACTTAAGGGCAAAAGATGTCTGAGTTTTGAATCTATCCATTTTGTGAGGAATACAGGCAAAATAACCAAAGGGTAGAAGTCCTCCCGTGCCCTTCTTGTTATTTCTCATAAAGGTGGTCAAACAATCTCACAGCTTTTTGGAATGGTGTCTGAGGTCACGTCATAAAGAAAGAGCACAAAGGGGGATGATGCTGTACAACAGGGCTTGAGTTGCTTGGGGCCTTGCTGCCACAAAAAGGGAAATGATCTGCCCTACTTCTCCCTTCTTGTACTCCTGGCCTAGACCTTTTGCATGTGCTTTGAGCAGGTTTGTCTCATCTTCTGCTGAGCCAATTCAACATGCTAGAACAGCAGAAAACTAATCCACAAAAAAGTGAGTAATTTTCAGTTGAACTGAGTTGAATGGGCTCAGCTCAGAGAGCTAATAAAAGGAGAGAGTGGATGGGTAGGGGGAAAAAATAACAGCTTCCCTGTAGTAACATAAGAATTTATCCCTGGTATTCTATTTAAATTATTATTTTACACTCAATTTGACATTTTCAGAATAATTTTTAGGCACGATGTAGAAATTATTCCATAAACTTCCATTCTTTACAGTCACGTGTTTGGGAACTCTTCTTTCCTTAAAGACAACCTGGGCTTAAAAATCCTTGGTCGTGTTTACTGCTTCATTGACCAGTCTTTCAACATTTCTTTCAGTAAATACTTGTGTTTTCTCCTAAGCAGCCTTGATTCTGCTGAATGCAACTGAGACTCAGCTGGTGAACTTTAATTTTCTACATAAACCATTAGCTTTTACAAGAGGAAGCAAAGATTGACTTTTATGCTTATCAGTTCTACGTCATAGACCATGTGGCCATGCACATCCATAAATATTCTTGAAAGGCCCCACAACATGCTGCATTTTTGTCCCTAATGCCAACAGGAGGAGCCCACATCTGGCAAAATGACGAAGTCACTTTTGAGTGCAGGCTGACACGCCTGGCTGCTCGTGTTTACTGGAAGAAATATCCAACACAACTTGTAATGTAAACCTCAGCTACTGAATCCCTCCCATTTTCTAGGATGCTGTCCAAGCTGTATTTAAAGTGAATTTCTTCTTGACCATTCGATGCAGTGTCTCCAGATCCTCCCCAGCTGGTGACGCAATGTTTACAGTGGTTTCCTAGTGCATTTTTAACCTCACAAACGTGTAAGCCACACAGCTATTTAAATCAACAAATCCTGCCTTAAGTATGCTTCAGGGAAAGACTTAAAACAGGCACTCTGATATAACCAAGTTGCAAGGCTCACAGGGTACTAGTTTTCTAAATGAAACATGGACTAATTTGGGACACCAAAGAGAATCCTAGGAGGGGTTTACAGAGGCATTGGGGCTGCAGGTTGACTAATCTAGTGGTTTTCAAACCATGACCCAGAGATGCTTACAGATCCATGAACAACTTCTGAGGCATTCACATAAGACGGGAAATAAAAGCAGGAAGAGAAAGTTTCTGGAAGCAGGTTAAAATTCACAGTACATAAGCAGCACCATATGCACATACACCGAAAATGGAACTGCAGAAGGGGGAATCTGCAAGTCCAAAATGGCTGAAAAGTTTTTCTCATGAATCATTTATTTTCATCACTTCAAAGAGCAAGAATACCCCAAAATATCATTCTTGTTAAGCAAGCACCATGTTCCCACAGTTAAAAGCAGATGTTTTGTGAAACCTAAACCTATCTTCTTACCGGTATTGATACTAGACAAAAGCCAGAGTGCTAGATCCCTGCCCATGGAAGCAGCCTGAAGTTTTGAATATATTATTTCCACAAGTCTTTTGATACTTATTAGGCTGTGAAAATAATAATTCTTTACGAAAGTATTAGTTAAAGTAGACACTACCTTTAAAACCTGGGAATGACAAACAGCCCATCATCACCAAACTTTTAGCTGAAGGAAAGCAAGGAAACAAAAAATTTAGACATCTGTGAAAGAGAAAAATGAAAACTGCCAGAGGATGAAAAAGCACAGGTGTCAGCCAGACTAACACACAGAGAAACCAACTCCTTCGGCCACAGAGCAGGAATAGACCAAACCTCATCAGTATAACTTGTCTCCCTGTTCAGCACATCAGAACCCTGCCCTCAGGATGCTTATTTGAAGGGAGACAGTGGTTAACACTCCAGCCTATTTTATCCTTCACGCTGCAAGTGGAATTACCTATGTGAGTGAATTGCTAAACCTGTTCTGTAATGAAGAGAGCTGTCTAATTAAAACTTGGCTGAGATGAGCCATGCATTTTACATAGGCTACCTAACTACCATCCAAGGTGTTCTGCTTCATCTGCTGACAGTTGGGCTAAATACAAGCCTGGAGCTAATACAAGCCCAGCTGTCCTGTAGCTCAGTCCACACCAGTGGGAAGAGTGAGTGACTCACAGCAGCATAATCACTCTTGAAAAACTGCCAAAAAAAAAAAAAAAAAAAACCCAACCACTTTTGCCAGAGATCCTTCACAGGACTTTCCTTCCCCTTCTCCCAACCTGTTCTGTAGACCTTAAACTGAAACCTGAAGTTACTACAAACTGATGCAACTCCTTTTGGTTTTCCCTCTCCCTCTAATGCAAACTCATGGACCTGTTCACTGCCACTCACAGCTGTAGATTTGTGAGCAAAACATACATCTTCCTGCTGAATTCTGCCAAAACCTGAATTCACTACCCTTTTAAATTTTCTGCTTCTCAAATTAACCTCCTAAATGTGAACACAATATAGCCCGTACAGTTTTCTCTTCCTCTGTCTTTCAGTAACTAGAGGCAGAAGCTCTTGGATTTTTGAATGGATGTGTTTAAATAAGTTGTTGGCTCTGAAACAGGTTTGTGGCAGTTTAGTTTCAATCACTATTGTTGCAGCTGTATTAAAAGTCCCTGAAACTGATGAAGTGTAATCAAAACCTACACTGACATTTCTGGAATGGTGAGTTGAGTGTGAGCTTCCGTCCACAGCAAAAAGATACGAAAAACTACTCAAGAATTTGGAAGTTCTGAGTCAACTGACTTTGGCTGAGCATTACATGGGAAAGGGAGAGAAGTTCAGGTAAGGAGAGGGATGATAGTGATTAAGAGATAAAGAAGTTTCAAAATAACTGTTTTGTGCCTTTTTTAGAGAAGATGAAAGGAATAGTGTCACTTAATGAACACTACATTCATATTACCAATATGACTTGGGTCCATAGTAATTTTGATGCAGGTCTGATATTGCTTCCAGCTGACTTCTGTTGTTTTCAATTTCTAAGCATTTTTCTTGTGCATGAGCTGACTTCTCTTTCAGTGGAAACTGAAGAATGGAAGTGAAACTGAAATGGAAGACCATCCCAAATGTATTCTAACTCTACAGGAAACATGCAGGTCCCAATCAAAGGCTTGGAACTGAAAACATGAATTGTTTTTCTCATGTATTCAGGAAGCACTCCCCGAATGTTCTTGGTATCAGCTTCATTTCTTCTTCACACTAGTGTAAATTAGAGCTAAATTTTATTTGTTTGGGTCAAAAGAGACAACTGCTGACAACCTTTAGGTCACATTTGCAGAAACACTTTTGATATCAAGCTGCATGACAAGGCCTTTTCTTCTTTTCCTCACTGCTCACCAGGTTTTTTCAATGATGTCTGTTTGTTTAGCTACTGCAGAACATCGGCTACATCATGAAAATAGAATTTGTAGGAGCAAAGCAAATAGAATGGAATGCGTTATGAAACTAACACAAGAGTTACTGGGCTGTAATATATATTACAGCCAGGTTTGGGGGAACCTTCCATCTTGAGTTCACTCAGAGTCACACCAAAAGTTCACATCCATCAGAAAATCCTCAAAATCCAACTGCATAAAACATGCATTGACCGTAAAGTATATAGGCAGTAGATAATACAACAGCGGCAAATGGAAAGAGGTAAGAAGCTCCTTTTCAGAGTGAGATCACTTCAGAGGTAGGAGAAATCAACCAAAACACTGCTTGAAAGCTCTACTACTGTTTTTGGATCTTAATGCAAGGAGATGGATGTTGTCTGGCACTTTTTCCCCTGCAGTGCAAAGGAGCAACCAGAGAACAAGCAGAGAGAAGTGGTCAAAAAGACAGCAAGAGAAATGTAAGCAAAGGGACCATGGCAGTAAGCCAGGTGGGGGAAGAGAGCCTGGCATTTGGAATGCTGTGTGGCAACTGGAGGTGAAGAAATTGCCTCTATTCTGACTCTGTTTCTAGGAAAACAAGGCTGTGCACATATCCTTTGTATAGGCACATGGGACTCTGCACAAGACTGAATGAAGGAAAGAGTTTGTTCTTCTATTAAGTCCTCCCTCAGCAGAAGTCATCTAAAAGAGTCCAGTAGCAGTAAAATCAGTTTTAAAGGGTAATATGACACAAATTAAAAAAAAAAAAAAAAAGGCATTCATATGAATACAATGTAACTTTATTTTCTAGATTAGGTTGTGGGCTCTAGCTCAGGGCAAACCACTGCTTCTACCTCTACCTGATGCTGCTGTCACCATAACAGGGGTGATGTGTATTAATGTGCTGGATCATGAACTGGAGAAGCTGAGTTCTTTACTTTTCCACCAGTTTTGCTTCAAAATATTTCACAACTACAACTGCATCAAGAAATTTGTACTATTTCAAATGCAAATGAAAAACAGTTGCTGTTTTCCACCTACTTTGTCTCTGAATTGTTGATAAATTGAGTTAAGATAGCTGGATAGTGTGCAACTTCAAAAAAAACAAAAACAAAAAAAACCAAAAACCAAACCAAAAACAGACAAAAAAACCCCAAACAAAAACAAAAAAAAAAAAAAAAAAGAAAAGGAAATTTGTCCAGAGGAGAGGGAATGTTGACTGAACAGTGGGTGGTTACTTACTAGAAAAAAATAGGAATCTAAGATTTGAGAGGCTTGTATTTCATAAAAAATATGACACACAAACCACATGGGAAACAAATTTAAAGCCTTGTCAAGTGAAACATATAAGGGAGCTCTCACATATTAAAATAATGAGACATCTCTCCTAATTCATCTCCTCCATAAGTAAAATAATAGGCAGTGAAATTTTGCAGCAGATGTATTTCACATTAATGTTATTTGCTGTGGTTAAAAATCCCACATTTTGTACTGTTTCTATTATCATATTTCACACACTCACAGACACAGAGCCTGTTTGGCTGAGTCATCTTGTACTTCATATCCAACACTGTTGGGGGACTGTGTGTTTCCAAAGCCTTAAATCTGGCCAGGAAGTATAGATTATAAATACATGTAATTAGTAACTACAATGATAATAAAATATACTGATGGCCAAAATACCTAGCCAAAAAGATACTAACCACATCTAAAGAAAGAAAAACATTCCTTGCCCAAGAAGAATTCCAATTAGATTTTCCTGGGTAAACTGAATATCCTTTGGGTTTTGTGGTAGGTTTTTTGTTTGTTTTTTAAAAGTGTACTTGGTTTCCATTTTGCATGTTTTACTTGCCCTTGTGTGACTAAATCAATGTTTTATTTTTTCCATGGTCCAGAAGCATCCTTCTCTTGTTTTGCACCAATCTCAAGGAAACTCAGACCAGTACAGCCACAAGAACAGGGAATGTCAGGAATGGCAGAGGGTGTAGGATGTTGTTCCCATCCATCCCACTGAAGCAAGCTACCAAAGAAGGCTGAAAAAATCAAGCTGTACTCTCCCTCCCATGTTCTGTTGGCTTTAAGGCAGTAGGAGGCAAAGGGAGAAGCCAAGATCACTTGTTTGCTGAAGGCATGGGGATGTATATGTTAGAACAGAAGCGGAGCTCTTCAATTATTTGTGTTGCAGTAGTGCCAGTCATGGACCAGGACCCCATTGAGTCAGCCACCGTACAAATGTGGAACAAAGCAGTAATCCTTAAGCTTTGGTTAGCCAGTAAATCACCCTCCTTTAAGGGATGGGGATTTGCATATTTATGGTTGGGACATAACTATGCTTTAATCCACTGGAGCCTCTCCTATTACAAGCGCACAGGGGGTTGTGTAGATGGGAAGAAAAGAATCAGTGTTACAGCCAGTGACCACATGCAGCATTCAGCTCTTTCCTCTGACTGAGCAAACTGCATTTCAATTTAGGAATCGTTTTTAAAAGCCCTGTGGTTTTTTCCATTTTTCTCAGCCTCAAATAATTTTTGTGACAAGCCATAGCAGCATCCTGTCTTCATCCCAAATGAAAGTTAAGTAAACCATGATCTAATTCTCCCAGCCAGAGGGAGGATCTGTGACAGCAACTTCTTCCACATGCTCGTTTTCTATTTCCAGGTCCTCTTTCATAAATAACAGGCTTTCAGAATTGCCCATTCCATACTGCCCAGCACCGATTTACTAATTGTATGCTTACAACAGAGGATTTACATACAAAGCCAGAGTCAGAGAATTTACACAAGAGGACAGCAGGCTTCGCCACAGTAGACACTTAAAAACACAGCTCTGCTCAGTGAGGTTTATCCTGCCATGGCATTGAAAAACACGTGTGTTGTACCACTGTATCCAGGGTTATTTAGGCCAGGAGTCTTCTAGAAAGCACACTTCAAGGAGCACACACCTACTCAACACCTACACAGCGTGGTTCCAGGCCTGATGCTTGAATAGAAGGCCATGAACAAAATATTCACAGCCTGATACACCTATATGTGGACTGTTCTGCAAATATTTGATCAGACACTGATGCCTTTTCATCATCTATCTCTCCTTGGTAGACAACCAACCTAAATTTGCCAGGTTAGGTTCATACTAAGCTGTTGACTTGAATCTGTTCACACAAGCAATAGCAAGTGCCAGAGCTTGGAGAAGTACAGTGGGGAGAAGACAAAAAGGTTTTAGCAACACATTGTCAGATTGCTCGGGAAATCACATCTTTCAGCACAATGTGTTGTAGTCTGTGTGGCACATCAGAAGCAAAAAGAAAATCAGCCTTGGAGGTCTCCACACTGCAATAACTATTTTTAGATGTCTGGCATCCTGAGGTGGCCATAGCTTTGCATAGTATATAGGGGTTCCCTGACAACAGACCTGTCCAGCCTTCTGATTCTTAAGGATTCCTTGCTTCCTAAAACAGACAGTCTTCAGTGAAGGTGCAGGCTCCCAAAGAGAAGATTGACACCTGTTGATGTAAACTACAGTGCGTTTGTTTTCCATTATCTATGTCCCCTGAGGAATCACCTCATGGATACTTCAGTGTTCACAAATGACACAGCTCAGTGCTGTGGTCCAAAGCAGTGCAGGGACAGCAAGGTATCTGCTGACATTTACATACTACTTCACCCAGTACATGGCTCACCACCTGGATTAGTGCCCTAACCTCTGAGCAAATGAATCATGGTCTCTCTTATGGATCCCAAGTAAATCTATATATGGCAAATCTAACTGCTTCAGCCCACGGGTTTGAATTTCACTGGACAGACATTTAGACATGCAGGGAACATGTTATTAATAGAAATAAAAGTTCCTCCAACTTCAGGAACTCTCAGAGCTCATTTTAAATACAATCAAATGCATGGATCAGCTAAAATTGATCAAACATCTCCAGTGACAGTTAACAAACTCCTTTGGTGCCTGATGCTTATTGTGGATTCCTGGATATCTTTTGCACTACTATTTACAGAGCCAGGCCTCAAACACGCAGAGTTTGCTCACATTTACAGACAGGCTCTATGACAGTTTTATTACTCGTGGAATAAACCCTTGTCACAAACTAGGAGTACTCTGTGCTAAGCACTGTAGGGGGGACAGGAAGACACCTCCTGCTCTGGTCCTAGCTTCCTGGTTTGCTTTAAATTTGACCATTTATCATATGAAATTAGTCCTAGAAATAACCATGTATTTCCTTCTCCCACCTTCCTTCATACCTAAAATACATTTAGGAACCTCTCAAAACTTGAACCTCCCCTTAAGTGTTGCCAGCACATTCTCAAATACTTTGTCTAGACCTGAAATATGTTTAAGCAGCAAAGTCCAAGTGCGGAACAGACAACATATTGAGTTCATGATAAATTCACTGGTGAGAAGGCTAATCTTCAAGGCTGATAACATTCTGCCTCTCTTCAACAGCCTGAAGGCAGGAACTGGGTTTAATGACACTTTTTGCATAGGACATGGGATCTCCCAAAAGGCCAATCTGATCATCTGTGGACTCAGATATCTTTTCCCCGTGTCTCTGCTCTCAGATGGTATAAGCCCAACAGTGCTTTCAACTTCATATCCCCACATCAATGCCTACAGACAGCTGGGTTATACAAATACAGGTCTAATCCAGACATTTAAGCTCACACAGAACACCAATGACCTCTCTCCACTGCCTGAAAAGGAAAAATGAAGATGAGCATTTTCCTATGCTCTTACTACAAAATGAGTAAACACCTGACAATATACAAGTCTTCAGCCTTCTATGAAAATATTCTGGATGCAAGGCTTCCCTCTAGTGGAAAATCCACAAACTTTTCATTAACAGCTGCAGTTACACTGTGCAAAACCAATGCCAAAAGCACATATAATGTTGCTGTTGAAACAGTTAAGTGGCAAGTGCATTCACACATGACAACACGACTATGCTTGAATCTTTTGAGTCACACAACCCACACACAATTGCAAATTCTGGACTAAACTTTTGTTATCCGTACTTGTATCAGGTCAGGCTTTTCCATTAGGGCCTGGGTTTTGGAACAAGCTTATATTCCCTATGATGGAGAAGTTTGCCAGCCCTGGGGTACACCTGCCTGCCTGGCTGTAGGAACGAGAGAAGGAAAGAGATGGTAGATTGGTGTGAGAAGGCAGTAGCACTTCGGGACCTTATGTGAGACTAGATGATGGATCAATGAGTTCCCTTGAAGTTTATGCTGTTAACACAATTATTTGGTTTGTGCAGGGATCAGGGATAGGGATTTTATAAAATTTTATAAATTTTTTATAGATTTATATTTTATATAAAATTTATAAAATTTTATAAAATCCATAATAAACCAGCCCAAAACAACTGGTTTTCAAATATCCACAAAACAAAGCAGGTAAGTAAATAAATCTACTGTAATTAAGAGCAATCAAAATTAATGCATCTATAGTTTCACATCCAGACTACATAAGGCCTTTTGAAGATGTTGCTAAGACTGGTAAAGAGCAAATGTAGCCTAATTAACCTGTATAGAAGGAGACCATAGCAGAATACCTAAAGCAATCATATAGGTGCTATATGAGTGCAAAGGCTGCAGAATGGGGATGTCAGCAAACTCAAGATCAAATCAAAATTGTGCCCCTGCCTTCTTGTTCTATACACATCCCAGTGGCATTAGTTACTTGGGAAGCACCGCTACTACCGTCTTGTTCAGCTTCTAACATGGTTTCACAGATCTTGAGGAACAGCACAGCCAGAGGACCCTGACTGAAATGCCGAGCCACAGAGGTGCTTCTTTACCTCTAAACATTTTACTACTTACAGGGTTAACATTAAACCAGTGAATGCTGCTACTCAATAGAAAAAAACCCTAATGACTGTGATGGGCTAAAGTTTGGTGTCCATAAATATGCAAAAAAAACAGACCAAAGGCAAGTGTGTACAAAATAATTTATTACAGCATAACATATGTTGGCAATATTTTACAGTGAATTTTCCATTCAACAATTTTTTAATCTAAACAGATGACACACAAAGGAGAATTTTAATTAGAACAGTTTATTTGTCTTAATAAAATCCCCTCTTCATGAATTGGTATTTGCCTTTGAGGGGCTAGTTAATATTACTGAAATTATTTACACTGCAGTGAAATAAAAACAAACTGAGATTGAATGATTCCATTTCAGTTTCCAGAAAACAGATTTTCTGTACAAGCCACAGTATAGTTATGTTTTGATAGCAGTTCTTACAGAATGTAAAGCTGTCATGTGATATGTAGCCATTTTGTCTAGCAATGCTATGCTTTAAATAGGTATATTAGATTTAAACTTCCATTTTGATGTGTTGTATAATTAATAGTTAATGCACCAAAATATAAAGTAAGAAAAAAGTTCATTATGATTTGTAGTCAGCCTCTTTGTGCTCCCTTAAACAGTTTTAAAATGTAAAACATACTTCTCAGATACTGTTTTGCCTTGCAGCACCTACAGCGATAATATTTAGGCATGAGAAGTACTGGAGTATTGGCCGTGAGTAGACAACTAAGACTTTTAATAGAGGTAATACAGCACAACTAGCAGTGAGTTTTTATGGTGTAGAAAGAAACCATATTCCCCATTACTGTACCTTCTGCATTTGTCCATAAATGGAGCAGCTTTTTCAACCTAAGTGTCAACAGATGGGGAGAAACCAGAAGGAACATGAGGAAGAGGGAAATGGAACAAAGGACAAACAACAGTATTAAATTAATTACGTTTTCTCAGGGAATTGCTTCAGGATATTAAAACTTTAAAATGCTAAATGACCATAAACTTAAGGAAACGATGATGGATAAGGAACACAAGGTAGAAGGAATAGTTTTCAAAAAGCCTTAGTTATTAGTTGTTTTGTTTTTTACACAGACTTAATCTTCATATCTGTCAACACTGGTTCCATATAAGACACACACCTGACAAAAACATGCAACCCCCCCAATGCTTTCATTGTTGCTGTGCTTCAAAAGAAACCAAACTGACCAAAGATTAAAAAAGAAATCCAACCAAAACAACCCAGAAAAAAACCCTAAGGAACAGTAAAGACAAAGAGGGCAATTCAAGCAGCACTTCAGTCTTAATCTGCTAAAAACGCTCAAATGATAATTTATTAACAAGATATGATCACATTTATCTGTATATGTAACAACACTTAAGTGAAAGCATTCTTCAACATCCATATTTTTTGTGAGGGAGGGCTGATGAATTATTAAAAGACTTAAACCTGTACAAGTATAAACATGAAAAATGCTGATTAAAGATAATGTTTACATAAATATTGGCAGTTTTCATTGGGAGGAAAAAACCCTAATAGCATACTCCATTTAACTATCCAAATATTTTGTTTTATAACTGTTAAAGATATTAAAATACAACCTGGAAAAGTAACCCTGATCTGTATCCAGCCAGCATGTAATGAGTCAGAGTTTTGTATACATGTGTGCATGTAGGTATACACACACACACGGGCTTGCACACACTACTTCAAATTTCATTAGACAGCAAATCATGGTTAATGGCCGTATGATTCACAGATGCAATGCTGCTGTTGTCCTCATTTGTGGCAGGCATGAAGGCAGACGTAAAAGGAAACAGTTTATGACATGCTGCTTGATATTCTTCACATTGAGCATGGCAGCTTCCAAAACTGCCATCAAGCAGTGCCTCAAAAACCTTTGTTAATGTCTAAAGAAACAAAAAAGTAACAGTTAATAAATGTGATTTACAATTTTCCTATTCCTAAAAGCATGTACCGTTAAACTATACTAATCTGAGCAAACTGGTTTCTCTGTTGGTATTCATGTACCTTACAGTTACAGGAAAAATTTGAAACCTTGTTCTTTCAAATATTAATTTATCATGATATATGAAGCATTACATTATCCTGTAGTAAAGTATACACTATTTAAGATCCCACACCTTGGGGGGCTTTATAGACTCTATCTTTTACCTTCACATTTCTGTCTCTCATGTTTTTATCCAATCTAGTAGCAACAGCAATTGCTTTTTCTTGTCTTGATTTGTCCAGGAAATACATCATCTTTGCACCTTATTGCAAGAAAAAAAACACAATGTTTAGCTTTCCTAAATGCCATACTGCATATACAGACACACAGAACCTGAAAACTTGTAAATAAATGTGAATTAGACTTCTTAAAAGTTTTAATAACCCGTATCTTCCTTCTTTATTTGTAACTGAAAACTAAAACCTAAAGCCATTCTGAAATTTATTAGAAGCACAAGGATTGAGTAACGCAGAAGATCTGCTCCTGCAAAAGTGAAATGCCTCACTTGACTGACAGGTCTTCAGCAAAGAAATGTATCACAGAGTACACTGATGATGACACCCTTCAAAATCAGCAGGCTAAATGAAACCCATCATACAAATGTAGAAGCAAGTAAAAGATGTTTTCTCAGAGACGCTCTGAATTCTTTTCATAAGTACTGAAGGTAAGTGAACAACACAGTTACTACACAATTGTGGAACACGGTCCAGAAAAAATTCAGATCAGTATATGCCCATATGGCAGCAAGTAAGGTCAAGGGAGGCTACTAACCTAGATCTAAGTGAAATAGCTTAGGTACAAGGAAAGTGTAATGCAAGTTTGGTCCTTCACCTGGATTAGTGAAAAGTAAAACACTGCATTCTGTAACTATGCAGCTTCTTGGACCATAAGCAGTTTATAAAGAGTGGCCATCATTGCTCAAAACACTTATCTTACCCTAGTAACATCTGCTTAAAGCCAGGGAGGCTATGGTACAGAAATTGAAAAGATTAGAACTCTGCTTATGGTTCCTTCTCTAGTAATTTTAAGCTAAGAACAGTCTTTGTGCTCTCAGACTTAGGGTTTAGGTCTTTCAGACCTCCACATTTTCAAACTTTAATTAAAGACAACTGTTTAAGAAACTTAAAAATTGTACAGTAGGTAAGTCAATTGCCTCAAACCTGTTTCAGCATAAACAGAAGACTGATACACAGGTGAAGACCTAAAGCTACCAAGGACTTACCTGGTGACTGTACTGTTTTCCATAATAACGGAGGACCAGAAAATAGAACCTGGAAAGCATCCAGTTAGATGCTCAACAACGACATGAGTGGAAAAATACATCTGTAAGAACCAGTAGCAGTTGACTGCTCAGGTATCTGTACTTGGTTTCCCAAATCTGGAGTCTGCTCAGAGGAAAGTGGTGCAAGTATTTCTCTCAAAATGCTGTCCTGAAACATGGACCTTATAGAGGCCAATGAAAGTTTGTGGTAAGTTACCTAACCTTCCTTTAAGAGAGATGAACAATCTTCTGAAGCTAAGTTTTTCCAGTGATTCTGGACGGACCGCGGGTAACTTTTAAAAACCAAGTGAAGTTAGCACTACTTTAGGCGCCTGATAAAACTACAGTTACAGTTCCTTAACTGCTGGAAATGCGTTTTCTAAATAACCTGGCCTTAAGGGACTGCAGATAAAGATTCTGGATTTATATCACTTAAATCATCTCCTTTTCAAGAGCATAAAAGTTAAACAAACCTGACAGCTGGTGCTGAATGGAGGTAGCATTGTGTTTGAGAAATTCTTCATTAAAACTCTCCAAGTTTTTATTAACAAAGATTTTCTGCATTTCTTGAGTTAGGACCTTGCTCACAATTTCTGGGAGGTTACTCTGGTCAGATACTAGAACGGGCAAGGTAAGAGAGAGAGAGGTAAAAAAAAAAAAGCCACTTAAACAACTGTAGAAAAGTGTGAAACCACAGACATCACTGCTAAAATCCCTAGTTTTAAAATCCATGCACAGAAACACAAATCTCAGATCAAATTATGTCAACACGAGAATTGCTGATACATTTATAGATAAAACATTCATAAAGGGTGCTCTGTCATGTCAGCTTTCTCTTAAAAGTTCATAACACACTTTGTTTTGGTCAAAATCTCTCTCCTGTATCTGCCACTTGTTTTCTTAAAACTTAAAGAGCTTCCAGGATCTTTGGAACACTTAGTCCTCCATGAAATCTAGCCAAAATGAGTTGCTGGGTCCACCTGGTGGATTAAGGGAGGAAGCAGTATAATATAATACATACACAGTACCCCAGGTAGCACAACCTGTGTTTTCTTTGGTATTACCATGGAAAAAACCCAATTTGTTTTTATTTTAATTCTTATCAGTTTGTGTTTCAAGAGTATACATTACAAACAATACATAATTATGTCCTTGTAGAATGTAACTTCCTGTATCTTTATAATTAAATACATACTTCCTACATACATACCTGCTTTAGAGAATTTAATCAAGCACTCATGTAGCCATGGGTTATTACTGTTGATAGCAAAAGCTCTTTTGACAGACTGTAACATTAACAGAAACTTTCCTGTGGGAAGGAGAAAAAACAAAACACTAAGAAACCAAGATTAAGAATATAGAACTTTTTTCCTTTATATCACCTACTGTTTTCTTCATTAAATCTAATACAAATATTAGAAACATCCATGTCTGAGCAGAATTAGAAAAGAAATTTATTTTTCTCATTCAAATTGCTTAATAAAACAGAAGTGCCTGCTGCTTGAACTCTGGCAACACTGTTACTATCCATTTGACTTTATTTTCCTCTAGATAATTAAACATCACACTGCAAATATCTTTCTACAGTATTTATTACTATATACTACAACTTATTTTGCTCAAGGGTGGCTAAATAAAAATCCTACTTCCCCTATTATTATTACTGGATATGATGCAAATCTCAGCTTTAGTCAGTTCAGTAGCTATTCCAGATCATTTTAGGCTACACTCTGGCTGCACTGAAGGATTAAAATTTCGTAGAGCAAAAATAAAATTAAGCAGTACTTTACCTTTTCTAAAGTATATTTCAAATGCTAATAAATGTGTTTCTATTTCATCTCCAATAAGATTCTTAAGTGGTATAAGGAACTTAATGGCTTCTTCTAACGGATTTTCTACCTGTTTTAATAAAAACACAGTGAAATTTAAAGATTAAAATAAATGTCAAATAAACCCCATCGATAGTTTCTGCTATTCAGACCATTTAACTAATTACAGGCCAAACGTGAACCAAAGCTAGCTTTCTGAATTAAACTGAACCACAAAATTTTTATTTAAACAGCAAGTTTACTCGTGATTTCATGTTAACAAAGACAGCATCACTGCTAACTCTGACACCGCTTGTTAATTTAATCAGTGTTGTAATTTACATTTAGGAAAATTAAATACAACTACCTCAGACAACAAGCCTGAAGTTAAAGAAGGTAGTTCTGTGTTTAAAGAAATACTAGCTTGCGTCTTCAAATTTTGTAAACTGCAATAATTCCTGTTATTTTTTATTCTATTCACTGTATGCAAACCAGATTTCTTCAGGCAAAAAACATCTTTTTGTTCAGTACCTATTTTAATGAAGGATAGCCTATTGTTTCAAAAAATTCCTGAAATTTAAGGAAAGCAACAATATTATTAACACAGAACTTGGATTTATTGAGGAAAAATACTATTTTTCTTTAGTGTAAATAGAGGTAGACTACAAAAAGATACCTTTGCATGCAAAAATGATTTTATTAGAACACCTAGGTTCTTTTGGGAGAACCTGATAGTAAACCTATATCATAAGCTTTTTATGATAATCACATGAGTTTAACATGAAAGACCATGCTAACCCTTTCCAGTTTTTCAGGAACTAGCTCTTCCCTGGGTCCACTAGTTTCCTCCTCCTCTTCATCTCGCTTTTTCTTTTGATTTTTTTGCTGTCGTTCTCTTTCTGCATGCTTTCGTTCTTCTTCAAGTTTTGCTTTCTTCTGTGCTCTCCTTTGCTTACTAAGCATTTTCTTCAATTCTTTGGCTGAGAGATTTTCTACAGATTAAGGTAACACAACTTATATTAACAGTATTTAATTAAAAATCTTGTTTCCCTCAAAAAAAACTCAGACATACCATTATGCTCCTCCCCATCTCAAAATGGCAAACTTTCACAGTGATTTCCACAAACACCAGCACTTCCCAGAGTATCACCACCACATTAGACCAACATTACCGCTGGATTACTATTTACAGCCCAACACACCACCTGATCTTGCATATTTTCTACAAACCTGCTATAGAAGCATCAACAATTGGAAAGGGCAGCTATGTAAAGTTGTTACATCTGTGACAGGTTTTAACTTAGGACATGGGCAATAGTTTTTCAAGGGTGATGCTAAGCTCCAATACTAACTCAGCTTACTTCCAATGCCATCTAGAAACATTCTATCTTAAAACATGCTTGCTATTTTTCATTAAAGCGTTTGGACAACATGCAGCCATGATAATTGCATTTATTTTCTGCAAATGCCATAGGATAGCTAAATGGAAATTATCAGTTTAGCCAGAATAATACTGTAGTTTCCACTCTGTTTATGGTGGTGTTTCACCAAGAACAGGATTTGTGCTAAAAATGTAGGAAGGCACAGAAAAATCAGCTCCTGAGGGACATCATTTTTATGGCTACAGCACCTTGACCTCCCTGCTGGGGTCAGCCACCATTAGGAGACAGGGAAACAAGTGTTCTTTTTACCCTATCCACACAGTGCTGTCTTCCCCCTCACACAAGCCCACTGAATCCCAATGTACAGCAGGCAAATGAACTAACATGACTTCTTAGACACTTAACCACCTTTGTTTCTATGATATATTGCTGTCAAGATCCTCTGTCACACACTAATCTTACATTACATACAGAAACAAATTAAAGTTGAAGAGAAAAAAAGATGCAAGTTCAACTTTTCAAAGGTGACTCTTTTTCTATGTACTCCATTATACATAATCAGGTATAGAAAAACTTGTTATTCACCTCTGAATTAAGGGTAAGATTGTATTTGCAGTATTAAGTGGACTTTTTGGTTTAGCTTCACTTTTTCCTGTGTCAAATATTCTTCCCTTTGCAAAGAGCTAAACATTAATTTCACTGCTTTAGTCAACAGCCACTGTAGTTCTGACTGTAGTTGCAATTCTACTAAAGAAGCAGCAATATTTATCTTAAAATAAAAAAAAAGGCAACTAATTTGTCACTGAATCTTCAAGTTTCCAAACCATATCCTACTGGCTTCCTAACAAAGTCTGCTTTCCACTTAATGCTAGTTTTAAATAATTTCCTAAACGCACTAATATTGCTAATACATTTATCCATGTATTCTTTGGCCCTGAAGTTATGTGAAAAATGACAAGTTAATGCAGTGTTGACTAGTATTACCATGTAATAAATCAAATACATTTGATCAGAATTAAATTCTTACAATTTAGATTTCTTTCCCACAAAATCTATCCATCGTTTCATAACTCATTGGTTAATAACATTTATCTAATGGCTGAATTGAATCTGATTTTTCCTCTTAACGTGCCACTCCTCCCCAAGTACTCCAACTACAGCTAGGTTAATTCATGTACTAGTTTTACAAAGTGATGAGGAGAGAACAGAGAGGAGAAAGCTATAGCATGTTATCTATGATCTCTTTCACTGAAAAGTAATAAAATACAATAACTGTATTGTGACAGAAGAGAAGAAAAACTTGCATTCTGTTTACTCTATAACACACAAATTAGCTTAATAAGCTTTCACTTGCAATATACATGGAAGCCTCCATTACAGTTTAGATACCTGAATTCACTTCTTGTTCTTTGCTTTCATCGGTAAGAGGATTATCATGGAGCTTCAAGTAGATTTCAATTGCTGATCGAGCAGCTTTGAAGTAGAAGGCATGTTTCCTGAGCACATCTTCTAATCTCAAGAGGTCTACATAGGCACGAAGAGTCATCTTTCTCATGCAGTATGTGTGGAAGTCAAACTGATCATCTGTTATCTCAAAAAAATGCTTCAAGGAAAAAAAAAGACACTCATATACTCATCCCTTGCTTAATATATTTGTTTTAGTAGATACAGGTGAATAAAGTTACAACTGATATTATTTACAGGCAATATTTAACAGACATAGAAATAGTCTGACTGTCCAAAAGAACCTATCCAGAGAGGGAAATCTCAGTTTGTTAACAAAAACCGTAACGTGATTGTTCAAAGACTTAGGTAGTCCAAGAGCCAAGTGAAATGTGATAGTTCTGACTGAAAACACAATTGTCAGAAGACAGCATAAAGTTAATGTATGAATAGTTGTACAGTTAGGAGACACAGTATTTATACTGAAACCTTTTCACTTCAAATAGTCTTTCATGTAATGGCTAGAGATGACATCTGTTACAATAAGTCATCAAGTATGTTTTTAGAAGTCCATATACTAGAAGCTTTATACGCTTCTATAGCATATAAAATCATGCTGATTACATCAACAAATATCTTTATTAGTTTATGAGAAATACCGAGGAAGCAATCGATGGTATTTGCACCTACTTACCCTTTCTACTTCATGACATTTTTTCAAGGCATCACCATACTTCCCTAGCCTTTGATAAGCTGCAGCACATTCAGTCTGGAACCACATACACTGCATCTCATTAAGGTTTTCCATAGCAGAAGTTCCTTCCTGAAAAAAGTGTCATTATCACTTTTTGCTCCTGTAATTTACCAGCTCCTTTTTACCGTGGCTAGTTTCAGGCCATTAAGTAGCAATCAATCAATCCTTCAACTACTTGGAATACAACAGAAAACAGCAAAACACTCAGTGGCTGAGAATAATACTTATGATATTCTATGCTCCCCAAGATATAAAGGAATAGATTGAAATGATAAAAAATCTCCAATTATCTGAAGATTAATGTCTTAACAGATTTTTAAGATTACCTCATGCTTGTATACACAATCTTACTTTTACAATTTGAAGGCAGAAACAGCACTATTTTAAAAAATTCCTAAAGTTGAGCAAACAATTTTACCTGTTTTTTCCTCTGTCAGGCAAGTGGCATCCACCAGTCTAAAAACCCACCAATATATTTACTGCTTTATCATGTAGTATGAATAACTAAGTTTCTTGGAACTTGTTAGTCTAAATAAATGAAGTCAGATTTATACTGGATACTTTGACAAGAAAAAAATCCTAGGATTGAGACTTTACAGTTTCAATGCTCTAAATAAGAATAAATAAACTGGAAAAACATTCTACATATCATGAATACTAGCCACCAACCTTTCAGAACAGTCTTTATAGCAGAAAGAAGACCCAGTTCCACTCACAACATTTAATTACTTAGGATGAGATTTATCCTATCTTTCCAGATACCTATGATAAAGTTCTGTGTTTCTAACACTTCTGACGAGCATACATGATGAGTTGTCTTTGTATTTAGTTACATAAGGAATATGAAAATCTGGTCTTTATGGATCCAAATTTTGTTCAATTTTAGAAAATACAGTTATCCCATCTTTTAAGGACAGACCTTGTTCTAACAGAAGTTTTGGTTGGTAATACTAGCTTAAAGGAATTAAATGTTCAAGTCTAAATTCATTTTACGTTAATGCTAAATCATCCTGTGCAGTTAGCTCAGATCAGATGGTACTAACAGGAAACAGTAGGTTTTGCCAACAAGGTATCCATCAGATGCATTTCCAGAGACATACTCAGAAGCATGGCAATAAAAAGGACTTCCAGACAACTACCTTTGAACAACTATTTTTTCCATATTTACTGGGTCTATACAGCTCGAGTACTGCATCCACCTCTGGGGCGCCCAGCACAAGAGGGACATGGGTCTATTATAGCAGGTTCAGAGAAAGGCCAGGAAAAATCAGAAGGCTGGAACACCTGTCCTGTGACAAAAAGCTGAGGGAGTTGGGGTTGTTCTCCCTGGAAAAGAGCAGGCTCCAGGGACACCTTACAGGAGCCTGTCAATACATAAAGGAGGTTCATAAGACAGACAAGAAGACACTTTTCACCAGGGTCAGTAGCGACAGGACAAGGGAAGTTGTGAATGCCCTGTCCCTGAAAGTGTTCCAAAACTGGGTTGGATGCAGATTTGAGCAATCTGATTTAGTCAAAGATGTCCATACCCAGGGCAGCGGGGTTGGACTATTCAAAGGCCTTTTCCAATACAAACCATTCTATGATTCTATATAGTTCTTCACCACTAAGCGTAAGAACATTATATTAAAAATGGACATTAATAAAAATTTTTTTATCCGGGTCAAAAAGTTATGAGTGAAAAAATAAACCAGCAGAGGCAAGTAAAACCCCTCTTAATTAAAGCAATATACTTGCCCTCGTGAATTTAGAGCACATCTCCTCTGCATCCTTCACCATATTTGCTCGCAGCATGTATTTAGCACATTTAGAATTGATAAATCTGTCTGCAGTATCCAAAGACTGTGCTTCATCCATCCATTTGGCAGCTTCTTTTATGTTACCTACGTGCTGTTAGGGAGAAATTAAATAGTTAACTTTCAGTATAAACCTATTATTGACCAGCTCTTGAAATCTATGGTTACTGGTATTTCTCTGTTAGAAGTAACAAAAGCCAGTATTATTGTTCACTCCCCCTACTCCCAGAATTTTTTTCAGAATTTGCTCTAAGTGGTGACTGGCTTTGCAAAACCCAAACAAAAAAGATTTTCATTCTCTTCCTGACACAACAGTGCCAAAAACCAAACCCACATGAAAACTGATGCCCATAACCACTGCTAACTGAAACACAATCCACACATTCACACCAGCTTGATGGGTTGATTTTTTTTAATAAACAAAGTACCCCACATGTCCAAATTCACTTTTTACCTTGTAAATTTTTGCTTTTAAATAGAATAGTTCTATTAACGTTGGAGTGCTTGCAATTGCAGCATTAATGTAATCCAAGGCCAAAGAACACTGGCCAAGTTTGTCAAAGTGCTGTGCCAGGAAATACCGAACCCAAAGCAGTGTTGTTGGGGGCTCTTTCTCTCCATTTTCTGCAACAAAACCAAAAAGGTTTAAATAACTGGTAAGGTTGAAGACTGCATTTGAAAAACAAACGCAAAAAACAAAGCTTGGCAAATTCAGCAAATATTTCCTGTAATGAATTCATTTACTAGAACATAATATAACTATTTTTTTTTGCAAGAAGTATCAGCACCTGAACAGTTCTTCATAACTTCCATGAACAGTATTAGTAACTACAGGGTAATTAATATAAGACCATAGAAACTTACCACATGTACTAAAAAGGTCACAAGTTTTCAAAGAGGCTTCATAACCAGTAACAAGCTCCTGGATTGTAGAAACCTACACATTAAAAAATATGTGCTTAGGTTATGCTTTATTATCATTTTAAGAGAAACTAACACATTGAAAATAATACTTGAGCAAATTAGAGAAACTATACAAAAATAACTACTTAATTTTATAAAAAATGGATGTGTCTTTACCTAGTTTACTTCACCTTTCACAAGCTATCTTTGATCACTCATTTTAACGGCGATGTGGCAGGGGAACAGTTTAATCTTGGGCAGTTTATGGCAGAAAATAATCAAGTACATTTGATTAGTATCCTCTTTAACAAAAATTCCAAAGTACAACTTAATTAATGCTATTAATTTTGAAGCATTGAAACTGAGCCAGTTAAAGAACGCTGATTTGAAAAAGACTGCATGAACTTCACACAGCAACAAAAAACCAGCAGAAACTTCTGTCGTTTTCTGGCAGGTTGATGTGTACTAAGAACATATGATGTGTTCATAAGAACAATACTAAAGAAAGCAATATGATCTATGTATATATACTCAAAACACATAAGGGACTTGAAAAATAAGATCTGCTTGTAAGCACTGCAGGATAATGGCTACATTCACCAATTAGGTGAAACCTCTAGACAGTAAAAAACTACAACTTCAGTGTTTAAAAGTAAGATGATCCTATATGTAAAAAGTTGGTTGCAAGAGTAAAATAAAATTGTGGAGAGACAGCAAAATTTTTAAAAAGCACATATTGACAATGCATGTATCCACTTCAAGATACACTTTGGGACAGGAGGGTAAGGGAATAAACCTTGTTCTAGAAGATCGAAGTATACAATTTGAAGGATACTGCTTTATTTAACCTAATTCAGCACAATAGGCATGAAACACCAAACATCCTGTGTTAAAGAGAGCAGAGAAGGCAACACACCCAAGTCACACACAGTCAGTGTAAATGTTTCAAAAGTATAATAAAATGAATAAACACACATTCTAAAAAGCTCTGGGCAAATCTCACAAGAAATGGGTTTTGGTAGTAAGATCTCATGAAGTATAAAACATTACTAGACTTCAAATAACTACAAAGTGATAAAGGAAGGTGAAGAAGTCACAAGTAAATGCATTTATTTGCCTTAGCCCATCAAACTGTTCTCTGGCCTGCCTCAGACACCTGTTTGCTGAAAGAAATCTTCAGCAACCTCCAAAAGTATATGAAGATTGTCTTCTCTCAAATAAGGTTAAAAGCAGAAGCATCCGCTTCAGGTAGCACACTTGCAGTGTGTATATGCAACAGCGTAAGTGTCATTCCCTCGCAGCTTTTCACTTGCAAGTGCTCCCAAAGTTATTATCATCTGGCGGCTAGTAACCTCAAACTCCTGTGAGACCAGCTAGCTTTGCTAGACTGTGAGTGAATTGTGCGTAAAAAGGAGAAAGACCCCTTCCTTCCTTTAAAAACACACCCCACCACCAAACTCCACATAAAAATGTTTCCATTACCGCACACTCAGGAGTACGGCTTCACACCTGGACAGTGACCACGCTACCACCAAAACCAACGGTGCCACCACTTCTGAGCCACGTGTGCCTGGTCCCTGTTTTGGGTGAATGCGAGTGTCTATATCCAGGGTTACAAGTGATTTCCTCCCTGTTCCACCTCAGCGTACCCCTGCCAAATTATCAGTTACCTCATCGAGGGGAACTGGCAGTGGACAGACCTGGGGCATCCTAGTACAAGGATCTTCAATCAGCTTACATTAACAGTGAAATCAAATACTCTGAGTATTGAGGAGATGAAGAATACCAAACTGCATTGTGTTTTAAAAGATGTCAAGTTATTCCACATTCAGAACTCTGCAGTGATTTTGGCTTTTACAGCTCAAGAAAACACACTGTAACTGCCATTCTGAAAGCTATTATAAACAATAAATTTGGAAACAAGTATTCAGTGAAAGCAACAGCTAAAAAAAGTAATTCAAATCAGTTAGCTGGGTTATTGCAGACATCCTTGATAAAAATGACACTACCTTTGTTTATCATAATTATTCCATCTTTTTCCCTTCCTTTTTATGCTTATGCTTTAGTCTCTTGCTAGTAATTTCAGAAAATAATTCCAGGTTCACATGCTGCTTCAGGAAGCAAACTATCTGGAGATCTGAACCCTAATTTCTGTGTCCATATTAACTGCATATTTAGCAGCAAAATCTGTCTTTTGAATTTGCTACCATCTACTATCTAAAAGTATTCTAAAAGTCACCACTGCCATCTTAAAGGCAATAATATTTTGTTATTTCCAAAAGCTACAGCATTCTTCATAATTTTCTAATTTCTAAAGATAAAGCTGAGGTATCTGGCAATACCATGACACTGATGACCAGCTAATTCAAACAAAATTATTTGAGAAAAACAGTTCCAATTATTTTCTTAAGTCATTACAAAAGCGTAACTGAAGTCATGAACAAATCTCATGTTTCATATGACAAGATTGGAGCAAATTCCAAATCTGGGGCCACCAGGTTCAGAAGCCTCATAAGTAATCAAAATTCAAACCTCAAACTTTTTCATAGTTTACTACCTACATCTTTCATTACAGAAGGATAATGAGCTATGCAGTAGGAATCCAAGGAGAGAAAAATGGGCTTTAGCTTTCCCCATTTGCACAGACAAGTGGAGTGCTTCTTTTTCCACCTACATGCTATATAAAGAGTAAAACTGCACATGCTCACAAAGCAGTACAGATTCCTGCCAAGAGTAGTAACCCTGAAAGTTAAGAAAGCATCTTTCACACTTTGTACTACTTGAGGCAAAGACTCCGCAGAGGTCATAATGCTCTTTTTTTCCATTCCTGTGCAGTTTGTTTCCACCTGAAAGGACGCTTCTGTAAATGAACTTTGAGTAAATGCCTTAAAATGGGTACTTGAGAAATACAAACTGAGACTGGAATAAATATAATTCAAACACACCTTAATTTCTTTTTAAACTATAAGTAACAGGAATGCAATTCACTTGAAACCCAGTTCTGAATTCCTTTTTTCTATGAGCACTAGTTTTTATTTATCTGATTATACTAAGAAATATTTTGTGTCCTCTTTTGTAATGGAACACCTAACAAAGTTATTGGCCGATGACCTGAATTCTTTTATCACCACTTGCAGCTATCACAGTGGCACCTATGGGCCAGTCATTCAGTGGAAATCTGTGCTACATGCTATGTCATACATAAAAGTGACTCCTGCCACAGAAGTATTTTTTTAGACAGAAAAAAACAGACCTATCAGAGATAAGAATAATATGGGGTTCCAAAATGAAATGTTAGGGCTACAGCAGCCTAAACCTTGGCTGGATTTTTTTTTTTGTTATACCCCGTGAAGGAGTAAGTTGAATGAAATGACAACGCAATAAAAGTAAGGAGAACAGCAATACAGAAAGGTTTTTAAGAAACATACATCACACAAATGGGAGGTGAAATACATAATGGAAGATTATAATGCCCACTAGCACAAAGCAGGGATGCAAATTTTTCAAATAAAAGGCTTAAATTCTCTGGTTTTTTAATGGAAGATTAAATTACTACATTGATTCTATATCCTACTATTACATCAGTTGGGCAAAATATTTTATAGTAGACTTCTGTTTAAATGACAACCTTCCAAACACCAATACTATATTTCCTTCTTCAGTGAAACAACTAGAAGAAAATGAACTGAATTTTTTTAATGTACTATAAAGTGGTTGGACTATAGCTGTGTCAATAATTTTTTAAAGAATTCAGCATAACTTATCAGTTACAGACACTACATTTAAGTATTGTTTTTCAATTTCTGCTATTTTAATTCGGGAAGAAGTTACCAGCACTTCTAGCACAAACACAGGTTAAAAGCTGCTTCTCAAACTGCCTACATGTAGTAATCTGTATTTTTATCATTTGGCACAGGTTTGAGTCCCTGCCTTTTGATTTCCTGAGGTCACATTTAATGTTATCTGCTCTGTTCTCAAACGCAAATGACCAAAGGGAAAGTCTAAATATGGGCACTGAGATGTAAAGTTTCAAGATGCATCTAATAAAGCTGCCCAAACAAGAAAACATGCTACTGACCTGGTACAGATGCAACGGTGGTCTTAAGCTAAGAAAAATTAGTTACGCATTAGCGCAGGCGAATGATCAGGAAAATCACATAAATACTTTGAGATCATGTGTTCCAGTATGTTCTTTTATAAAAAAAGATGTCACTGTTACAAAATTCATACATAATTACAGTACTGACACACAGACAAGGGGTACCTCATCGTGCCTTGAACAACACCAGCAATAGAAAAGACAAAAACCAGTGAGTGACACCTAAAACACTGAAATGGCCCATCATGCACCAAATGGATCACATCCAGGTATTGCCACACAGTAGGACACTGATGCTTTAGAAAACCACTTTGACTGTTTGCTCCTTAGAGAATGCCTAATAACTATACATGCCAGAAGCTAAGTATTTGCATGTTGGGGGGTTGTTTTGTTGTTTGGTTGGGGTTTTTTTAAGAGAATTGAAACTTTTTAAAGCCTAGCTATTCACAGTTCTGCAGTCCATTTAGAATAGTTTTAACTGTTCAGTTACCTTAATTGAAGTAATTTTCTTTTCTTTCAAGCAGTTGCACAGTCCACTGCAACCTATTTCTAAACAGTAACTGGTGTCCTTAAGAAAAGGATACTGCTTTCTCCAAAAATAGCCCTGCCTCAGTGTCAAACTGCAAGCTTATGAAATGCCAAAGTCTTGCATTGTACCTTGTTCTTCAAGCAGAATTCAAGGGATGCTACAAGTTTGAAACCCCCATGACTTCTCCATGTGGAAAAAGTCTGGCTAATCCTTTTCATAACCTCACACAAAGCACTAGCGAAGAAAATCACAACAGTTCTTCAGTTTCCAGTAGATGACCTAACGAGGCTTCTCTAAGAAACTAACGGGTACTTACTTCGCAGTAATTACAGCAGATGGGTACTAGAAAAACAAAAGTTACACAGGAATTTAACCTACTCAGATTAATCTCTCAGAAAGCTCCTGAATACAAATATAAGAGAAAGATAAATAACATAGAAGAATCATTCTACAGTCAAAAGTCATCTAGCATCAATACTTAGGCTGCAAAAAACAGAGGTGAAAGTCTGGGTGCTTCTTATTCCCCATCTACCCAACATAGTCCTCCTTTGAGACATCTGATCCTGAAGAAGTACATAAAACCTTCAGCTGCAGAAAAGACTTTGTAACATTCAGGGATCAAAACTGCCTAGATATTACCAAGTAGGTACCCTCCAAATCATTAGCAGCTTGAAAGTTCAAACACTAACTGTATTATGGCACAAGTACCAGATACAGTCTATATGGGTATTCCCTTCATTTCAGAGGCAATTGTTACATGAAGCATTACCTTTCTGAACTTCAGTTTGCAGACAATTTTAAAGATAACTGTAGCCCTTCATGAGGAGGGCGATGGGTTGCTGCCAAACTTTTCTCCCTCCTTCAAAATAAGGGAGTAATTTCCCAGGAACATCTTCTTCTATTGATAAAGCACTTCAACTGTTCTAGCAAAAAGACGTCTAGTGCAGAAGAGCCTGAAAAAGAGAGGGAAAACAGCAGGTAGAGGGGCATACCCTTCATGAACTTGCTCATCTTTCACAGGATGAAGGTCTTCTGTGCTGGAAATTAAATAGGATGTTTCCTAAGACAGATGTTCTCAAATCTGGAATCTGACAATTTGGCTCAGATGTCAGACAGCTTCTTATGATTCAAAGTGTTGACATGGGTGGTCTTCACCACTGGGAAGCTTGATTTCTCAGCTGGTTCTGAAGCTCTAGAGTGGGAGAAGGACTGCAGAAACCAACCTGCAAAGGCAGCATTTCTGCATGTTGCATTTTCACTTAAGGTGAAATGATGCACACAGGGGAAAAAAAACCAAGCATGTGTTCTTGCCCTTCAAAGAAAGGTTATGCTATTGGTCCTAGAAACTTGGGATTGAGCAACCTTTCTCCTCAAAAAGAGAATTCTCCACAGCAGTTTCTTTCCTGAAGAGAACTTGTTTCTTGTAGATAATGTATTGTGCTGTGAACAGTGGCCCTGCTGCTCACTGAAACTGATCCCAAAGCACCACACTTTTTGTCATCAGTAAATCAAACATCTCTGAATCAAATGAATACTTATTTGAAAACCCAACTCCTGAAGATGCAAAACTTCCAGTTTAACACCAGACAAGTATGTCTCAAAGCTGAATAAATCAATCCCTTGGTTTTCATCTCAAAGTAAATTGAATTTTGACAGTATTTCCCTTTACCAGGTTTATAAGTAGTGGTGCTGAACAAAGTTTTCTGGCTTCCCAAGTAAGAACAGTATTCTTTATTCAAGAAAATGGGATTTAGCTGAGTTTGTAACACCACTTTTCCAGCACGGCAGAAGAAGCATCTACTAGACCTTGTTGGGCACCCTTATGTCTATCCCAGAAACTGAGAAATAGCTGTGCTTTTCAGAATATCTAGAAACCATTTTCCAATGGTTTTGCTGCAGAGTACCCAAAGGAAACTGCTGCTCTGTAGCTTCAAAAGAGTCCTCATCATCTAGAAAAAATGGGATACCTAAAGACTTAATGACAAACTAAAATGCTTTCCTTTCACCAGAAAACCATGCTGACATTAACAACCAAATTAGGAGTATCTTTCAAAGACAAAGAAATATCCAGTACATGCCCTGAAGCAATACTCTAAATGCCTCATGGGAAAGAGAAGCTACAATAAAAACACTCCATAAGAGTACTACGTGAATACTTGAAGCCTTTGCTACAATGAGATGTTATCTAAAAGAGTGATAAGAAGGTGTTCATAACATGTAGAAGCAGTATCACTGGACCATGAAAAATAATGATGAACTTACTACTAAGTAAATTTGACCAAAAAAACAATGCAGTTGCTAGCTCAGAGTTCTGGAAAAGGCCTTTGATGACAATTTTGAACAGGGTTTGCAGCTGGTCTGTGGCACACAGTTAAATAACACCAAAAAGAGCTTTTCTTGAGTTGTCTCTATTATCAGTCCGCTTCCGAGACAGTGGTAATCAATTCACACTTGCACACAAAGCCAGCCAACACAGTTGAAGGTTGAACCCACAAAACAATGAAGAGGCCCACTAGAAAAAGTTGGTTCCTTGTTTTTCTTCTGATTCTATGCTCTCCACACTATTCTAAACAAAAGCTTCCCCAGCAACAGCTTAGCACTAAAAAAAGCTCTGATGCAATAACAGCACAAATAAGAGCATCTCCCTTTGCTCACAGAGACACCTTCACAGCCTCCATATTGTCACTCGATTACTTGTGATGAATGAGACAGGCATACATACTTGGCAAGGACCTTGTAGGCCCTTCTTGAGAAGGGTGCCTAGAGAGACAGTGGCGGAGGATCATGGGTTCAGACCCCATTAAGCTCTGCCCACATGGTAAATTTGCAACCTGAAGTCCCCATCTCTACAGATGCAGGCACTTATGTGACATTATGTGACATTTCAGGCCTGCAAAAAGGAATAGGAATAGTAGCAGAGGCACACTTGTGATAATCCACTGTATCCACCATGGACCAATGACATGATTAAAGATTTCAGTCCAGGGCATACTGACCATACCTTTCTGGACGGAAATACTGATGGGAAGAATACTAATAAAGAAACTCTCAATAGACTCAAAAAGGAAAAAGCTCAAATTCAATTAACCACATGGCAGGAAAAAGGGCAGGGGGGAAAGGACAGCTACACATTAGAAGTTTTACTACAGCGTAATGAAGACAAGATGCAACTTCATCTACAGCCAAGAGATGATTGGCATGAATTGAGATGTGCTTTTTATTCAGGCAAAGAACAAAGCACGCCAAACACACGAGCCAGCTGGCACACTTGCACTGCACAAAAGGTCCAAGTTCAGGCTCTTCCAATGTATCCACAAAAGGTGTTTATGGGCAGCCACCTAGAAAGTTGCATTTCAGTATCTAAGTTCACAACATCTATATAAGCTTACACAGTTCAGAGAAGAACCAAAAACTTTCTGTAGCAAGGCTCACACTGGTTGATTTTGACCTTTTTTAAAGCAACATTCCTCCCTTATTTAAAACATGTTCCATCTACTCACTTTCAAACTTCAGATTTATCAGTATGCAAGTGACTGAATACTTCCATTTTCAGTCGTGGCAACTTACTTGGTACAACTTCCTTGAAAAGTTTCCGCTCCACAACTTTTTATATAGCTGATATAGATTTCCCTCATCCAATGATATATGAGCCACAGAACAAGCCTACAGAGAATGTTCAAATAAATTACTCCAATTTTGAAAGCCTACTGAGCTGCATACAGAGAACTTCCATGGCTTACACTTTAGTATATGGCTAACATCTGAATGCAATAAAAATCACAATCAATTAAAAATTATTTTACCACCTCATGCCATGAAAATAAAAACAGGAAAACATAACAAGCAGGCTTTTGCTTAACACAAATCACATTAAATTTCTTATCCATCTTCTGACATATGTCAAGTAAGCAGCTTTACTATTTTGTGTAACCCCCAATGAAAGTGTTGTTTTAAAACAATTCAGATGTAGGTACGCCTCTATTTTTAATTTTACTGAACTAAGCCACTAATCCTCAGCCCTGCTTCCCTAAGAAAACCATTGTTAAGTGTGTGCCTACACTCATACACACATAGGGAAACAAAAATCTTTACCTGCAGTAAAACACATCTAAAGGTAAGTCTCACAGTCATGTTAAATTCACCTAAAACAGTCAATGGCAAAAAAAATGAAATAAGTGCTTTTTTATTCAGATCTGTTCCTCAATTGAAATTGCTAAAGCAGCTGCTCAGAACCTTTCACCCCTCTTTTTGGTGAAAACCTAGGTATTCTACAGTCAGGTTCAAGTAGAAACACCTTTCTAGTCAGCTTGTAACTGGCCATCTTGACCCAGACAGCAGAAAAATGTTATTGTTCTTCTATAAAGCTAATCCTATGGCAAATGGTTAGTCGCCAACTTCAGCATTTCTCAGTGTGTGGTGGCTAAGAAGACATTTATCCTCAGGAATTTCACCAAAGGGCTACCAGCTTATAAGGACTGGCCAGCCACAAAGCATTAACTCTGCAGCACCATCTTTAAAACTGTTACTGTCCACTGCTGCTAACACTAACAATAGCTAATCCTGAAACAAAACAAGTGATACTTTTTCTAGTGTTAACATCAATGAACACACAGGCTATTTGAAACACTAAACTCCAGAAGAAAAAGCTTCCTCCATTTATTTGAGTCTAGTTTGATATTTGTCATTCAAAAAGTAACTTGTAACCTAGTGTTCTGTACACCTGCTCTGCTGAAGCAGCACTCCCTTAAAAATAATGCTATGTACCAGCATAACCAATCAGAAAGTTTATAGTAGCAGTAGTATTTGATAAACATTGCCATTGTTTTGTAATTTTGACTAAAGCATGCAACATTTCTAGTCATAGGTGACTGCATTAACCAGTTTTTGTTTCCAGCTTATACACTGGAAACATATTTTTGTCCCATATGTAATAGGTTTTGCGCTTCCAAGTTACTCTTAGCGAAGAGAACTCTCAGCTAGGGGAAAGCTGCTTGGCACACTGGCTGTGTAGAGAGCAGAGCACTCAAGCAGAATGGCAAACAAGTCACAAGAACATTCTTCATTACAGAACTTACTGCTGATATAAAGCGGTCTAGTATGTTTATGTTTATACATTGAAAGTACAACCGCACAAGCTCATTCAGAGCCCGGCAACAGTATTAGAAGATCAGTCTCATGTTAATCACAACAAACTAAGTACATTGATTATAAATACAAGAGCCAGACATCAATTTTAAGTGCTTCAAATGCAACAATTTGAATACTAAAACAAATTCTTAAAAGCTATTTTAAAATCAATACTCCAAATATCTTTATCAACAAACTGTTATGGCATCTACTTGAGATGGAAAAACATCGGATTGATTCAGCCAGACTTGAAAATGAGGTCTTCCGTTTTTTAGGAACTGTTAGAATTGCTCTAATCTTTTTCATGAAAGGTAGCATCTTTCCATTCAGAAAATAACAGTATGACTAAAGTAGTTACACAATTTTTCAAATTCAACTACACATCCTGTTATCAATATAACAGTTTAACTTCCCTCAAAAACTTAGGGAAACTTCAATGAAAATGTATATTGGCTATAGGTGCAGCAATAGTAAAGTTACAGAACAAAGTAGGAACATGAGCATTCAGCTGTACCATATTAACTAATTTGACTATGAGGATCATCTGTCATTTCTACACAGGCCTTTTTATTTCTTTTTGACGTGAAAGCTACCGCAGATTAGCAGTTTACAAAACTGGAAATGAGAAGTTACACAATTTAGAAAGTGTCTGTGCAGGCCTCTAGAGTTCAGTAGTACCAGCAACATCACAGTCAGAACAGACTTACTGCCCCAGGAAAACTCTCCCAATAGCAGTCAAGCTGTAAAATGTACAACACAAAGTTAAAACACAAGTCTAGGGATTGCATGAAAGACTACTAAAGGTTAGTTACTTAAATTTCTTTTCTGATTTTACGCTTGCAAACACTGATCTTGCACTGCATTTTCCAACTAAGCTATACAAATTTAATTTAATGCCAGTCTACATCTTAAGCCTGTATGTAATTTAGAGAAGCCTACTCATTTATGTGCTATTTCCAACTACACAAAGAGCTCAAAAAAAAGCACATTGGTTTTATGTATTAGACATCTTTCATCTAGGAACTAGCCCAAAAGGATCAACAGACTATAACTGGGATATTGTTTTTCCCCAGAGAGACATGATGGGAGCCTTATGAAACAGACTCCCACAGTCAGCCATAAATTGCAAAGTGTGCTAGGAAAGCACTTCCTATGGAAGACTGAGGATCTGACGTTTACTCCATTTTTTTAATGCACTGCACCCCACTCCAGATGAACCTACACTTAATAATGAATTGCAAATATCTTGTAAGTTACGAAACCTGACACTTTCTTGATATGAGTGTAGTTCAGAAGAAAACACTAAAATTCAGAGATGACTGGCTAGCTCTGACTTACTGTTCCAACAGCAGTCCTGTGTCTGACTTACACTAAAGCCAAGAGGTTGTAAGGTACAAATGAAGGAGCCACTCTAAAGCAACAGAACTACAGACACCAAGCAATACAATATGAAGTATTGTTATACATTTTTTCCTGAAGAGCACTTGTCTCATTTAACATACACCCGAGAGTGAATGGAATGGGAAAGAAACGGTATACTGTTCTATGAAAGCACTGAACACCAGTGAAGATTTTTTCATTTTCATTTGCCTTAAAACATGCAGGACCAGATTTTTCTAATATGCTGAGCATTTGGTATCAACTGAAGTCAGTGAATGTTTCTGAAGATAAACATTCCTGAAACTATAACTCCTAGGCTTTATGATCAATGTTTGGAGAATTCAGCCTTGACATCTTACTGGCTATTTTAAATGTGTCAAATATGGACAACACATCCCCTTTTTATTGTATTGTGTCAAGACTAGTAACTTGTGAAATGTGTCATAAGCCACAGCATATGAGAAAACTGCCAAACAAACAATTTGCATTATATCACAGTATGTAAACATACAGAAAAATACTGTTAATTTTAGAGCATCTGACTTCTCAGTTAGTTTTGCTACTACTCATGATCCAGACATAAAACTGTTGACACAATGAATTAAGATAGAAAGAGTAAAACAAGTTCATGCTGAAAGTTTTAGGACTCATAAGAAAACAAATTCAGAGTAAACCAATACTCTAAGATGTCACTGTGGTCATCGCACAACCAATTTAATGAGTTTTTCTGAGAGTTTTTGGAGAAGTTCGGGGACTGCACTAAAAAAACCAAATCATTCCACATGAACAGAGCATCAGTAGGAGAGACTATGAGCAGAGATATTGAGAGCATTTCTCCTGGGTCTTCAAATGGGTTATTTAGAGCAGTTAATCCCAACATAGATTATGCAGACAAAAAGTTCTCTTGATAAAGTAGTTTGTAAGTCAGCTGGCTACACCTGTCAGCTCTTGGCTTACAAGTTCCCTCACAGACCCAAACTGTCAGCCATCAACATGTTTTACACTACCCATTCTCACTGCAGAGTGGAAGCATCCTATCCTTGCCGTGCCTACAACAAAAGTTCTCATCCTTCTCCTTACTTCACTTATTTTAAAATTTCCTTACTCCTCCTTATGATCCAGTTCTATAGTAGAAATGCTATCTTCTGCTAGGAACACACCAATTGTTAACTAGATCCTGAGAAAGTCTACTTCCCAGATTTCCCCTCCTGGAATTTTAACTCAAAGACACAACTTTCTAACACTTGCACTGATGGAGTCAGTATGAACAAAAGGCTGTCCTTGGTTACTCTTACAGAGCTATTTCTCCTTAAAATGCCAAAAGATTCTTAGCAGAACTAATGTTTTCCACTTCCTTATGTAATCCACCAATAATCTGCAGAGGACATCTAACTTAAAAAAACAGTGGCAATTTGCTTCATATTCCTTTAGCTTTCCACATCAAGGAAGAAATATGCCTTCTTTCCAGAAAGGGTTAAAGAAATATCTTCACTGAAGACAGCCTACCTTCCTGTGTGGACAGTCCTACACCTTTTTTTGAGACTGTTGTTTCTGACGTTTCTTCCAGCCAGACATTTTCTCTCATCCAGTACTTCCTCACACTCTCCACAATTTTAGATACTCAGAAAAAGGCCACATGTGCACTAATGTCGAGCTTCAATGGAATCAACCAATGCACCTGCAACACAATCGACGTAAACCTTGATGTTTACTAATTGAAGATCGTCACTCTTTGGACTTTTTATCTCACGGATAGAGACACCAGCACGTAGAAGGAACCAAAGAGTATTTTTGAACACTGCTCAAGTACAAAAAGAGTTTTCTGGGGAGGAGGTGGGGGTAGAATTCCAAGATCCTCCTCATGTGAGGAACATTAGCACATAAGGCCGTTCACAGTTATTTCTAATACACCTGGACAGTAGCTTATAGAATGTGAAAATTACTATATTCCACATAATTGCTTATACCTGGTTATTAGCTTCCAGCACAAACATTCTGCCATGAGACTCCGTTACATTCACTCTGAACAGAGACTTTGCATGAACAACAAAACTCAAAATAATGCAGTGGCACTTCTAAACACTAGTTGTTGCTCCCCAAATATGCAAAAAAGCCTACAGCTTTGTCCTGACATAAGTGTTATACCAACTGTGTGAATTTTATTTAAGCAGAAAGATATCAAGAGAAAAAAAGTAGTTTAAATAGCCAAGTACACATGCTATTTAGAAACTAAAAGAAGGCTGATAAAAAGATTTAATAAGCCTCCATGTTATATAGTAGGCTTTTAAAATTAAAGATGTGGCATAACAGAAAATTCAAGGAGAATGGCTATACTTTGCTGATACCCATATTTTAATAACCTACTTCAGATAAAGTACTAAGCAAAGTATAAAAACTATGAAACCACTTGTAGCACAAAAGAAGAGCCCAGCAGCTCAATAGTAAGTCCTTTTCCCTGTATAGATTAAGACACCCACAATACAGTACTCTATGTACCCACAGACTATGTTGTGTTGAGACACTTTCCTTGTAAATGCCCCGTGTTTCTTAGCAGGTAAATAAAACATACATAAGTCACATTTCAAAACTTTTCATTAACATAATAGTACTTGAAGTGGTTGTTCCAAAAGTCTCCACAAATCATGAAAATGGAACTGTTCATACTACTTCAAAAGTAAAAAAATCCACTATATTTCTGTTTTTCAAAGCCGTGTTTTGTTTAGATAACCTGCTTTCCCCTACAACTTTGAAATGTTATCTTGTTAATAAAAACCCCAAAACACAACCGTAAGTTTCCTTATGTAGGATGAATTTTTTATTATAACCTCCCCTGCTATCCTCCCATATATCTCACTTGCTTAGAATTAATTCATTTTAGTTACTCACCTACAATTCTTACTACTTAGTCCTTGGTTTAAAGTCACAAAGACAACAAATTCATTTTAAAATAAAAATTACCTCCAAGTATGCTTATGAATTGATAATGCAAAACTTTAGTATTTTATGGCAAGATCAAGAATAGCAAGTGAATAAATCTTCAAAGGCAATACAAAAACAATGTGTTTTAAATGTTAAGTAAAAGAAACTTTTTTTTTTCCCAGAAGTAACTACAGTTCTTCAAAACACATTATCATCATTGGCCTCACTACAAACAAGCACCTCCTGTAGCATGTGAGGTTTTTTGAATCACGTCTGTGGATCTTTCAAATGAGGACAGCTAGTAGTTTTTACTTTCCCATGTTCAATCCAACCATCTTTTGAGTTTGCCATTGCAGAAACAGCTGGTTGAGCAGCTCCGCTTTTAACTAAATAGTACAACATACTAAGAAAAAAGTGGAGTGCATATTTATAGCTGTACAGATTCAGAAACTGTTGCTCAAACTCCTGCACTGTTCTTCCAGTAAAAATGGCAATGGAAGGACAGGGTGGAATGGACAACTGGGATTGTGAAGCACTCTGTCCACAAGTCAAGGCTCTCGCATAATCCATTCTGAATTGCATGACAGGCTCACGAATCAGATCCATGAGTAACATCATCTGTTGGAGTCCTACAAATTCTGCGCCCGTTATTCTCACCTTCAACACATACAGTATATAAAGATCAAGAACTCTTCCAGCATGGAATTTCTATATATTAAAACTTCAAGACGAGGACATCAGATCATGGGACCTGAGTTGTCACCCCCATAATGTAGGCTATTTTTGGGTAAAAGGCCATCTTCTCTTTAAACATATGCCATTGCAGTTGTCACTGTAGATTACAATAAGGCAACAGGTCCCAGGAACAGTGAACACAAGTAACAGTCGTTAAAAACTGAAGTAATGATCTCGAAAACACAGTACCTCATTTGTAACCTGGCATATGGCATCTGTCAAGCATAAGACAACCGTGCCACTGAGCACCTCTCAACAGCTGTGCATTTACACAGCACACTGACCCCACCAGTGTCACAACTGTAGTTCCTGTTGTATAATGTTACAAACACCACCAGATTTCCCAGAACAAACTGTCTCCAGCAGGTAACTATGCAAGGTGAACATGAGTTACCTGACTCAAGAAATAATCCAGATGCTGTTACAACTTTACTAGAATTTTATCGGTCCTCCATTTTTCCTTCACCAACTACAAGAGGGCAAACTCAACTTCAGTGAGCATCTACATCAACAATCTGGCCAAACAATTGCTGATTTCTAAGTTGGAAGCTTTAAGCAGCTCTTTCTCTTTAATTGAGACTACAAGCAGATGATCACTGACAAAACACCAAATGCACAACATTGTCTATTAGAATTTGCACTGTGAAACTTAACAGAAGTAAAGACAGATGCCATATGTGCCACTTTGAGAGCTCCAAAATCAAGACTAACGAATGAAGGACTGTACAGAAACAGTTACTAGATCCCTTCATATCTGTAGATTGCATCGTCAGCCTAACCCTGTTTCACTCCTGAGTAAACAACCTGCTGTTTTGGTAAGTGCCTCCCTGAAGTAGTACAGCTTTTGACACTGCCAAAATTATGTACAAAATTAGGTTACCACAGACAGTGTCAAAAGCATTGCTAAAGTCAACATACACAATACCAACCACTCTCCAATCAGCATACAAGTGCTGAGACAGTAATTTTGTCATACAAGGCTATAAAGTTAGCCAGGCATGAATTCTCCTTCACAAAAACATTGTACCTACTTCCAAACATACTTTGTGGGTTTCCAGAATTGCTTGCTTCATCAGCTTCACAAGGATTGAGATGAAGCTGACTGACGCACAGCTCCTCAGATCCTCCTTTTCATACTTGAAAACAAGAGTGATGTTTGCTTTCCTCCAGTCCTGAGGAAACCCCATCTATCACAAGGAAATTTCAAAGACTGACTGCAATGACACTGCCCAGCTCTGCTAGCAGTTAGAGATGCACCCCACTGAGGCCTAATAAGCATGTGCACACCCAGTCTGTTTAGAAGTTCTATAACCTGATCCTTCTCTACTGAGATATCTACTGAGATATATTTAAGAAAGCAATGGAAGTGACACCCACATACCCTCAAAAATCACAGAAGTGGTGTACATTCTCTATTGCCTTGATATACTCACCTTGCTACTTGATCAGCAACTCCGAGAACACCTGAAGAAGAGTTACCACAAGTGTTGAGCTTGAAATGAGAATCTTGTTAGGAAAGACTTATCACAAAAGGTGCTTTGAATTTCTCTGGATTCTGCCCCATGAACAAGTTCATGGTTGTGCTTTGGGTTTTTTTAACATGACAACAAAAGTTGTCAATGAATTCATTGACAATTGGTATCTTCTGCTTGTCCTTGACACTATAGGAATCCACTCTAGGATATGTCCAAGAATAAACACAAGTATCATCAAGACAGGGCTAAGGGCACCAACCAGGCATCAGTTGAACAATCCACTGCCATTCTGTTGCACACAGTCAATTACAGAATACACACAGATGCCTTACTTGACTCTCCTGTTCTAAGAAGTGTCTTATCAGAGAAACAAATGATACCCAGAAGATCAAAAAATATCACCATATCCAATGTTTGCATTGGTGCTAGCAGATGTGAGAAGATGCAGGTTGACAAAGTACAAGAAACCCAAGTACCTGCTTGGGACATGACTTCCTCTCAGGTGTAAGGACTTAAAGAGTCTGTCTCAAACACTGTCAAGGCCACAGAAGGAACCTGCCATAAGACAAGCCACTACAGCAGGAACTTAAGTATAGAAGGGAAGAATTTGCAACAGGAAGGTGCTAATTCCAGGTCTGATCAAGGTAAGATCTGGTTAGCACATTCTAGTTAACACATTTGGACAAAAATTCCCACTGTGGCAAACTGTGGGAAAGGAAGCAACTGCTCATACACATACCACTCCAAATTATGGGAATGGCACTGTGACCACCCTGTGAATACCCAGAACTGTATAAAGATGTTACCCCCAGAAGAACAACTCCGCGACCCCCACCACCAAGAAGCCCTGGATGAAAGACCAACAGGATGCCGTTGGATCCATGGGTGGACTACCTTCTGTTTGATCTCTCTCTCCCTCTGTTTTCTCTTTCTTTCTATCTCCCTACCTCACATTTACTGTCAAATAAAATCCACACTGTTGACTTGAGCATATTGTCTCATCTGCACCTTAGTTCAGACAGAAGCTTCTCTCACTAATTGGATCATAACATTATTACATCAGGAAGATATCTGCTTTATCTGCCAATTAAAGCCATAGATGCAATGTATGAAAAGTTGAAACTGCAAATTTAGTGTCAACACCACCATGATGGTATTTAGCACAGTGTCTTTCCTTTACAGGTAACTCTTACCCCAGAATTTTTCTATTTTGTGATAGAAATTACCCAGATAAAGTTAACATGGGAGAGAAAAGGCTCAAGAAAGACACAAACAGGGAATGAACTTACAGAGTTTTGCAGAGCAGTAGGACATTTACAGAGTTGCGTCAGGATGTCTTAAACAATAGCCAGAAGCAAGAATGTATTTCAAGAGGAATTGTAGAAACAGGCAAAAGCTGCTACTTGAAAAGGTGACTGAACTCACAGCCAAGGCACACATGTTTACTGTGCAATCTCTGTAATAATTCTGTATTCTAAAAGCTATTTTAAAATCAGATATGCTTGAAGAATAGAACCCAAGTGTCTGTTCTAACACAGGCAACAACATTGAACAAATTATAAAAACACTTCGAGTCTATACTCATATTTTCCCCACTTAGTTTCCTCCTTCAATTTAGAAGCCATACACTAATGTAGGTGACTTATTAAAATTTGATTAACAGATTAATTACAGCATGTTCCTATGAAGACTGAGTTTTCTATTTTTGACAGAAAACAGCAAATTGTTTCTGAATAACAGGTAGCAACCACTTAAAAACCACCAAAAAAACCATTAAGAATATTCTTCTTTTTTATGAGTATTTTGGTAAAATCATGCTTCATAATACACTACCGAAGTTTTCAACTCAATCCAACATGCACAGCTACAGTACCAACTTATGCAGGAAAGTGCGCTAACTTGATTTTGAAGAGATACCTGTTTTCATCTTTTGTTTGTGATTGTTTTGCACTTCTTCCATATGAGAAGAGTTCATATAAGTGATACTTAGGAGTCTGCAAGCTGTTAGAGCAGCCCAGAAGTCAGCTGACTGACACATCAAGTGAAACACACTGTCCTTGCAAGACACTACAAAGATCAGTTGAGAAAAATTAATATCAAGCTCAGAACTGAAGTTCCTTAAAACTTAAAACTGTAGAGAAAGGTCTCAGCTCTTGTCCAGATCACCCATTTCCCTTCCTTTCTCCAAACCCAACAGGTAAGTAGAACGTGGAACACTGCATTTTACATTGGAGCTTTGCCTTTTATGTAACCACACAAGACCAAATTTTCACATTTAAAAAGCCTCAGGCCACCATATGAGGAATAGAAGGAAAGCATAACCAAGTTCTTCACAACAATAGAGTGGTTACTTCAAGAGACATGTGAAACAAACACACAATGATGAACATTATTCTTCATGATCAAGCATTTTTTTTTAAAAAACAAACAAAGCCTTTAAGACATTGTTTCATCAAATGATTTCTCTAATATTTTGTAGATAAAAAGTGATCTATGACCAAGTATCAGCAATGATGTGCCACTGAACACAGTCTACATGATATTATAAACTTGCTTTGAATGAGACACTGAAAAAACACTAAGACTCAGCATGACACCCTCCAATCCTCTGTCACCCTCCAATTGACCTTGTCTTCAGTTGGGAAGACACAAAATCTGGCTGTGTACCAATGTAGCAAGTTAGGAAGTGATTAGTGCATGCCTTTGGTATCTGCAAAGAGGGAGCACAGTAACAATTATCGCTTGAGAAATAACTTGAACTCTTTACGTAACTTATCCTTACTCACCCGCATAACCTGTAGAAAAGCAGCTACCAATATTGTAAAAAAAGTAAACAGACATCATCTCATGTCCGCCTTTGTCCAACGTTTCATCCTGCAACCCGATGCCTCTCTCACTTCTTATTTCAATATTAATTTTATGCTACAGCATGGTATAGATGTGCAACCAGGATACTGAACAGCTGCCATGATTTTTAAATTATACAGCATTTTTATAACCAAAAGCTCTATCCACAGCACAATACATTGAGCAAGGTAAAATGGCAGTACAATTTCTAGGCAAAAGACAACTGGTAGCTCTATTTCCTCAAGCTTCTTACCCTTCAGTCTAAACTACTTATGTCTCCTCCAGTCTAGGTGGCATGACAAAGAGAAAAGACAGTTAAAAACCAAACTAGTTCACATGCTACTTATCACACTAGTATAACAGTGCAAAACCTGAAGAATTACAAAACTCTTTTGAAAAGCTCTGAAGGATTAAACCATGTATTGGATAGATAAAACTAGGGAGAAAAACATTAGCCATATCACTGATTTGCAAGCAGTAATGGACCAGAAAGTCTGAAACTGGATCTTGTTGCAGAAGCATGTACAGCAATTTACAGCAAAGCAAATTTAACACTTTCTCCCCATCAGCTTCCAGTTCTTTTAAGGTCTTCTTTAACATAGTCATCAGTGGATTAACAATTTCCTCTTAGAAGGCAACAGTATTGCTGAGGATGATGAAACATCCAGCTTAATCTGCTTATCCCAGGTTTCACAGTAGTATCTCTGTTACTTTCTCAAGCATCCAAGTTTCACGCAGATCTTGATTCCTTTTCAACCCAGTTGTGCAGTCAAATATAAACCTCTGCACATGACAAACTGAACACAAGGCCAACACACATATTTTTTCTGCTCCAGAATTACAAATCTTAGAGAAAGCCAAAAGCAACAAAGCTATATGTAATCTTTACTGAACAGATTTCAGATCTTCATGCCTTTGGTTGGTCCAAGAAAGTTTCTTCCAGCAATAACCTAAAGATTACTTTTTCCATGAAACAAACAGCTTTACATTTCCCATTTATGGTTCCCTTCCATGACTTTACCCAAATAATCTTAAAACAGTTCTACTTAAACTGTGAAGGAAGATTAAAAATACCTTTCCTCCTTAACCAAAATAAGGCATACTGCTCAATGAAGAGATGAAAAAAAAAGTTGTACTCCACACCCTTCACCACACCAATATTGGTACAAGTATGTAAACAAATTCCAGTTCAGTAGCTGAAAAAGTAACATCCCTTCCACCCACTTAGCACTGCAGTGATTTGACTTTTATTTTTGGTGGGGCATTCACTAATTCTTTCTAGAAAAAACTGGGAAAGCTTCTTCAATGTTAATTTCATAGATATGAAGTACTCATCTAATGGATACTTTGTGAAGAAGTATAAGCAGTTCTGAACACACCCAAGTGAAACACATGGAACACACAGCAGGCACCTTCAGGTTCAGGCACCTAGGTCTGTATAACCGTAACACAGGAGCCTGTGCTCCCTCCACAATCAAAACACATCTATCAGTCCTACCTAGCATAGCCAAAAGGAGCCTTGGGAGCTGTCAACTGAGGCTGAATAGGAAACCACATATGGTGGTGAACTGAAGAGTACACCACCCTCTGACCTAAATTCACATGCCCGAATCTGGAACTTAATATTATTTCTTTACTATATAAAAACATATTCCAGAGAATTTGAGAGAAAAACCACTAAAGTTTCTGAAATATGAACACACCTGTCTAAAATAACTCACCTACCCCCAAACACCAGAACCAATAAAACAGAGCTAAAGGTAACTACTTCAGCCATCCTTTTAGTGAATGACAGTCATGCTAAATTTTTCACTTTGTCAAAAGTTATGCCTAACATCCAAGAATTATACTTTTTTGGTTTAATCAGATACACTGAAAATTATTATCTAAGGGCAGGAACATATGGAAGGACAACATATTCTTTAATAAACTATGCAAAGATAATCCTATAGGTTTTTTTCTATTCCTAGAAATGTTCAAACAACAAAATGACTACCTTCTCAGTCTTCAGGGCCCTTTAGACACAGTTTACTGATCTTCAATGAAGTCTCAGATAAGATTTCAAACAACTAAACAAGAAATTCAAATACCAGACACTTCTAGTTTCCCTAAAAGAACTTAATCTAACAAACATGTAAAAATAGCACCAGAGAAGGATTCTATCAAACAATTCTCAAAAGAAAAACAAGTGTAGCAAAAAAAAAAAACCTAATGTAAAATAAAAATTAGTGGATTACTTGTTTGTTGAGCAATTTACCCTTTAAACTCCTTAACTGTTTAAAGGATCTTTGATCTTTGATCAAGTCAATGCTAACATACTAAAACACAAACACTGATGACTGATCATCATAAAACACAACTGAAGTTTTAACTCCTTTAAGAGACCAAAAAAACCCCAAAGAAATCAGAATTTTCCCACCTTGTTTTCTGACGTTACTTTCACAACTTCAGCAAATCCGGTTTAGATGTTTATCACAACAATGTCTGTATTGGAAGACAAAGCACAACTTCCAAGCTATAACCTTGATATTTGGAGTCTTCCTAAGCAGTGTTAAGTACTGAAGAGTTTCTAAATCCTTCCTGAATAGTCTTCACATTGACCTGGGTAAGTCCTAAAGTTTTGCAGCTCTGTGTACCAGAAGCTAGATTCCATCCAAAACTAATGTTAGTAGACTACACCCTGATTTTAAATCAAAGTATGCCAGCAATTTTATTTAAAACATTAAGGATGAAGTACAAACTTGCAGCAATCAGATAATAAACAACATTTTTCTGAACACATCTGACCAACATTTGCCTTCAATACAACCACCCTTTCTTCCTTGCCCTCCATGAAAGATCATGGACCCACACAGGCTTCTAGAAAAAAAAAAAAAAGGAACTTTCTAGGCTTAAATACCAATTCTTTCATAAAGTCCTCACTCGTATCTATGCCTCTTCAAAATGCAACCGCAGTTGACAACACCAATTGCACCTGTTTCCTAAGACATACCTGGGGAACTGTTTATTCCCAACTGGTATAAAAATCAGAAATTTGCTAGGTATTTTCTGGTAGGCATCACATGATCCTGACTACAATCATCTTTATTTTCAGTCAAAATATACCAGTAATTTATGTGAGAAGCTAGTACTATGGTCCAACTTAGACAAATTAGATACTGAAGTGTAACGTTTTCCTGAAAGGTGCAGCACACGTTAGTTTGTCACAATTTTCTGCCGTCAACTCCTAAATTTTAGCAATTCTAAAATCAACTGTCAAGGACTAAAAGTAAGGTTTCTCTAAGTTTCAAAGGTTCTTCTGTTACACTATAATTATGTGTGAACCCAACCAAGTAAAATGTAAAAGACAACCTGTCTTGGTAACGTAAGGATGTAAAATACAATAAAAATGCTTTTGCAGAAGCTAGCAGCACAAACAAATCCAGCACGTTTGGAAAGGGTGAAGCTCCTGATTTTAATTACTTTTTAAGATTAAGCTGGCAGTTTTGAACAGCAGTGATTTGTTACAAAGATAACTAGCAGAAAGACACCCTTCTGTAAAAGTCTACCCCAAAATATGGTAGCCCTCATTTTTTAATCCATCACATTAAAAACCAATTAAGTGTTAAAAAGCTTTTTAGATGTCAAATGACTGTATACGTATTTTTCAAATTCTGTATTTTTCATATTTCAAATAGTAGAAGTAAAACTTGCACAGCATTGACTGTACTTCTATCTAAATAGTCAGTGTATCAAAATTAAAAAAAAAATCAATTCCATTTCAAATGTTTACACTGAAAAGTGTGTATTAGCAATAGGCACTGCAGAAAAGCTTGTAATATCTCTGTGTCCTGGATTCAGCTGGAGTAGAGATAATTTTCTCCTTAGTAGCCAGTACAATGCTGTGTTTTGAATTTAGTATGCAAATAACATTGACAGCACACTGATGTTGCTAAGTTGTGCTTAGTTCAAGTCAAGGATTGTTCAAGTTCCTGTGCTCTGTGAGCCAGCAGGAGCACAAAAAGCCAAAACAGAGCATGCCCAGGACAGGTGATGTGAACTAGCCAAAGGGATATTCCATACCATAGAACATCATGCCCAGTATATAAACTGGGGAGAGATGGCTGGGAGCTGCCAGTCACTGCTCAGGGATGGGCTAGGCACTGGTCAGTGAATGGAAAGCAACTATATTGTGCATCACTTACTTCTCTTCAGTTTTATTCTTCCCTCTCCCTTTTTCATTACAATTATTATTATCATTGGTATTATTATAGTTTGTTTTGATTCAACATTAAACTGTTCCTATTTCAACCCATGAGGTTTACTTGTTTCTGATTCTGTTCCCCACCAGGCAGGGGTGGAGTGACCAGGCAGCTGCATGGTACTTAAGTTGCCAGCTAGGGTTAAAACACAACATACCAGAATTTACTAAAACTACATCAACCATGGAGAGAAAGTAGAGATTATAGAAGTGAACTGAAAATTTCCTGTTAGGACAACTAGCAAAGAAACTGTTAGAATAATCAGTCCAAATAAAGGAACATGCACTGCTTGTTGTAAAAGCACATCATGTATTAAGGGTTTTTCCAGATACAAAATCCTCTTCTTACCTAGTCATGAATGGATTAGAACATCCAGAATTTTATTGTTTGCAGCCAAGATAGCAGTATCTGAAGAGACTGATCTTTATTTTATTTTCTACACATTTTAGTAACATGTTTTAGTTTGAAAATTCATTTTGACTATACCTTACTGTCAAGTTTAAAAGGAGGAGCTACATTTGAAACAATAGTTCTAATGTGACAATTTTGCCAAAACTGTGAGAATTCAGAAGTACAAAGATTATACACTGATGTTTCAGCTAAAGACTGAAATAGGAAACAAGTCTTTGTGGTAAATACTAATGTATTACTGCAATTTAGAAACATACATAGAACAACAGCCACCTCTGTTATATTTTAAAACCAGTACTTCTGGTGACATCATAAACCATAAGTTGAAAGAATCCTGTAACACTTGCACTTAAAGTACACAAAGCTAATGATCATCTCTTATTTTTCAAGAACTTCAGTGCATTCTGCACCAATTTAACTTCAAGCATTCTGACATCAAGTGATCATTCACATATGACAAAATAGCACGTTAAGGAGAAAAACGTTCAACTGTATTTGGTAAGTTACAGGAAAAGCTACAGAAAAACTCTTAGTCTATTAGAAATTCAATATAGAATATTTAATTAAAATCAAATAAATACTAAATTTTACCTTTTCTGGATTGTAATATAAAGATTTCAAAGTGGTAAACAAGGGTGGGCAGCCTTTACTGAAGTTAACCCTCAGGAACTTATCCGTTAGTTCTCTAAATTTTTCACCTAGAAACAAAAGTGTGTTTGGTTATATGTCAGTGATTGCAAGTGTTATATAAATATACGCACTAACTGTTGTGCAACTCTGGATAACAGAGTAACTGAGAAATTGCAACTAAGGGTTTTAATCTTTCCTGTTCTTTAATAAGACAAATATACTCCAGACTAAAAAAAACCAGAGTAAAACATTTAAACTGCTAGTGTTTAGATGTTTAAGAGTGTGCTGGTAGACATGGTAAGAGTCCTCAAACCTGTAAAGTCTATTAAAAAGAGAAAATATTAAGTGTTGACTACCAGAATGTAGCAAGGGTTATTCAAACAAACGCTGGAAAAAACTATAGTGTTAAGAATAACAATGGATATCTTGTAAAAGCTCCATCATTGGAATTTTTTATGATTAAGTTAGACAAATGTGTTAGGAGCAGTACAGATACAAATTATCCTGATTTGTGGAAGAGGGATGGATGAAATTAACCCTCTGCCTCCCTTCTGGTCCTATTTTTTAGGAGTAGGACATGACTTGTTATATGATTGTTTCTGGAATCAGGAAAGAATAGACTATTTACTGTTTCAGAACCACGAGCTCTGTTTCAGAACCATCTCTATCAAAATATACCAGAAAAAGCTCAGCAGTATAAGCTCAAAATATAGAAAAAGCTCAGCCATCTTTCTGAGAAATACTGGTTAAAAAAAAAAAAAAAAGGCAGGACTTCAAAAAAGACCCTCCGCCAGGAAAACAGCTGGCTTTCATGTTCTTATTCCTATGATGAAAAGTGATTGTTTTCAGTTGTGGTTGATTTGTTTGGAGGTTTGTTGTTGTTGGTAGGCATTTTTTTTAATTAGTACTTTTTATTGATTTTGCTTTGCATTGGGATGAAGTTGATGCACTTCAGTGCCTATTCAGTTGTGGCCTTTAACTCTTTAAACAAGGAAGCAGTACACTTCACATAATGCTAAAACATACACACATAAAACTGACCTATAAAACTGTTGAAATAAACTTCAATTCATTAAGAACACATTAAAAACGTGATTAACAGATTGCTTTATAGATATGCAGAAAATGCAGACACTACTGCTTTGTATGTAACATTCTTATGTACTTCCACCAATACTTAATTGTCCTACACTTACTGTTATCAGCACTGTTGCTAATAAACACTGAGACTAATAAAAATAACTCATGTTCTCACCTCGCTGTACAAAAATAAAGTGCTGTATATAGAAACTCTTACTACCTGCGGTTAGGGATCCATAACTGGACTGTAAGCACATGCTTTATTACAGATGGATTAATTAAAGCATGTTTTCTCACACTACAGAAATTCCCCTACGTAACAGAAAAAAAAAAAAGGAAAAAAAAAAGAAAAATATCACAGTGTCTCCTGTTGAATTCTTCTAATTTCTTTTCTTGCTGGAAGAATTCAAATTCAGAATTTAGGAAAGCAAGATTCAACCTTCCATTAAGTATCTATTTATTTACAGAAAACAGAACAGCTTTAAAAACAAAATCTGGAAGACAAAAAAAAAAAGCACACAGCTGAGCACCTACCTATAACAAGAAGCCAAGCTCACCATTTAGTCTCTGAGGCACAGACCTGACCACAGCAGCCATGAATCCACAGCAGCATGAACAAATCTAAAACTGCATGGCCACACACACACTTGATCAGTCTGAAAACTGATTTTAACAGCCTTCTTCCATAAAGGTGGTTTCCAGCTGGATCAAGGAGCTGATTTGTACCAAATTCAAGGTCATTAAGATGGCAATAGCAAGGTCTGGACAAGGTCTGACCTCTTAATATAAGTCTGCACTTCAGAGTATTTTAATTCTTTAACATAAATTAAATCTGAACCAAACAGGGATGGCTGCAGCTGGTTGGTGACCACACTGGAACAGCAACTACATTTAGCTAGAAATTCTATTGTCTTGAAATTTGCAAATATTTTTCTGCAAACAAGTTTCTTTCTACACCTTCATATTCTCACTATTAACTTTCACATACAGAAATTCTGATCTCCTTGACTTATAAATATAGGAGATCATTTACTAATTTCTACAGGATCAAAAACAGTCTTATACATTGATGCCTGATACAAGCTTATAAGCTAACAGAAACAAGTTTTAACTTAGGAAAATTCTTACTTGTTATGAAATGCTACATAAAGTAGCCAAGATATTTTTTTTGACCAATCTAGTAATAAATTTTGCTTTCATTTAGCCTATTGCTACAGCATGAGCAACTAATGCTTGTTACTATACATATTTCTACTTAAATAAACATTAGCTATGAAACTACACTATCAGATACAAGGTAACGTAGAGTAAAACATAGAGTGAAATAAAGTCAACAGCAAAACACACTGTTAATAAAGATATAAGAAAGCATTTTGCATGCTATTTCCTTGTTTGCTATATGTTACCATAATAATTCTATCACAAGAGAAAACCAATTACTGTCACCTAGCTTTTCAAATCTAGCTGAAATGCCTTCAAATGAGCCCTTGTATCTTCAAAGAAACTGAAGTATATAGGATTATAAAAGGCACAAGTGGCAACTTCTCAGGAAGCAGTTAAAATCTTGTGTTTTACACAGGAAATCTTTACTGCACGTTCAGACTCGTGAGCAACAACAGGGAAGTGGAGTAGCTGTATTCTGGAAGATTTAAAGGTACCAGCAAATGTGGTGCTCACAAAGGAGCTAAACTAAAAACTAACCTCAAACTTAAAAGCATGAGCAGGTATGTTGAGAACTCGCAACTGTGCACAAATTTCTTGACACTTGATATTTAGCTTATATACTTTATTTCTTTCCAAAAGTCTTCTACTGGAGTTTCAGCAGTTAGACAGCTACATCTTAAATGTATATTTTTATGGTGTTGATCATTTCATTTAGTCTCCTTCCTTCTATTTTGGAAGATCATAGCTTTCTATTTTAAAAAGTATATATTTTCCTTCAAAAACTGAGGATACTTGTGCACTGTATTTCAAAACAACTTTTGAAAGGACTGAGTCACTGAAAGAACTTAACTATAAAATTAAATAATTCATGCTACATAATACTGCAGATCTGCTTTTTTTCCTATTCTTATTATCAGCACAAATAGTTGTCATGGTACAATTAAGTTCTAATGACTCTAAGCAAAGTAGAGCACAGTAAGTGTACACCTGTACACCAAAACTATGTGTATTAAAGATATGGTAGTAGTGGGTATGCATATATACACACTTACACACCTTTAATTCAACTTTTAATTCTACCTTTTAACTCCTGAGTCTTAACTTGTCTGATGCAGAAAAATTATATTCAAGATTTCCTAAAATCTACATGCCATTCTGTACTGTAGTTTTATCAATACAAAGTTACATAACTCTTATCATCATATTCGAGTGCATGACATTTTGCTATCCATGCCTAAAACATAGAAGATTGTCTTTTCCAAGAGAAATGCATACATCTGATTTGTGTACATATTCATGTAAGTATTAAATGCACAAGAAGGTATTAAATGCACATTAAACAGCCTGATGATAACTTCAGAAAAAAAATTGGAAAAAAAACTATTACAGAACAGATATGCAACTTGTTACCTGAAACAAAGTTTAAAGGTAATCTTCTAGGTGAAACTGCTCTGGGATGTCTTTTACTAACTTCTTCATAAATCTGAAGCCTCTCTTCTAAAGTGCCTATTATCAGCAAATATAATAGATATAAGTAACAGACATAAAAACCTATTCTTTCAAATGTCTTTAAGTGTTGAGAATTTAAGTGCTGAGAATTAATTTAGCTACAGTCCATATTTGGTTTGGGTTTGAAACAATTTAAACATTTATTTTTTTCCAGTTAATCACAAACATTACTGTATAAAACTGTACTGAGAACACACTGTATATACAATACAAAACTACCAGCATAAAATCACTCTACAGATAAACTACAAACAGGACCATTACCTTGCACGTTCAAACACACAGTACTGAGCTTGGTTTCTTTCAGTTACGTGGTGTGCAGACCCATTCACACAGTGTACAACATGCACAGCTTCAACTGATGTTTTTTCACTATGCATCCATTTCAGACATAGTTAAAGCATTCAGAGAAATATACTGCACTTAAAGTCTTAGGTAAACAAATAGCATACTATACAAGCGTGCCTCTATTATAGGTCCTCTGGTGACAGCAAAAACAGGGTACAATACTGCCAGTGTAAGTACTGAGCACCAGAACTCTTTATACCTTAATGTTTAACAAAAATAAAGCTACTTAGAGATTTTCTTCCCACTCCTCCCCTTTCCCCCATAATATGCTTTGGAGCTCCAATGTGGTTAGAACTTAAATAAAACTAATCTGTTTCTTTAAAATGCCACTTTCATATAATTAAGATCAATTTTGCTTAAATATTAAATTCACCAAGCAATTTAAAACTGAATGTACAGATTAAGACTACATACATATATAATAAATATATCTGTTTTCCTTTCATAAGAAAAACAATTTATCTTGTCACTGAGCTCAAATGTTGGGGAAGGGGGGGGAATCTATTACCCAGTGTCTCCAAGAAATGTAGAGTTATAAAAGTTAAACTAAAATAATGTTTGAATTGGAACTAAAGCATATAAAAGCCCTAATTGAAGTCACAAGTTGGAGCTCCAGAACTTACCATGGGGGAGGAAATAGTCCTAAGACCACCTAAAAAATAAAGTTGCATTATTAGTTTTATAGAATTAGTACAATTTTAGTTTACATAGGATTTTAATATGTCAAAAACTACTGGACTGGTTCTTTGTTAAAAACTACATTCTTTCATCAACACATTTATTCTATAAGACAGAACAATCAAGTTCCTGGGTAATTTCTTTTCTGAGACACTAATCATGGAATTCAACTCTACGGATATACTAGGAAAACCATTCAAAGGGCAAGACTACACCCTGCATCTGCGTAACAAATGCAATCTTTTTCATTACTCAATTACCAGCCATATTCCCAGACTTCATGAGACCCAACTGTTAAACTTCCTAGAAGAAAGCTGGTTGAGAAATCTAATGCAGCTAAAATACCTACAAATAATATAACTGTGGGCTTATGATTTATGATGTCATCAGAATAACTCCAATATGTTTCCACTAATTAGTCAAACATTAAATACAAAGAAACTATTTCTGTGTAAAACACTCAAAGTTATCACTGCAAAACACTTAGTACAGTATAAATAGTTGTAACACTGGAATCTTAAAAAATGAGCTGTTTTTCCTGGAAAGACACAACAGCAATAATGTGAACTGGCATTGGAGAAAAAAGGTTTTAACACATTTATCACCTTCACCTCCAAAGGAATTTCTTTTCAGATGATTTACCTTTAAATGGCCATTTAGAAATCAGTATCTGAGTATTTCTCTACATGCCCCTAGAAAGAGGTAACACCTAAACAAGTTTCCAAATAACAACTTCATGTTGTATATACGATAGTAGTCTGACAATCAACTACTAGACAGGAATTAATTGCCATTTGGTTTCCAAGTTCACACGTGGCAAGTAAAGGCTCTTCATGCAAGCATGTTAGCAAATGCCACTCTTAACTCCAAGAAGAAAAATACTTGCTGTGGTATTTTCATGCATACAGGTTTTTCAGTGAATATTTTAAAAATGAACACACTGTATAATATTCAAGATCAGAAGGTACATAATTTTCTCACAAGTACAACTTTCTAATCTAAAGCAGTAACATATCAAACAGAAGTTTTAAGTGTATCTTACGTATTTTTACTGTATCTGGGTAGCTAAACTTACTAGGTTGTAGGGCCTTTTCCAAGCCTTCATAATAATACCAGTTTTCTGCATTACGCTCAATTAACTCCTTGTATACTTCACCAGCTTCTTTCAGTCTTCCCAATTTCAGTAACATCTCTCCTAAAAGCAACACAGTAAAGAGGTATGAATTACATGAGAAAACACTTGCAAGTAAAAAACAGAATACTAGATACATAGAATTAGGCTTAATCATGCACAGGCACTTAAAAGAGGCTTTATTTTTCCAAAGGCATTTGCTGTATGTTACAAGTGTTACTTGAAGCCATCACACAGAGCTCAGAGCTTGGAACATTCATCATCTGTAAAAAGATTACCTGAAGATCTGTATCTGAGTATTTAAAATAGTTACTGGGATTATCAAAAGAACAAAAAAACTTTTCCTTCTAGGACTCCAACACATGACTATATCAGTTTCTACCAGGCTGTTTACTTAAGCGCATCTGTATTTTTCACACCAACTAACCAGTTTTTAACCAGTTAAATCACACTCGTCTGCTAATAAGTAAATGGTTCTACCAGATCTAGCTTACATTAAATTAATTTTCTCTACAGCAGCTCATACTGCACTGTGTTTTTCTATTTGTGACTAGATGTTGGTAACACACCAATGTTTTCACTATTGCTAAGCCATACTTGTAGACCATCAACAAGGCTCTGTCTTTTTACCTCCACTCTGCCACTCAGCAAGCAGGCCAGGATGGACAATAAGCTTGGAGTGTACATAACCTGGACAGTTGACCCAACTTGGCCAAAAAGATATTTCATGCTATATAGCATTAAAAATTGAAGGGAAAGAGTAGGCAGGTGGCCACTGCTTGGAGACTAGCTAAGCAGTCTAAGTGATTGCCTTTGCATCAGTTGAGGGTCGGGGGTTGATTTTTTTCTTTCCTCTTTCCATCACTTAAGATATCTTGATTTCAATGCACATCTTGATTTCAATTTCTTGCCTTTGTTCTTCCTATTCCCTCTCCTGACTCACTAAGGCAGGCTGGGGAAAGCGAATGAGCAGCTGTGTGGGGCTTAGCCACTGGCCAGGGTCAACCCACCAGAACTGTGCAAGCAAGGAGTAGCTGAAGAACATGTGCCACTAATTGCACATATTCAGAACTAGTTACTGGTACTTGAAATCCACAAAACAACTGAGTTATTTTTAACCAAAAAGGTCAGCTTCAGTATTCACTTAGGGCAAAACAAGTAAGTGCATCAAAAAAGCTTAGAAAGGAAACAAGAATTCGATACTTCAGTCAAAAAAGAAAGAAAAATAATCAGTGTTTGTACTTCAAACAGTATTCTTTATGAAATTCTTTTTCATAAGATTAAAACTCGGTTAAAATAGTCCTGGTTTACGGGAAGCTATTCTAGTATGTACCAATACAATAACCTCTGAGATCACCTTTACTCCTGTGTCATCCTAAGTTAAATGACTGCTGCCACCTTCCCTACAGTAATTGTTCCAAATATATTAAAGATTTCACATTTTTTTGTTTTTTTTTCTTTTACTGCTTTATCATATCTGAAAGCCACTAGCAAAAATTTACAACAGAATTGGCTGACGGAAGAAAAATGACTTACCTTTGATTTCTTCTACTATTAATTTATCGCATATTTGCTTTTCATATGTCTCTATATGTTCTAAAGACTCCTGAAACAGATCTGCCTCTCTCATTACTTGATTTTGATATAAAATCAGTTCACTATATTCATAATCTATTTTATTAGGAGGAACCTGAGGGGGAAAAAAACCCATACGTTAGTTTGCATTTACCTGTACCTCACAATGTATGCAATATTACAGAACAAAATTTAGGCTATGGAATGTATGAGGTGTACTTATATACTCATCTAAACATGAAAAATTTAAAACTCCCATTATTCACAATCACATCAGATTCATTCAGGATATCCCTTGTTAGATAACAGTTTAGAAGAAATCCTTTATTTCTCTTTTCTCTATCACTGTGATAAGCTAATTAAAAACTGAAATCTTAGAAATTTTATTGAATTGTATGAAAGAAAGCAAAGATCTTCTTAGTATTTTCTTTCTGAAGGACTCCACAACAATTTTGACTTAAGTTCTACAGCACATGGCTGGGATATCACAGTATCATTTTCAGCATACCAAAATTCTGGATCAAACTATTTCCAAAATCAATGAGCCATCCAAACAACATCCACAGCTTGACAACTTTTTCAGATAGGAAATTTTTCAGATAGGAAATTTACACTATTTCTTTCTAACCAAGTGTTCTCTCTACTACACTTCAATCCCCCAGAAAGTACAGTGCACAAGCATGCAGAGTGTTTTCAAGCAACAGATAATTATTTCGAGGTCTCCTCTCAGTTGCATACCTAGGACTTTCTACAGGCTATAGTAAAACTAGTGGCTCATCCACCTTGCAGTGATACAACAGACAATGAAGAAGGGTGACACTCAAAGTCATTCCTTTCAGGGATTAACTCCTTAAAATGTATTTAGGCAATGAGAAGTCTTGCCACAGTTATACTTTTTTCATACTAAATGCTCTAACATACTAAAAAACTGCTCTAACAGTAAGTAAATTGCAAGAATTTCAGAGGTCTCCAGACAACGCCCAGCAGGTCAATACAACAGTTTACTGTATGAAATGTATTGTCTCAACAGTAATTGCAGGAGGAGACAGTTCTAATCTAACATGATTTTTTACATAAAAAAATAAGTAAGAAGCAAATATTAATGATATTCTTTCCCATGATACTACATACTGTGTTTCTTAACGAGCAAGCAGCACTTTCAAAGTCACACTGGTCATGAACAGTTTACTATTACATTTCTGTTCCCTGAAAAAAGCTTTTCCTGTCTTTACAGAGCCAAGCAATTTAATAAACAAAAACAAAACAAAAGCCAAAACATTGAACTGACTGAAAATAACACTCTCATTAAGGATAGTGTCCTAAACCATTACTTATAGCCCTTCCCTAAGCACAAATTCATTTTAAAGGATTTAATATTTTTTATTACATGCTCTTCAAATTTTGAGAGGCAACTTTACAGTACTGGGCATTTTTAGAAATATTTCCTTTTACATACAAATGTTCTGAAAGATAGCATAACTAAATAAAATATTGAAAAGATGTCTGTATCTGACAATGAACATGGGTTTGGGGCTGAAAATAACATAATTCAAGTACTTCTTTTTTAGAAGCTAATACAGTATAGCAAGTGATGGCTAACGGAACAAGACTATACCTTGCACATACTAGCGAGTGGGTAGCATGAAATTCTACCTGCTTCTTAAAGTGTATCTCCTCTATCTACAGCTCCATTTCTGTTTCCACCTTTGCTCAATTTTTATCTACATTACCCAGTAGAAATCACTAAAAAAAAAATTATTACTTTGAAAGCATTTTTTAACTGCTTCACAGAACTGACAATGGAACAGAGGTTAAACATTTAAGCATCTTCTGGCTTACCCTTACCGCAATGCCACAGAACAAAACTGCAGAGCACCAATTTAGTTCTTTTGCCTTCACTTTCCCCCTAAAAATATCATTTCCTCCAACACAATACACATATCTAAATTCCGAATTCCACAAGCAGCACAGCTTTTTGGCATATCATGAATTGGTTTTAGGCCTTCAAAACACAGATAATTCAAAACACATAAATATATACCAGACACAAGAAGCACTTTTAAATTGACCTCCTCACTACTGTTTTGGCTCAGCAGGATTAATAAAAAGATGAAATGTCAAAAAAAAAATCCGTCTTACACATAGAGCAAATCTACCAGGAAGATACACTTACTATCGCTTCATTTAAAAAACTATTTTTAAAAGTAATTTTAAGGAGAGCCTGTTTCTGAAGAAATTTTGAAGTCTCATCAGGTTAATAACAGCTTAAATGTGTAATTCATCAGAAGGCAAGCAACTAATAATCCCAGCACTTACTCTATATAATCAGATTGTCTTATAAAGATTAAGATATTCTATAAAGAGTTTTGTCCACATCATTGTTATTGCCTCACAGCTTTACTCCTCCCCCTCCCCAGAAGAGTTATGACTTTTGCACAGATGTCCAACTTGAACTCAATCTGCCATTTCAGAATAAATTTCTTCCTCTCCTCCTGGACCAAAGAAGAATCAATTTTACAACTGCAGATGTCCTAACATAGCTGCCACTGAAAGAATGTGACAAGATGCAGCCAAAACATACCTAAGAGCAGACCCCCAAAACTCCAGAGGTTTTCTGTCCATATCTGTATTTGTGGGCCTGATGCAGAAATTAGGAATAAAATAAAAATTAAGAATAAAAATTTTGTTCTGGAAAAGAAGGAAGGAAAAATGGGACATACAACAGTAAAACAAATTTCATAGTTGTTTTACACCTTGGTTCCCAACATTTAAATGCTGAAGTGACTCTTAAGTCATTTGATTTAACTTGGGACAGCAAAAGCTGTTAACACTGCAGGAAGTTATCTGCCTTCAACCTCATAACCCCTTTTTGTGCATCTGGCCGACTTACAGCTTTCAGATGACAGGCAACATTGATACTAAAAGACAGAAAATTCACCATTTCCAGTGATAACTCAGCCACTAGAATAAAATTGTGCACAATAAAAAGCAATTTATCACTTGAATTTGTTAATCAACTTCCTTATACTACTCCATCTTCCCTGCCACACAAGCTTCCTGTCTTTCTTCCCAAACCCAGCATCCAATCTGTACTAAAATCACCTAGGTTTTTTGTGCTTACAGTAACCAAAGAGAATCTCTGCCCTTCACAGACAGTTTTTTCTCTAGTCCTCTTATCTTGCCATATTGTTCTTTTCATTTTCTAACTTTTTTGACAACAAGATCATCAGTAAGTCTTGATCTCTCAGTAATCCATGCTTTACAGACAAAATCCCTGCTTCTCAGAAATAAGGGTGTATTTTGCTTTCATCCATAAGCTTGCCCTAAGAGACAATTTTGCAATAAGCTAAGTCAGTCTAACTGCAGCCTGGATCAACAAAGGCAGTTCACTTCCCTCTATTATTCCCCTTCCTCTTTCCCCTCTCACCTCATAGTTGTTCAGTTCAGCCAATCAATCCTTCAAAAGAGTGATTATTTTTCTGTCACTCTGACTTCCTGAACCAGGCCTCCACAGTCAACCAGCGCTGCACAAGGAAGCAGTGCAAGCATACAGGAAAAAGTCAGACTGCTGGTTTTGGCAAGAGCTTGCAGCTAGATTAGCTCCATTATTTTGTAATACTGCATCTTCAGATATTCACCCACAATCACTGAAATGACAGTTCCTTGATTTTTTTTTTCTTAGTTTTACTGCTTGGCTTTGACTGTTTTAATTCACATATGAATGGACACAGTTGTCTGGGTAATTGAAGTAAATAAATATGATCACTGTACATCACCATTATTTACCAATTATTATGACAGCAGCATTTTATATAGCATGTTACATTTCCTTCTCTATTCATAACAAGAATGGTAAACAGTACCAGGCTTAATACAGAATGCCATAAAACTCCTCAAAAACATCAGTTTGCTGAAGACTCCCACTCGCTAAACTTCAGTATTTCAGCCATCCTTTTAAACCTTGAACACCACCCACCCTTTTATTACAGTTACGTACAACATTCTATGAAGTCAGTCATAAGTTCATCTATTGAGTTGAGTGCATACAAAGCAGAGGGCAAGAGGGCAGAGTTGGGAAGTAAAGTAAGCAAGAAGTCTAACTCCTGAAAGATTGGTCCATCCTGGACTTAATTATTTTAATTGCAGGACTGAAATATTCCGACACTGAAAAACCAGCACATTTGCCAAAGCGTGGCAAAATTGAGCTGTGGGCTTGCCTGGCCTCTCCTGACTGCTCCGGACCCAACACATTGATTCTCTCTTCCAGTATTTGGGGTTCTACATGGGTCTACACTCATCAGGGAGCTGGCACAGCAAAGCACATGACTATTTTCAAAAGAAATTAAACTAATGTGTTCATATGTATTTTTGGTGTTTTTTAAGTGTTTATTATTTGTTTGGTGTTGTTTAAGTGTTTTTAAGTGTTGATCACTTAACTGTCTCCAACAATCTAAAAAAAGAGGAAATGCTTGACAGCACTAGTTTTCTATAAAACTATGTTGTCCAACACTTGTAGCATATTTTTGTCCTTCAGTGCTTAAGCAGCTTTTCCACCACTTGCCCATGTCTGATATGATGCTAATCAACAATTAAACCAGCTCATTGTTCATGTAAAAGCAATCTTCCTATTTATGGAAATTCCCAAATATCTCCAGTTTCATCAGAAAATGGCATGACACCTTTTTTAGGGTGAGATTTGAGATCGTGCTAACTTGCACAGCACACTCAACTGATTTAAAATGTTTATCTATAGCAGATGGTATTTAAATCTGGCTTAGTCAGTAGACTGAACTGTGTATCATGACTGCCCCCAAACATGCATATTTACACACAACCTTTGAGAAAAGACAACAACACTAACAGTGTCACTTCAGTTTTCTCCAAGGGGCCAATGCCACTATTAAGCCCTCTTAGTCCTTGAAAGAACCTCAATTTCTCACACTACATTTGCAGTTTTTCCATCTATTATATATTCTAATTTGAACAGTCATTTCAACGCTAAACTCAGATTGGACTCTCCTGACTCATTTGAGGACCATGACTTTTTGGTTGTCAACGGCCCAATTTTGATTTAAACTTACTGCTTTCAGTATTTACTTAACACTCAAGTTGGAGCTCTTCTGAAATATCAAGCTATATACACCTGGCTTGCAACATCCTTTGTTTGACCATAATACATGATTCAGACAAACGCTGGTCTCTTCTAGCAATTTATTTTTTTTGTTACAGTTAGTTCAATACATAACTCAGAAATGATATGTAGGTTTTTCAGAACAAAAATCTCAGTCTATAGATCAGGTAATACCTCAGGATTTTTATAAAATGCTTCCAGGATGCCTCCCCAGCTGAATGCATCTATAAGCACATTTTTTTCTTTCCATGTTACAGAATAATCAACCCATTCACTCTGCTCTACTACTTGAGACTTCACAGCTTTGCATTACCGGTAGTAAGATAACAAGGCAATCTCTCCCTTAAAAAAAGGTTATACTCCGTGACTTTAGCATTTGTACCACTTGATTTACTCCACGTTCCAGTAACACCAAATCTGTTCAAAGCATTTTCAGTTACACTTTCATGTTGCTTGGAAACCAAACATTAGTTTAAAGTGTATTATATACAGATGCATACAAACAAATGAAAGTTTTTCATATTCTTTGCAGAGATGTAACAGCATCCAGACCATGGTAAGAGAAACGGCAAATGAGCACATCCAATATTAAACAGTATTTTCTGTAGTTTCACCTACTGTAAAGGGATCATCACAGCTTTTCTTTAGCTACAAGCCTCACAAACATTAAGTTACTCAGTTACTCCACATGAGACTACTCTTGTATCTTCAACCCTAACAATCTACTGAAAGGGTGAAACAGTATTCCTGTATAATTTGTATCAGCTGCTAAGCTCCTGGAAATCTTTCTGCTCAATGCAGAAAGCTCCACAAATAAAAACCTGCTTCCTAATTCATAACTGATTTCTAATTATGAAGAAATAATTCCTCAGACTCTATCTGATTACACACTGATTCACTTATACAAAAAGTGTTCTTTCCAGAACAGGAATTCTTACCTGCTGGGTTTTCCTAAACTCTTCAAGTAATTTTAAGGCCATATCATAATCTTTTAGTAAGTGGTATGCAATGGCATATCCAATCCAGGAAGCCCGTTGTGTGGGGCGCAGTTGAAGCAGCTGGTATCTTGTCTCCTTCAGTAAAGGAAAAGCAATTTTAAAATAAGACATGTCTAAACAGAGTTACTACACATTCCTCTTAATTTACCACCAGTACAGCTAGTATTTTAAAAGAACCTTGGAAAGCCCTATGAAATTTTTTAAATTCTAACAGCATGGGGAAAAGCAGCAAGTTTGTCTTATAAATCTGGGGGCTACATTCTAAATATAGGAGTCATGGCACAAAGCATAAACTATTTGTTGGGACACAAAAGAACAACTCTTAAGGGCCTAAGTTATTTCCAGAAATAAGAGCACTGAAATCTCAGAGAGCAGTTTCCATTAGAAACCATGAGCTCACTGCCACTGAAAGAGCAGTCCCACTCTCCTCCTGCCTCATACAGGTCGGTCCTCATACTGCTGCAGTCCTTCTCAGAACCTCTTCCTGAGTCAAATCATATGCTTAAGTCAACTATTCCCTTTTCCCTTTGCATTAGCAAATTTAACATCCTCAGTAAGGAGACCAGAGTCCAGTCCTCTACTTCACATGAAACAGTCAAATCAGTTCAGCTATTCTGAAGCTACTAACTCTGTTCTTAGACAAATATTACCGTTTTCGTTATGATAATAATCAGCTTTGGGATTCAAGAAATCAGTCATCACGGGTCAAGTTACCCGCATACTCAGAAGAAACATGACAGTGTATTTTTCCCAAAAACCACCTCAGCATATGCACCCAAAACACCCTTCACAGTACTTCACATTAGCACAGTAAGTACTCCTACTTGCTAATCTAAGTCTCATCCCTTTTTTCTTATTGAGTGAAAAATGAGAACTACTTTTACAAGGTGATCCAAGAGTCAAATTCACAGAACAACTATTTCTAGTTCTGTTCTCAACATCATATGGAGTTCTGCTGCAATATGTTTTCATGCTTTCCTAAACAATAGCTTAAAACATTTTTGAAACAGAAAAAAAAGAGCACAATAAAAGACTTCGTAATGGAACAGAACAACAAAGGAAGGCTATAAATAGCAGCCATAAATAATAATTCAAAGAGAATACTTACTCTATATCCTTCTAAATCCCTCATCTGAATCTGCAACAGAGAAAGATCTCTCAAAATTTGTAGATTATCTTTATCTAGTTTGAGTGCATTCCGGTAACACTTGATGGCTTCATCATATTTCTTATCTGAACGCTGCAAAAGACCATAGACGTGCCAACCTAATGCACATTAAGGAAGATACATTTACAATTTTCACAAAGTAACTGCCATGCATCTGTGTTACAGTCTAAACAATTTGACACCTTCCTTGAAGATGAGCACCCTGATAAATGCGGTTTGATCCCTGCAGCCAGACTTTACTGACACATTTTAAAATATTAAATGTTTCCAAATAATTTGTTGTCACATTCATAACCCCCCTGAGTATTGTTATACAAATTAAATTATCCAAACTCCGGAAGACCCTGAGAGTTATTCCTAGAGATTTATTGTTTAAAACATGCTACTGCAATTACAGTACAAATTCTTACTCACATAAGTGTTTCATTCTAGCAATACAATTGGTGCATAAGTGTTACTTTTTCTCTCTTGCCTATTTGTAACCTCAATTAGACTCCAGATTTTACAGAGCTCCACTTTATTCATTGGCAAAGGAAAATCTCAGCATTTATGTGCATTACAAGTCTGTCACAATCTCAGCATCTCAGATTTCCATCAACAGTGTATCATAGCAAAAAGATCAGGTTTTGCATTGCAAAGGATACAGACATGACTCTTTACATCATTACGAAGTCCTTTACGAACAAATTCATACGCTTCTTCCTTCTTCCCTAAGCAGTTCAAGGTCAGTCCTTTCATCGCGAGTGTCTCTGTAAGAAGTATCATATACTTATGTTTCTGACTTGCCATGTCAGCTTCACAGTGCAGATATCCTTTGAAGTTGTTACACAGTGAAGTTCCCCATTAAAATATAAATTTAGATCAGGACAGCAGCCTAGCACAGCTGAAGACTGTTACATGGAAGCATTTCCTTTCTTGAAACGGGTCTTAAAAAGACCACTACAGAGCATCATACAGATAGGATGAATACAGACAACACAAACTTTTATTAATTTAAAAACACATTAATTGGCTTTAAGGGAGATAGCAATAAGCTGAAGCAAATTTAGAGCTTCTCAATATGTGTTTAAGTTCCAGATAAGCAGACCAAGAAAAAACCCACATCATTAGGCTGTGTCATACCATAAGAAACAAATCTGTTATAGTCAGCTCCACTGTTGCAGACTGCTTACAAGGCATTAGTTAAGGGAACAGTATTTCCTGCTATCATATTTAGGATGTAAGAGACCTTCCCAATGTAACAGCATTTTTATCAACGTTCTGAGAGGCACAAGATTTCAAATAATACACTGATATGACTATTTCTCTCCCTCTTCCTCCATTCTTCAAGGCACACAGGAGGAAGCAAGTTGCATGTAATGCATGCACTATACCTGACAGCTGTTCCAGATATACATTTCAGTTTTTTTGTTAAATAAGAGATCACTTGTCTTGGCCCATGTCAGAAGACTAGTCACCTTTTCATCATAGTACTCTGATTTTTCTCCAACTGCAACCTTTTCCTCAGTATTAATGGCAACAGCCCATGATCTCAAGGTCAGCTATAACAGCAGTTTGAGATTTTATTGATAGACTGTTTAACACTTTTTCTGTAAAAATGCACCTAAAGTGAATGATGACCCAAACTGAGTCAAGTGGGGCTTTTCTGTCCTCCATCCATGTTGTAAGAACAGAGAAAGCTAGAATGATACTTTCCAAATAATATCAAGAAGCTTGAAAAAGAATATCCCCACTGTGGGAAGAAGGCCAAAGTATTGCTGCCTTCCCACACCAAAGAGGTAACTGCCCAGCCACAGCAATCCATCTGTTTGCCACCTTCTCACTAAACTTTTGAAATTCCTAGTCTCTGAAGCTAAGTGTGACAACAGTGCAGCTTTCCAGCAGATCATTTCACTGGCTTAGTTCTGCTTCAGCTGTTCATTCCAGGCTTTACTCCCAAACTTCAAAGCCATTAGTGGCTCAGAGCCCAAGTAGTACATGGATTGCCAAGACAGCTAGTTATCCTGGAAAAGTTTAAGAGGTAGCAAGAGCAGGAAAGATAGATCTGTGTACAAAGAAGTTACAAAAACACAAGTGCTAGTAGAGATAAACACATCAGGTCAGAGCTGGACTAAGCAACTGAGCTCTGAGGCATCAAAACTACTTTTATCTCTAGGGAAGTAATGAAGACAAAGAAACAGCAGACACTGATGGAAGCATGAAAAGTCAAACATTTTGCCAAGATTTGACAACATCAAATAGGAAGACAATTTTATTGACACAGTATATATATGCTCAGTTTGGTTACTTCAACGTAAAAAAACCCAAGAAAACTTCATTGTATCAGAAGGAAAGACTGAACCTTGTAACAGCAAGCTGTAATACAGTAACACTAGAGAACCTTACTGAGGAGGTAAACAGAAGTAAGATTTTGCAGCCCTGTTTCCTGCAACACTTATCAGAACAGGATCTCCAGATTCTGTCTTCAGCTTCAAGTCTGAACAGCAACAGTGTTACACTTAACTCTGCTCCTTATAAGTAGCAATTTGGTATGCAGCACAGGAAATTTAAGAGTATGAACTTGACAAAAAAAGAGGCAGGCTTTTAATTTATTGGCAGAACACCTCCATGCAATATCCTAAAAAAGGCTGGGCTTGCCTTAAATAGGAGCATAAGAAAAACCCACACTAGCATTCTGACCCAGAAACCTAGAAAGGCAACTTACTTGGAAGCTCCACTGAAGTGTGCTTCCACCACATATTTTGATCCTCAATATCCCACTGCACAGGAGTTTTTGACTGAGCTAGAGTGGAAACTTGGTCTGAATACACAAAGACTGAAAATCCCAAGTAATTATCCAGTAATAAGGACAGAATCACACCCTGCAACAAGCTCCTTTCTTTCCTATTAGCATGAAATAGACTGATTATACATTTAAGCTCACGACAGGAGAAAAAAAATAAATCTTAAGTCTGCAGTTACCTCCATGTTCAGCAAATTTTGGGTTAGAGAGGATCATCTTGCAGAACTTGAGTCCATTTTTGTACTGTTTTTGTTCGTAACATTTCTGTAAAAGAGGTAAAATACAATCATTGAAATGCATTTAAAGCCAGAGTACCTTAAAACACTATTACAAATGCAGCCATTCATTCAGCAAGGTATGGGGATGAGATCACTAGCAAGCTCTAGTCAAATATTGCCTTTTTTCAGCACTCAGAACACGCAGCCAATATTTTATCTCACTGTCTACTTTTTTATTAAAAGAATAGTAATTCCTTTTCAACAGGAATAAAAAAGGGAAGTAGCAATGTCTACTTTGATTTAGAAATCCTTAAAATAGAGGGCCAAGTTAGAAAACTTGACTCAACAGAACTTTTGAGAAGAGTCAAGTCCTAAAGAATCTAGACACTCCTTTCAGTATTCCATTTCCCTGACCTAGTGACCTCCTAGGGCAAGAAATAAGACAGAAGACTTTCCTAGTTGTCAATATAGACTTTTGGAAAGAAGACAGAAAACATGAACTAGGATAGACCAACCATAACCTCCAAAATCTATACACAGATATCAGGGTGGGAGAATTTACCAGGTTATTAAAAAAAATAAAATATCTAGTTTCTACCTGGAATAGTACAGCTAAGGGCTACTTTTATATTTACTTAGAATACCATTTACCTAATTACTAGGTAAACTGGCAAACAATGTGGTTCAACTGTGGGAACATAGAGAAGAAACAAAACATGTGAACCCGGGTCACTTTTCTTCTTTAGAAAGATATTACTTAAGTCAAAAAGGTTCTAGTAATTTAAATCAATTACTGATCACTACAGTAGATCAATAAAATCAATTATTTAAATCAGTTAAAGGAATGCTTGTATCAGTAAGCATGAAAGTAATTTAAGATTTTTAACTGCAGGAAAACCACCAAACCAGGCTTAACTTGGCACCATTGTCAGTTAATAAGGAGTATTGTCCTGCTGTAATTTAGACAGCTATTCTCAGGAGAAACTATGTCATTGCAGTTATGTGCTTGAGTGCTTTAACAGTCTCTCATAGATCATTCCCACTCCATCTTCCAGGACAGAGGTAAAATCTGTGTTAAACTAATACAGAGCATAGTAATTCCTGTGCAGTCAGAACAGATCATCACATTGCTTCCCAGGCACAAGCAACAGAAACAAGCCTGTGCTCACCTTTGGGTAATCAGCTAAGGTGACAAAACAAGGGTCCTGCTGCGATCTGTGGGGAAGGGCTTAACTGCAGACAGTTTTTAAGTTCTTGTCTGAAACTCAAGACACCTGCAGTTAACTATGACTAAGTGCAGATCAAATCCTAGAATAATTTAGGTCAGCAGGAACCCTTGGAGGTCATCAAAACCAAAAAAAAAAAAAAAAAAAAAAAAAAGAGAGCTAACTTTGATAAGTAGATTAGGTTGCTCTGCCTGACTGACCTATGGCAGGATGGCCACAGGGTTCCCATTAGAGGCAAATAGTTATACTACAGGAATTAACATTTCAACAAAAGCAACAGAAAAGCTTTGAGATTTTTTTTAACTCAGAACTAGCTTCCGCACCTTATCTGAAATAACGCAGGTTGTGGCAAAACTTGGAGTCCCCTCTAGGAGAAGGTCAAATTTTCCCATTCATCTACTTTCTTTGTTAACATAATATGCTTAATATAATTTTTAAAGAATCCTAAGAAAATATCAAGAATGCTCCAAGTATGCTTTCTAAACAGGTAAGCCTAAAAATAACAGTATAGTGAACACTCATCCACAGTTCTGCAACTCTTGCAATGTTGAGTAAAACTCCAAATATACAACAGCAGTGCTTAACCAGAAGCTATTTGAGTCAAGTGTGCACTTAAAATAGATCCATTATCCTTGTTCTGGCATTTTTATCCAACAGAATTCAGTCTCAGGCCTAGCATAAGAACTGAATTTATGATAATTATAGACAAATGTAATTTTTGGAGAACAGACAAGATCACATTTTCCAAAGCCCAACAAATGAATGGAAGAGAGAAATTAATGTACTCCATATTGAGAGGAAGCCTAAGTTCAATATTCAGTTTTTTAGCTTGCTGATAAGACAACCAGCATACTTTGTTTAGGTTGAAAAAAGACCTCTAAGATCATAAAGTCCAACCTTTAACCCAGTGCTGCCAAGTTGACTATTAAACTATATCCCTAAATGCCACAACTAACATGCCTTGTAAATACCTCCAGGGTTGGTGACTCAACCACTTCCCTGGGCAGCCTCTTCCAATGCTGGAGAACCCATTCAAGTGAAGAAATTTTTTCTCATATCCAGTTAACCTCCCTTGGTGCAACCTGAGGCCATATCCATCTTGTCCTGTCTCTTGTTACCTGGAGAAGAGACTGATCCCCACTTTGCTACAGCCTCCTTTCAGGCAGTTGTAGACAGTCATAAGGTCATCCCTGAGCCTCCTCTTCTCCAGGCTAAATAATACTAGTTTCCTCAGCCTCATAAGACTATACTTGTACTCATAGTGCTTGTCAATAAACAGTTTAGCCCAAAACCAGACACAAAGGATTTCTTGACCAGCTGCTTCCTACTAGTCAAAAGAGGGTCTGACTACAGAAACATGGGTCAAGTCTTGCTGGTTAATCAAAAGCTGACTTACCAGCCCCAGTCCCTCCAAATACATATATGCACATGCATTTGTAAACAAGTTCTGTATTTATAACAATATATTACCTTAAAAGTATACCAATACAAAAGGGCTTCGCTCAGCAATACAAATGATTTGTCTCTCATCATATATACATACACACATGCACACACTGAAAGGCTGACAGATTAAGTTACATGGACAAGCTTTTAAAGCATCCAAGCCACATGAATGGACTACTTTCAAACTTCTGTCCAAAAACTACAGATGAGCACACTATGCTCATCACACCCGTCTTTTGTTTACAGGAGACCAGAGTTTGATGGTATATGATACCACCTCAGTTAGTAGTACAGATGGGCATTTCATAGATGAGAAGCGTGATGTCTCCATACATGTTCTCGTGATGCCTCCATACATGTTCTCGTGATGCCTCCATACATGTTCTCGTGCCTTTTTACTAATCGGAGCAAATGTAGCTAAAATGCATTCACTAGTATCTGTCCTACTATATTAAGTCTTTGTTTACTAAAGGCTCAAGCTAATATGCTGGGTTGGCTTTTTTGTTGTTAGTATTTTTTACACTACCTTACCTGTTGTGCTTAATGTGATGCTCTCCATCACCCTTTTATGGCAATCATTTCCTGCTAAAACTAAAGCCAAATCATGAATGTTTACACACTTGAAACCTCAAAGGGAGATTTTGGCAAGGCCAAAGTGTTATCCAGAACTCTTGCTACCAGATGCTCCTGGAAGGATGTTACCTCCTCTGGCAAAAATCTCGTAATAATTTATTCCCCTTTTCAACATCAACTCAAAGATATAATTTATGGGTAGACTTTGCCATACAATTAAGCTAGATATAATTTTATGTACTTTCAGGGGAGTATCAAGTACCTCTACAAAGATGTCAAATAGGAATTGCATCTAAGAAGTAACTCTAACTGTGAAGGTAAAAAGCAATAGTAACAAGGAGACAAAGAAAAACTTTAGAAGAAACTAAAGAAGAAACTTCATTCCTGTATTACAGTGCTTTGCTGCTTCTACTTAAGGAACTGCCACTCACAAATTCTAATTTATTTTTTTGCATGATGTCATTTTTTTTTTAAAGACGCAAACACTTCCACCCTTAAAACAGACAAAACTCCCTTTCATTACTAAATATAAACAGAATTAGGGATCTGAATCACTCACTAAAACTACTTATAAAACATGACTTCACATATCACTATTCAATCACATGTTATTCACATGTACCTTAACTGTAACTGTTTATAACATCTGGTTAATAAAGGGATGCTTTTACGAACTACATCTCCCCAGACAAAGCATTTGCTACTTCAAAAAGGGCCTTGCATCTATAGAACAGCTACATTTTTCACATACTGAAGCCACAGCTTAAAACACAGTTGGGCAATTTTGTGGCTGAAGAACATCTCATTGTGGTCCTCAGACATTAATACTCACTTTTGAGAAGTCTCCTAACAAAAAAAAATCTCAACTGGCTACTCAGGGACTACAGCAACCAATTCCCTTCCTCACATCACGGCCCTGAATGTATTACTGAATGTACTAAAATGACATTTCATAAATCACTTTCATGTGAAGGCTGGATAAAAGGTAGCATCCCATTCAAAGAATGAGGACAGCTATCACATCAAACCAAATAGCACTCAGGCTTCCTTGATCAACATTTATGCTTTACTAATTTTAAATTATTTAAGATGGTCTGTGACTGTAAGAAAGCTGCCGTGAAGAAGGTCAATCCAAATTTTACACTGACCTGTCTCATGGTGAACAGATGTAAAGACAGCTTGTAAGACAGGGACAACTTTTTAACACGGCCACTTGTGGCAGGACAAGGGGTGTTGTTCCTACACTAACAGACAGTCAATTCAGACAAAACATAAGGAAGAAATATTTTACAATGAGGATCATGAAACACTGGAACAGGCCGCCCACAGGAGTTACAGATGCCTCCTCCCTAGAAAGATTCAAGGGGCCCTCGGCAACCTGATCTAGTTAAACATGTCACTGCTTATGGCAGGGGGGTTGGACTAGATGGCCTTGAACTGTCCATTCCAACCCAGCTACTCTATGTACAATTTCTTTAACAACAATACCAAAACTTAAAAATTGGTTTTGCTGTCTCTTGACAAGAGCTTATCAAACAAAATTCAAACCACTGTCAACATTTTAACACTATTCTCAGATCCTACCTGTACAGCCCACATTCTATTCATACAGGTCTGACATCAATAGGCTGCCTTGCCAGAAATGTGCTGGAACATCAGAACCACCAGTGTGAAAAGTAGGACTTTCAACTGATTTACCTGTTTTTACACAGTTGAACAAATACAGCTTCAAGCTTTATCAGAAGAATATAGAATACAAACATTAGGTTGGAGAAGACTTCTGAATCACGAAGTCAAACTGCCAAGTCCACCAACCACGTCTCTAAATGACACATCTACATGCCATCTAGGTGTGCCTTGTAGTCACCAACACCTCTGGGGTTGGTGACTCAACCACTTCCCTGGGCAGTCTCTTCCAATGCTAAATAACCCTTCAGTGAAGAAATTTTTCCTCATATCCCATCTAAACCTTCCCTGGTATATCTTGAGGCCATTTCCTCTCGTCGCATCACTTGTTACCTGGGAGAAAAGACCGACACACATCTGACTACAGCCTCCTTTCAGGCTGCTGTAGAGAGTCACAAGGTCACCCCTGAGCCTCCTTTTCTCCAGGTGAAACAACCCCAGCTCCCTCAGTCACTCCTCAGAAGACTCATTTAAGTTAGTCTTCTCTGCTACTGTACTTCCAAACAATCCTGCTTGCAGACTTCTCAGCACTTGACAGTTTAAACATTCTTCTTGCCAGGTAGTGTCCTCACTCCTGTTGCCAAGATTTTGGTGTAAAATACTGGGGGGGGGCTGGCAACACCTAAGATTTGTTAAAAAAAAAAAAAAATTACTCTTAAGTTCTCAATGCTTACATCTGCAATTTTTTAAACTGTGTGTCTGCTGCGCAACACTGATGCGGGTGCTGCACAAAGACAGAACTGAAGAACATTAGAGCCTAAGGAAAAAGGACAATGTTTACACACTGAGCCTTACGGAAAGAATGCTGGAAGTCACAGTGGCAAACAAGTTCAGTAATAAAGAAAACCTCAGAGTTATCAATTACTCTGCTTCTGGTCACCAACTTTTCCTGGGAGCTATTTGATAAGTATTTAGGAGCTGATCAAATTAGTAATACACATTCTTGACCAAAACCAGGTACAATCAATACAGCAACATCCGCATACTCTTAGTATTCTTAGATGGCATTTAACACTGAGACCTTTTAAAAAGCCTTCCTTGTTTTATTGCACATCTATAAGACAATGCTATTTGCACCTAACAGATAATCTATGTTTTTCACAGCACCTAATAAAATTACATGTCCAAGTACCTTTGTTAGATTTCAGGCAAAACTCGCTATATAATATTTCTAGGCTAACAAATAATAATTACTAAATTATTCACCAATTTGACAGCACAGTCTGACAGTAAATTGAATTATATACAGTAAGGTTCTGAAAGAGTTTGGCATCCATGTTGGAAATACTTCTCATATCACAAAATATATGGATACTATGCAATACTGATACAGGAGAAGAAAGCATTGTGATAACCATTAAAGTCCAGAGACAGACTAGGGACCTCTGCATGATGTTTCCCCAACAGCAATCCTCTCTCCACACTGATTTCAGTTCACCAATGTTTTAGAGAATGAAAAAAAAAGAAAACTCTGAGCTGGAAGGGGCTTCAGCTCATGAAGGCCAAAAAAGCCCTTCCAGAGCATTTTAGACTTTGAGTCCCAGGACAACATTTCCAGTGTAACAACATGTTCTTCCACCCATTCCCCATGCCTGTGCTGATTTAAAAGCAAGCTGGCAGGAGAAGTGAACCCATCTGGAGAGAGATTACAAGTCAGAGTTACAATTTACTAAGAAGATTACAATAAATACAATGATACAGAGAAAACTGGTTTTAACCCCCAAAGACAGATGGATAACCCAGCACCCAGGGACAAGAACAGAGCAGTGTTCGTTAGCCCCTGTGTTGAACACCACGTGGGCCCCCTGGGTGCAAGGTAAAAGGAAAGAAAAACCTGTTGGTTCAGACGATAGTTGCAGTTCTGTTGAGGTAATGATTGCACTCCTGCCAGAGTTCTGGTCCTCCTCTCAATCTGATGAGTGGTACCAGAAGTCCCAAAACCCAAAGTTTATATATGCTCAAATTCAGGTGGGAATGCCCAGGATGGGGAGTTTCACTGTGGGTGATTTAACTCTGTGAATGATGGGATATTTTTGGAATCTTTGATGGTCTAGGTCGTCGCAGCTGCCTATAACGCCAGTCCAACACGGTTAGCAGAGACGACCCCTCAGGCTGGGTGTGAAGGTGCAGTGCCTCCCGGGAGGGGAGTTATCACCACTGAGTCACTGGTGTGAAGAAAAAGAAACACTCCCCTGCCTCACAGAGTTCTTTAACACCCATCTTGTAGCCTGAGGTGTCAGTGTGCCCTGGCAGCTGCTGCAAACATTCCATTTATTAACAGTCCATCAGAAATGACGCAGAGGGTGTAGAATATACAGTTTTGGTTATACCCACATAATGATGAACTGGTCCCAGCCCCTGTAACTAGGACAATGCCCTACAGGTATATTACACATGCACAGACACCCCCACCCTCTGCAGTTAAGAGCAGTTAACCACATCAGCTGAAATAAAACAAGGAAAGCAACCTAGATATATCCTTTCTTGCTTCAGTTGTCAAAATGGACAGGCCACATCGTTGTTCCCCAGACCCAGAGACTTAGCAATGCAGAACAGTGCTGAGTCACATCACAGACAGTGGTGTACAACAGAACAAGCTGCCAGTATTATACAGTGGTAACATTTTCAAAGTACTAATGTCACAGTAATATCTAAGCTTTCATTATCATGATTCTCTGTATACAACAGAATTTTTTCCTTTAACCAGCTTTTCCCAATTAAGTTCAAATCTAAAGAAAACACAAAAATACCACCACTTGCATTACGTACGACAACAGTTGTAATGTATTCTTTATTATCAGCAGAATAAAACTGCTATATTTATTATTGGAAAGAACATGTATGGTAAGAGAATGTTGTTTCAACATTTACTGTCATTGACATCTTTAACAGCCCTATCGACTACACCTCTTTTAAAAGGGGAAGCTATGATCAATAAGCTTGCCCTGAATTAAGACCTAGCCTAATTTCATACTACTTGAACCCCTAGAATATCCTTTACTTCAAAAGGGCAGAGACAAAAGAACATACAGCAGAAAGAGCTCTTTCTGATAAGTAGATAGCATCTGTAACTTTGTCACTACTTGACATAGTAGAGTTCTCAACTGTTTATGAATATGCACGTGCCTCTGCAAAGCAGAAACTGTAACAGCAACACTAGAAATTAGACCCCATTACATATTTTTCACTACTTTTCAATCTGCACTTGGTGTAGAAGTACTGGAGAGACCAATCTGCCACATTTCCTGGGACCAACTGCAATTTGCCTAGCAAGAACTCAGATTAAGCAGGTGGCTTCACAAGCTAGTGGAATTGCATCTGTGAGCAGTTAGGTAAATTAAACCATGAATATCAGCACTGTTTTGTGAGACCCGATACATACACACCAAAATAAACATCAGGGTTTAAAAGTTATGCTTTTATTTATACATCTTAAGGCAAGTTCAAGACAATTACCAGTGTAAACTTTCAACTTCATCTCAACATCCCATACTCAATTACATAGTGATTCAGACAAAAAATTGCATGAATTATAACAGATCTGTCCAGAAAGATCAATCCCACCTGGTAAGATACAAGTGCTTGGACGCATAAACAGACCTGCATGATTAAGAGGAGCATTGTTGCAATTCTTACCAGAATGTTCAGCCTCCAGTTATTTGTACCTCACCAATCCTTCGAGCCAAAGGGTGTATCTTTACACGCACAAAAAAAGCAGTTGCCCACACACACACCCCCTATAGTGTCCAAACCTCTCCTTAGCTAACAGATCATGCAGCAAAGGGTTCCACAATATAACCACCTTTTTGCTAAGAACTTTTTGTTAGAGCCTGCTACTCCACAGCCACTATTTCTACCAAAATAAAAAACTAAGCACAATAGCTCAAAAATAGGCAAGACCCTCCTTAGCTTCTCCAGAATGCTCATAACTTGTGAATCTTCTTTCTTCTTCTGTCAGGTAATTTCATACTTGCCTCCTTCTTCTAAGGAGGCTTGGGGGCAGGCACACAACATTGCAAATATACACTTGCAGTGTACTGGAGCAGTGGCATAACAGCGTTTTTCTTTTCCCAGGATTCACTAGTTTTCAACTACTGTACAAGAAAACTGTTTTGAGAGAACCTCAAATATCCCTAAAATTGCAAATCTTACAGGCAATCCATCTCACAGCCCACAGTAGGTCCGCATTAAATTAGGATTTCCAAATCTACCATTCATTTACTACCAATTTTAGTTGTTATGACTCAACTTACTCCAGAAATGTGAGGTACTTCTGCATGTTTGCAGGTGGCCTTCACTTTTTATGCCATGAATAGTTCAGTACAACTGAACTCTTCTTGCTATTCATCCACCTGTTCCATATAACCACTGCTAATTAGGAAGAAAATTCAGCACAAGGGACTTAACTCTGAAATATTACCATTTTTTAAAGGAAAATTCCTGTAGGAAAGTTCAGAGTGAAGAAACAACCAGCATCATTCCACAGAAGCTTGCTTTATGAGCCTTTCATGACAACCTTCACAAACTCCTTGTGAAAAATTAAACCAGGAATATTTACTTCGGATAAAGTCTTCTACAAATCAGACTCCCTCATATTACTGTCAAATGTGAAGTCTGATCTTCCCTTATGAAAGTCTTACTGACTATAATCATTAGTCTGTTATCTATCCTCCACAACTCTGTCATATTAGAAGAATGCAGCTGGCCAGGCATCCTCACCACCTCTCTTGAGGAAATGGCCTGCACTCTTCTCAAGCTGCCTGTCCTTAGCAGCACAAGAAACAACCACACCACTAATCAGTCTTATAAGTTACATAAAGACAACTTTACCTGACTGCTCCACACTCCTCTCTGTACAGGAAAGCATCTTTAGTGACTTCAAACACCCACTACTCCAGCGGTGTATTATAATGGCTACCTCAGATATGTTATTCCTCTCATTTGGGAGGCACTAATTAGCATAACAACATACCTTCACAATTATTGAGTTTAATAGTTCCGTAACTCCCCCACATCATTACTAGGAGACTGATTATTCACACGCTTATAATCTATTATTATTTAATTAAATAAAATCTTAAAAAAGCTTTTAGAATTCTATAAATAAGAACGAAATTAACTTCTACAAACACCTGTATGTTTATATTTTATCAAAGAATAAGTTTTGAAACATTATGGAAGAAGTTGGGGAACAAAAAGGACACTACAGAGAAGTTAAACAACTCCTCAGATAGAGCACTTGAAATAACTCCTAAGATTTCCTCACCCCCAAACATGGAAAATACATAACTGAGTGAACTATGCAGCAACAAGTCACTGCTGCAAAGGGATATACTTGCAAACCTTTTTGTGGTTTATTACTTGAAGTCAGCTGCAATTAAAACAGCAAACCTTATTTGATGCACCAACAATATGTGGAATTCACTAACAAATCAAAGGATTAGTTATTTACAGTCATGATACTATCCTCAGCTATATTAGACATGAAACAAACATCAGGTAGGACCTTATACTGTGTGTTACAGGGCAGACACCAATAGTTATTAGAAGACACTAAGTATTCCTTAAAAACAGAAACAATTTGGCAAATAAGCCATGGAAGTATTACAAGAAACCCAAGGCTTTCCCCTAAAGCACTTATAAAGACTACTAACTGTACTCTATTCAGACAGAGCTGACTTGGTTCCATAAAGCCAATGTTTAAACTAACTCTGAGACACAGTTTACAATCTGGATTCTAGGGTGAAGAGGGGAAAAAAAAAACCAATCAAAGCAGCTTAAATAGAAACGTACTCCCAAAGCAAGCTTACAAATTTATTTTAAATACACAAAATAAAAAATCTGCCTAAGCTTACTAGAAGTAAACATCAAACGCACATTACCAAACTTCAACCTTAACAAGAAAAATTTCTAAGTTACCATGAGTATGTGTTTTAGATTGCACCTGCCTCATTAACTAAAAAAATCATCTGAGCTAAAGTCTGATTTTAGATGGCAATAAACACACCAGCATTGCTGTATTTATTTTTGTTTTTGATGTCTTTGTCTTTCCATGACAGAGGAGCAGTTTCAAATACTTCATCCATGCTTTCTCTGAGCCTGAGAAGTGAAAGATAAGAGCTTGAAGCTGCTCAGCCCCTTACTCCCAAACAACAACACACCTGCAAGCACCATCAGATCTTCCAGGGCAAGAGCAACTAGTCCGAGAAAAAGTCTCTGCAGAAGAGTTTTTATCCAAGCCTAAGAAACAAAACAGACTTGGAAGTCAGGACAGCAAAAGAAATGAGCTCTAGCACTACCTTACAGTACTCCTGAGCAAACAGAACTATTACCTAAGCTACATTTACTATTACTTCCCTAATCACACAACTGCTAGTTTAAAGTCAGCTTGTTCAAGCACTGCCAAGCATGCATGCACACAAATTGATGTGGCTTAGAGACTATTTACTCAGCTTCTTGAGCAGACTTCACAGCTTGCTCTGAACTCCAGGAGGCCACAATAGTCAGAGCAGCTCTGTCAGCTTGGTTTGCAGTTACGTGGGCATCTTGTTCAGACTGCTGATAACCTGTCTCACATGTTACGCACACACACCAAGTCACTCACTCCAAAGTATTTCTCATGCTCTCCAAATGAGTTTCCCATTTCACAACTGCTAATTCTCTGCAGAGCATTCATAAAAATACTTATGTCTTAATATATGAATACAGTTTCCTTGCATCTGTTCCGTTTCATTAAATCACTACATGCTTGTAAGGTCTTATTATACAGCCGCCCACATAATCCCCCCAAAATGCCCCCAACTTTTAAAATTACTAGGGATGCTATGGGCATTTAAACTATTCTGGTAGTGCCAAAGTAAGCAAAAGCTGGATCAGTTAAAGAGCCTTCAGCACCACAAGCTATACTACTACATTAAAATACTGAGACATGTCAAGCAGCCAAAGGGTTCTTTTTACTATGTAGACATTAATATTCCAGAAAGAGTGCATCATGAAAGAAAGCTAGCTATAAAAAAAGTAATAAGAAATTAAGTTTCAAGAAGTAACAATACATGAAGAGCCAAGCCAACAGTTTTGTGATTAACACTTTAGGAACTGTGACTTGACACTACACAGCACCAGCTAAAGCCTTCTGAAAGCTTTGAAAAGAAAGCAAATTTCTGTATCCACTGAAGTTTTATGCATCCCTCTTCTCCTTGCCTAAGCACTAACTCACAAGTTTTATCCACTGCTTAATAAAAAAAAAAAATAGTCTGTCTAAAATATGATTCCCCCAAAAAGCTCTTCTATGGTTCAATCGAAAAAACTTTAGAAGTGACTGCTACTGTGAACTTGTTCGCTACTAGTGAGAATAATCACTTAACTGTTCTAATATTAGTCACTTATTTTTAGCAGAGAGAAAGAGGAGTGCTAGAATGACTTACTAAGATGCATACCATAAGCATGCAGTAAGCAACAAATCCCCATTAAGAACCATTAAGTTTTTTAAAATCTGCACTCTATCAAAAGCAGGTAAAAGACAACAGCTCTGAAGCACCTGCTGAAATGCACCAGCTCCATACCAAGTACACAGGTTTACACGCTGTTTTGAGCTCAGCTTCCTGAAGCCAAAATGCTCACTTCTCAATCACAAATTTATTGAAATCAGCCAAACCAATTCAGAGATAACTCAAGACATTTCTGCCCGCCAATAAGATTACTTAGTGTGCTGCACAGACGTCCTCTGCCTGCAGACTGGCAAACTGACACAAAACACCTCAATTTTGTTGAGGCTGGAACTCCATTACTATCACACCGACAAGTTCATGAAAAGGGGAGTGTGTTTGCTTGTCTGGTGGTTGTGTTTTCTTCTGGGGAGCGAGGAGCAGGGGCTTTTTCTTTCCACAAAGTGTTAGCGTTATAAAGGATACAGTGATTGAATACAAACTTACAGCTAAAGTGAGCTCCTCCTTTAAAGTTCTTTCACAAATACTCCATGTCCTCTAGACTATGAGGTTTCAAAGAGCTCAAGTTGCCCAGCACATAAAAGTTAAGTCTTCCAAAGGACGTACAGAACCAGGAAAACTTCAATCCGCCAGACGTCTTCAACTACACTCAAAATTGCTGAGCGAGCGAAATCGCTTTAACCCGGCCCCTACACTAAAACCAACGCTGGAAATAAAGCGCCGATGAGGATCAACTCTGCAACAGCAGAGCCCTGCTACGCGCGCCCCGTGCTTCGCGGACTCCTTCTTCCCCGCTCCGCGGGCGGGAGCGGCGGCGCAGCCCCGGCTCGCCCCGCACTCCGGCGGCGGGCGGGGCGGGAGGCGCCCGGCGGCCCCGGGGAGGTGCTGGCTCCCCTCCTCCTTCCCGCCCGCGCCCGGCCGGGGGCCACACCAGCCCTGCCCGGCCCCCGACACGAGCAAGGGGGGGCTCGCCCGGCC
>VZRE01016443.1:190089-234382 GCA_013396775.1 Cephalopterus ornatus
AAACCCCAAACTCGGCAGGGCGGCGGCGGCGGCTCTTTAACTCATAGCCCTGCGCCGCCCGCCCTCCCCGCCGGCTCCCCCGGGCCTCTCTGCGCAGCTGCCGGGGCGGCCTGGCCGCCCGCCTGACGCTGCAAAATGGCCGCCGGGGTCCCCTCGGCGCAGGCGCACTGCCTCTTCCCCCTCACGGACACCCCCTTGCGCCCTCCCGGCCGCAGGGCAGGGAGCGAGGATTCCCTCCGAGATTCCCGGCTCGTCGGCTGGAGCGCTCGGCGCTTAGACGGCCGCCTCGGAGAGCCAGGCTGCCCGGAAGCCTGTGCGGCGGTGTTGGGAGGGAGAAAGCCTTTGCTAACGGCGGAGCTTGGGAAGGCTCTGCGGGCTTGGTGTTGCCCTGGCTGGTATTTAAGGAAACAACAGCAAACTCGAGCAGTCGGACTTTGAGCAAGCGGGGACGTCATTAACGCGTTTTCAGCAGTTGGTTATGTAAAACTTCCCGGCACCATCGTGCATGCATTGAACAGGAGCATTTATTCATCGCTTGGCTCTTCTGAAAATATTTTGTTCTTCTTTTTGTTCTCAGAATTCGTTCTTAAAAAACAAAACAACAAAAAACCCCACCACGAAACAAAAAACAAACAAACGACCCACAAAAAACACCAACAACCAGGAACACTAAAACCATATGGCCTGGGGTGTTATTTAGAAGAAAAACTGGTTAAACTGTTAAGGTTACAACCAATTAAAAAGACCACCTTACAGATGAAAAAAAAACCCGGAGGCTTCAATTAAAATCTCTGTTTATGTAATTACGCTTTAAAAATATTAATTGTGTTTTGGTATTTTTTTAAAGTATTTTCGTTCTGTAATACTATGGTTATCCTCCTACAGTCCCAAATGATGAACCCGATAGATACTTGCAGTAAAGCAAGGGTGCAGAAAACAGGAGCCAGTTAGAAAAACTGAGTACTTAATATACTTAATTTGGTTCACAATAAGTAGATGACTGTGACTGAGGATCCTGAGCAGCATGTCCTTGACTTGACACAAGCCTTGCTGAAGCTGATGACATGATAGCTGCTTTCCTTTCAGTCTAAAGGAGGGAACAGGGAACAAGAGAGTAGACAATTTCTTGGAAGTGAGTAACTAGGATGTCAGCCTAACTTAAGAACAACTAATTAGGAAAAAAAAAAGATACATGTTTAGGAAACCTCTAGAGATGAAAATAGCAAAGGTGTGGAGAATATAAAGCATATGCTTTCCTACAGTTCTTCTTAGCTGAACATTAACTGAAGGCCACTGGTTTTTGTGAATGGTGGTTGGTTTTCATGGTGTTTTGTTAATCAATAGATATATGGTATGAAATAAGGAATATCTTTATTGTATTTATTTCTCACCTTTTTGTTCTGGCATGCTTTGAAATTATGTCAATCACGTAGTTCACTGAGAGCAAAAAGTGTATTTTCCACACTCAATACCCAATTCACTCTTCTTTCTGCTGTATGGTATAGTAGTTTTGTACTGGGTCTTATTTTTTACAAAGCAGAATAATTGTTGACAGGGATGGCCAACTTGGCTTTGCCCTGCAGCATAGTTTTGAGAGCCTGTTTGTACCATGGCATGTCTTCAGCATTTTTTATAACTAGCTGAAGCCTTGAATTTATGAACTCTAGTTTCTGTCTTAGCAAAAGGCATGTTTTTGCCTCTGGTTGGCTTGAGTGATAAACAGATGCATCACTGAGATGGGTCAGGCAAATATTATGCTAGGTGGACCTTTGGTCTGAAGCAGTAAGGCTGTTCTTGACAGTCAAAGGGCTCCATTTCCCTGCTAGTCCAAACACTGGAAAGAATGCCGCCTGAAAATAGGCAAATTGCAAATAAGAGGCAGGGGTTCAATTTGCATTTAGATGTGTCCGAATTAGAAGTCTGTGTTAAAAGCAGCAAGAAAAGAAAAGCGGGGAGGCAATAAAAGGAACGTTTGTAGACTAGCCGAGAGAGAATAAACAAAGAAATGAGCTTTGCGGGGAGGCAGAGTTCCAGTTGAAAGTGAGGTTTGGGAGCGCAGTCAAGAAAACTTCTTGTCATTTAATCCCACTGTGCTGGGCAAAACAAAGCTCTTGCTACAGGCTTTGTTAATAAACAGGACTGTATTCAAGACGCGTATGATTCTGTCACCAGTTTTTTCTTCAAACAGAAGGAATTCAGAAATCTGTTGACATCTGTTTGGGCTGAAAGAGGTAAGCAATATTAAAGTGATCTATACATTGTAACAAGCTTGTGATTTTTGCCCTGTAGCTCACTTTACTCAGTGCCCTGTAGAAGTTGTGGCACAATGCTTGCACATCGTTAAACTCAGCTAGGGCCCCCTGAGCGAAAAAGGGCCTTTGTGTGGGCATGAACCTGCCTTCAAGCCAAGCATGTTGTAAGGCCTGGAGCCTGTTCTGTCTGATGAGCCACTTCTTTGCCTCCAGTTTCTAAAGCAATTGGCCAGTTGGGATTGCCAGGTTTTAAAGTACAGGACCGCCATCGCTGTCCCAAAGCCCTGAAGACTGGCTGTCTTTCTGCTGTCACTCTTCCCTTCCGCCTCCAATGGCCCTGCAGGCTGCCATGGTTGCTGGGGAAGGCAGTGGCACCCTGCCCCAAGCAGCCCATGCTCCATAACCCCTGGTCCTCACCAGCTCCATCACCAGCTGCTGCATCAGCCATGCAGGTTTTAAGGCATAAACAAACTGTGAGAGGTGGGGAAACACAGACAGCAACGCGATTTTCTGTCCCTCATACTCTGTTCCTATATCTCAGTCTAAAAGTGTACAGTAAACCTAGGTAAAGAGTGTATCTTACATGTCCAGCCCTTGTCTCAGCTGTGTGGCCTCCTGCTGCCTGATGGGAAAGGGGGGGTGTGGGAGTTTGTTACAGTCTCTATTTTCACAGGTGATTTTAAAAATTCACTCACAAGGCACGATTAAAACTGAACCATGATCACATTTAATCAGAGGATTTAATGCAAGAACCATTACTGGCTGGGGTAGAAGCTGATTTGATTTTCCTTGACCTACCCTCTTCTTTTGAAACCAATTTTGAAGCATGTGGTCTGCTTGCAGTTTCATGTTCTTACTAGGTTCTTCGTTGTCTTCCCAGACATTACCTTCCCAAGATTTTTAAGTATCTAACTGCATATTTGATACTTACCAATGCAAGCGTAATTTTAGTATTTCATTTCAGTAAGTCCCAAAAGTCATAGTGGAAGATGAGTGAGGCACAGTGGGGATGGCGTCTGGCTGATGGCATCTCTCATGGCACATCACTGCAGGCTTGGGCCTGGGGAAGCAACTTGGAGGTTTCAGGGTGCTGTTAGCTGTGGCCCTTTTGTAGACTGGACCAGCTCCAGGGTGGGTCCTGTTCTCTGGAAGATCCTTTACCTCCATCGGACTTGCCTTCTGTCCCAGGGTATGGAGCAGGTCCAGAAGCTGTCCTCAGGTCTAAGCAAGCGGTTAGTTGTCATTCATGCTCTGCGGTTTGATCCAAATCCTCCGCATTGACCAGTCTCATTTTCAGTCTTTTGGAATATTCACCGCACCAAACCCCAGTGATGTTTTACATGCCAAACCCCAAAGTTTTGCCTTTTTTTTTTTTTTAAATCTTGTTGAATGTCTGTAGCTGGGAAGAAAACTTTTTTCAAGTGATTATAGGTACAAAAAACCAATGCTATTTAAGTATTTTTAAAGTTTCAATTAGGGAGATAGTTGTATAATCTGTTTAATACTATCTATTAAAATGTAAATATATACAAATATATATATACACAATGTGTATATGTGTGTGTATATATGTATATATATACATAGTGTGTTTTAAAACATACCTTATTAGGAAACTGCAACCTACTAGCACAGTGATAATCAGAATGGTTAAGTTCATTAATAGTTTGTAACCAGTGTTTGTCTTTAGTAACAAAGTAATAATTTTAAATAGAATAGTGAGCTTTGACGTAAAGTGGAAATTAATGTTATTTTATTCAGACTTCTGTGAAATTAATAGGTTAATAACCAGATTTGAAACAATGTTTATTTTTCAGGCCACGTTTTGGGAAAATACATGGAACGACGCGTGTAATTTGTTCTGACTCTTGCTATTCCTCCCAAGGTGTTGCTGAAGTCACAGTGTGTTACTGTGCAGCTCTGAGGAAGGTACCGAAAACGAAGACCTATTTTTTAAGGTCACGTTCCCCACTTTCGTTATTTCGTGGCTTGCGTTTCACCCAGTAGAGCAGAGGCTGCCTTTCCTGCTGGCAGGGGTCGGGCGATGCCCGCGGGCGCCGGTCCCGCCGTGCTGCGGAGGGCTGGCCGGCAGCACGCCGGGAACCCTGGTTTTCCGAAGGCATGCTGGGACTGGGAGTTCGCCCGCTCTACTTCCCGTCTGCCATGGCCTCGCGGGCGGAGGCAGGGTCTGTGCGGCGCCCGCGTGTGCGGCTGGTGAGTGCCAAAGCTCCGGACGGGCCCGGCGAGCGGAGCCCCCCGCGCTGCCGCCTCCGACCCCCGCCACCTCCCCGGCTCCCTGCGCTGGCTCCGGCTCCTGGCCCTTCCTGCGTCTCCTCGCTCCTGCCTGCCCCGTCCGCCCGTAACCTCTGCGGCGGGGGAGGGCTGCCGGGGGGGCTTCGCGCACGGCGTTCGGCGGGTTTGCTCGGGGTAGCCGCGGTGGGAGGCAGAGGTGTGTGGAAGGTGACCTCGGAGGCGCGGCCTCGAGCTGGTCCTGGTTCAGTCTGTGTGCACTGAAACACATCCTCCTGCGTATTCCTCGCTGCCTCAGTTCGGCTGCGTGGAGTTACTAGCATCTTTGATTGCTAGAAATGGTTTTCATAACCTCTTAAAGTGCTCACGATATTGACAACTCTTTCCTGTTCTGAAATTACAATTTTATAAATTATTATTTTAATGAGACAGTTACAGTTGTCACTTTTGCTTACCGGTTTTGATTTGTGATGTGCACAAGGTAATTTTGTCAAGTAAAAGTTATTAAAATCATTTTGGAAAGCATTTAGTAGGTCGTCTACAGCTCATAGCTTTATAAAAGCTTTGTGCGTGCTTATTTTTGCATAATGTAATGCGGCAACATCTGTCTGAGAGGAAGATACCTGCTATATTTAGCATAGCAAAATTATTTTGAAATTTCCAACTTCATAGAGGGTCTGTGTTATGCCATTACTCATTTTTTTTTTTTGGCATTTAAAACTATGAATTTTAATTTCTGGGAGCTCAGGCAAAGCAATACTACACATCTGTTATTATTTGAGTACATTGCTTCTTAATTAAACCAGGAAAAACTAGATGGTTATAATTAATATATTTAATGAATTAATTAAAATAAAATATAACATTAGTATTGTCATCATCATCATCATCATGGCTAGGCTTCGCGAACGAAGATTTGTGAAGGACTCTACCCACTCTTGCTACAAGCGCGCTGTAAGATGGAGTTAATGATGGTTAGCACTTGACCAGACAACAATGGGCCATGCTGACCTGGAGCAATTCCAGTATCATCAGCAGAATTAGGTCTTTTGGAACTGAGTCCACTTATGCCCCTGAGCAACTAAATCCAGGATTGTAGATAATGAGCCCGGATTGTGCCTTTTGCTGTGTTCAAGGTAAAGGGAACACAATCTCTGCTACAGCTGGTTTTAGTCACTAGAGCAATCCATAAGGGGTATAACTGGCTTTCTGTACATTAGAGCAGTCCTGAAATTACCGCTGTGGATTCAATAGCACCTGCTGGCTGGGGAATCTGGGAAAGTGCAGAAGTAGAATAAAGGTCCTTCTCTCCCTCTGTAGATAGTAAAACAGTCATCCAGGCGAGCAAGGTGCAGTACTTCTGGTGTTGCTGCATATTGCTCTTTCTTCCTTGTGGACAGATGGATGAAAGTAAACAGGCAAGAATAATGGGTGAGTCGAGTAGTTAGAGTGTCACAGTAATTTGTTAATAAAAAGCCTGAAGATGCACAGAAGGTCTTGTCACTGATGAGTAAAACATAATTGTGTCAGGAAACTGAAACGTATGTTCCAAGGAAATCCTGCTGCAAAAATGTTCATGCTTTTATTTTCTCTGAATCCACTTCTTCATAAAAATCAGCAGGCAGATGGGACTGTGGCAATGGCAGAGTTATTAGGGAGCACTTCTTTGTTAAATCTTTTCTGTGTGAGTAGTCCTAGAATACAGATGATTTCAATTTAGTCTTCCTGGTAGACCCTTGTGCTCCAGTATGAATTTTTAGAGCACAGTAGTAATTCATATTATAGTTTGCAGTGTTGATGATACAAAATGAAGAGGAAAAGATCTTTCCCAGAGCAGTAGTGATGATAAGGGGAACATGTGTCCTGAAAAACTAGGCCGAGTGTCTCAGAAAAATACAGGAGTTGTATTTCAGAGTACCCGCTTCTTATTCACTTTTTGGACAGAAAATATTATGCCACTTACATGTAAATATATCATGGTAAGGAGCATACAGGAGACATAAAGCACTGTTCCTGTGTCTTACCTTCTGCATATATGGGAGAGTGATTTCTCGCAAGTGTGTTACAGTCCTATTGACTAATCTGTTGTGTGGTCAGCTACTAATGTCCTGTTAATGGTAGTGAATATACCTTGGCGTATATTCACTGGCGTATATATCCTGGACATTTCATAGATTCTATATATAGAATTCTTTACCTCTAGTATAGGTTTGCCTTCTCAGCGACATTTTTCTTTTGCCAGTAAGGCATGAAATAAGGTAAGGTTGGATTTTTCTGATGAGACATATGGCAAAATGAAGCTGTTCTCTGTAAAGCCACGTCTACAGTAGCTTTTCCACAGCATAAATAAACCGTTTGAGGAGGTGAGAGAAGAGACCTTTTCCAATCCTCAGTCAGTACAATGGTGTTGATAAGATTTTCCCATTTAAACCAGGACTAAAACAGAAATAGTTTTATCCATGACGGTTGCATTTGTGTTGGCGTAATCAAAACTAGGGCTTGATACAGCTCTTGTGTTTGTTTGTTGTTGTTGTGTTGGTTTTTTTTCAGTAGAATGCTTTCTTTTTCTATATAATAACATGTCTACTTTTAATTTCAGGTGGTGGAAAAATAAGAAACAAAATGAAACCTTTCCAAAGGCTCTATCTGTTTAAGAACCTGCTTGCCAATTGTTACTGTCACAGTCAGTCTCACAGCTGTCTTCTCCCTCCCGTTGCAAAGAAGATAGGCTGTGTGGTGGGATGCCACAACCATGGATTTTGGAGGCTAAAGTCTTTATTGGACACAGCTAGATTCACTCTGTCTTTTAACAGTTGGCATAGGAAAATCCATCAGGATTCTCAAGCTTTGTGGAAGCATGAGGCTGTGCAGAAGTATCTGGAGACTTTAAGCAAGGAATACCAGCAGGTCAGTCATCTGATAAATGCAGACTCTTTAAATGACTTTGAGCAAAGAGCCCTGAGGAGAAGGTGTGCCGATCTGTCCCCCATTGCAGCTGCGTTTCAAGAAATCAAAGAAGCTGAAAAAGAAGTTCAGGAGTTAGAAGCTATGTGCAGAGGTAAGGAGAACAGTTTCAAAACAGTAACTGTTTCAAAACAGTAGCTGTGTTTGTGATAAACTTCTTTGCCCGGCCTTTAAGGAAAGCTTGTGAATAAGTTCAACCAGCCCTGGAACACCCTCTGGTCCTCCCTGCTCCTGGGTTTTCTGCATGCAGCCACATCCTTCCATTTTCCTCTTACTTCATTTTAGTTTGAGGTCTTAATACAGTCAATTTAGGAGAGTAGGGATCATCCAGAACCTTACGGCCATCTGTCTAACAGAAGTGGCTGGGAAGTGTTTGTTTTAAGGTTATTTTGTTGGTAGAACCGAGAGCAGTTTGAACTGAAACAAAGTTATTTACTGAGCCTAAAATATTTGATCGATGCAGACCTCAGCTGTGTTATTTAAGATGGGAGTCCATCTGGCTAATTCCTTGATATTTATTGAGCAAATTACATGAACTTTCATTAGGCTCTGAATTGCCAGCTTCCAGTTTAAGTGGCAAAAGCTAGTATTTCTTTGAAAATATTTGGGGAGTCCTTTAAGGAATAAATCTGATGGTTGTCCAAGAAGCTGTTGCTTTTCAATACTCTGCTACAGTAGAAGTTGGGGTAAAAAAGAATTAAAAATTGTTGCTGTTTTTTATACCATTGAGAATAAGAAAGTACACGGGGAATAAAAGAATTTATAAAATAGGTAATGATGCAACATTTGGGAGAAAAAACCAATCATTGTTAGACGTGTGAGGAGGTGCACACAGTAGAAAAGGAAAAATGGCATTAATTCTGCTACACCAGTAGGTATTAAGCCAAGAGAGGGAAACATTGACCTGGAGAGAATGGGGCTTACATTACAGCAGTGAAGGAAGGGAAAAATAAAAGACAGGAGAAATCAATACCTGACGGTGTAAATGAAGGGGGACAAAAGTTCATGATGCTTTTCACAGAGCGCCGAGGGGTGTTGACAAAACAATAAAAGCCATATTGAAATAAAGCTGGTGAAATTGTAACTTATTTAGAAAGGTAGAAAACATTTGCATTCTTTAGTTTTAGAAATAAGTAACTGTTTGTGCTTTTGAAAAAAATGGTTATTTAAAATGTTTTATAATCCTCAAACCTCTCTAATTCTCTTCACTGGCAAAGAAAGGAGAAAGAGTGAAGGAGACGAGGGACAAAAATTTAATCCTGAAAAATAAATGTTCTTGAAAGAATTAGAAAATATTAAGAAAACTCTGGAAAATTCATACTGCAACTTAAAAAGGCTATTTTTGGATCAAGTAAATATAATGAAGAATTTTTCTAATTCCATAAATTATGATGTGGATGTATGGAGTGTGTTCTGCTTGAAAGAAGGGAAAAGCATGGTAGAAAACTGCAGCCAGTAAATTAATTAAATGGAGCCAAATTATTTTATCTGTACTGTTTATCATGTGGCCTAGTTAAAACACAGATGTTCCTTTCATTTGACTGCTCTTTGTTTTCCATTTAGCTCCCTAACTGGCCCTCTTCTCCCTAGTACCTGAATTCCTCACTATTGATGTAGGATTTTATATTTGCAATGCTCAGTGAAGCAGAAAAATATTTCCCAGTTTGGCAGTAGTGATGTGAGTCATGGGATAGATTTAAGTGCATTCTGTTTCGCAGGGAGGTAGGAATGGGATACCAGTTCTTCAAACCTTAAGCTTACTGGTCACCACCTGACCATTCTCTCACCTCTGCTGACAGTAGTTAATTTGATACTGTGTATCTGACTGATCAATAATCATACTTTTTGGACCAGCTAGAAGCCTTTGATTCAGTAACAGTTTTGGGTTGGAGTTGTGACATACTGGCAGGGCAATTTTTACAGTTCTAAGGAGGGACCTTATCAATGTACACAAGTATCTGAAGAGAGGGTGTCAAGGGGATGGAGCTAGGCTCTTCTTGGTGGTGCCAAGCAATAGGACAAGAGGCAACAGCCAGAAACTGATGCACAGGAAGTTCCACCTGAATATGAGAACTTCTTTATTGTGTGGGTGACCATGCACTGGAACAGATTGCCCAGAGAGGTTGGGGAGTCTCCCTCACTGAAGATACTCAAGAACCATCTGGATGCAATCCTGTGCCATGTGCTCTAGGATGACCCTGCTTGAGCAGGGAGGCTGGACTACATGACCCCACTGGTGGTCCTTTCCAGCCTTACCCATTCTGCGATTCTTGCCTTATGTACAGGAGATGCCAGGTTTGAGTCTTGATCTGACATATTTTACTTAAGGAAAAAATCCCAGAGTATACATTAAAAACTGTGGTATGGAGGAGCTGCTGCTTTCCTTGCCCAGGATACAAAGCTCATTCAACATCTCAGCCCATTTAGTTCCCAAGGGTTGCTGCTGAGACCAGCAGCAAATGCGTGCGTGTGTGTGTGTGTGTTGGCTGCTGCGAAGGGGAACCAGGCTCCAGGTGCCCAGCGATGTGGAGCCTGTGGTACTTGTGCCTGCCCTTGGGATACCCAATTCCTGCTGCAGAGTCCAGAGTGTCCAGATTTATGCTGCATCTGAGGCAGACCTATGGTTTCCATGTTGGTCACAGGGCAAAAGGCTTTCTCCTCCTCTTTGTTGCTTTCTTCCCTTGCTCTCACTCCCAGCTGTTCAAAGCTGTCTTTGCCCATTCCCTCATTTGTGCTGGTAATTGTCCAGTCGTAATTTAAATCCAGTTCAACTTGGCATGGTAAAAACATGTATATATTTAACCAGACTTGTTTTATTTCTTCTGGTGAGTTGAATTGTTTTGCTTTCTGATGAGTGACAGAGCCACTCCTCAGCAGGTAAAAGAGTGGGAAGAAAGATAAAAAGGAGAGGATGATCCCTGTTTTAGCAGTGTTGAGTTTTCCACTTAACTCCAACTGTGTTCCAAGTTTCTACTTAGTATATAATCGAATGCTAACTGATCAGCATTTTTAATTATTGTAAATTGGAACCTCCATAGCAGGAAAGGTTTGAAGCTTCTATAAGCTTTACCTGAAAATGTTTCCTAGTTTGTTAGTAAGATCTAAAATGTGGGAAGGGGCAGTCTAATCACAGGTAAGATATCTGCTACTCCTTCCAGCACACCTGGAAAATATGATCGTTTAGTTAGCAATGCACGTCATGGCTTATTTGATATTTCATGCTGGCAAAATGCTGCGAGCTTTTATGTGCTGCAGTCCATGTCTTTGGATGGCTGTGTTATAATTTGCTCTAAGCTAGGTGAGACTGGCTAACATCTATTTGTGTTGTTGGAATTTAGAGCTAGACAGGAGAGATGAGAAACAACTTCTAGAGCTTGCCTTAGAAGAGAAGGAAACTCTGGGTGAAAAAATGAACCTGTTGTGCAGAAAGGTGAGCCTGAGGTAAAATTTTACAGCTTTGTAAATAAAAATGTCAAAAAAATGTTCCTCTGTGATCTTACTAATAGACTGACACTTGTGTTAGATGATACAGAAGTCCAGCTTCTGTATTCTCCATGAAAAGAAGTCGCAACATACGTTATTAGTATGCTTCTTAGTGACAATTGTGTCTTAGAAGCTGATTATTTTAGTAATTTTTCTTGCTTGCTTTTCTGTCTGCAAATGCGGAAGGGGATTAAAAAAATGATGAGTCTGTGCTACTGAGACCTGACATGACACCCCAGTAACTGTTTGTAGCAGCAGAATGTGCATTCTTGAAAGATTTCTGATTGGAACCTTTCATGTTCCCTTCAGCTGAAAGCACCACATGAGTGGGAAAATTAATTGTAAGCAGAGAAGCTAAACAATTCAGTGGGAACTTCTCTGTTTGGGCTCATTTCTTTGAATTGACTGAAATAATATGAAATGGCACTTTCTGAAAAGTAAGGTTAATGCAGAGATTGGCTGGGTTAGCTAATAACTTTGTGTTCATAGGTAGCTGGGGCTGGCAGGGGGTGACCTGACACCTGACTTTGCATTTTCATGTGGACTGAATTTTCATGTGGATGCACCAGCATATCCCATTTCCACACTGACTGCGCTGAGTTGCAATGGCCACTGGACAGTTTTTTAGTCCTACTTAACTAGCTTGCCAAAGGAAATTAGTGGTTGTGTGTGCTGAAGCTGCGGCAGTTGCAAAGGACGGCTGTAAATTTGATTAAGAGGAGATAAAGAGTCATGAAGGAGATAATAGCATTCTTTTTTTTTTTTTCCTTTTCAGCTTTTCCAGCTTCTAGTGCCAAAGGAAAAATATGATAGAAGTCCTGTCATATTGGAAGTGACAGCTGGCAGAACAACTGGAGGTCAGCAAAGTCGCTACAGTGAAGATTGCTTCAAACCTCCATCCAACTTTATTAAACCTCTTCTGGGTTATTCTTAATGCTTTTTTATACTTTATTGGCATTAAGTAATGCTTTCTAAAGATGAGCATTAACCCGTGTAATGAGTGGGGCTAGAGTTGCAGCAAAATCTAAAAACTGGTGACTGCCATTTTGAGAACTGCTATTTACGTTGTAGTGCCTTTATATTTTTAGGAGACATCTGCCAACAGTTCACTAAAGAAATGTTTGAGATGTACCAGAACTATGCAGACTACAAACGCTGGACCTTTGACATTGTGAACTATACACCAGCTGAGATAGGTACAGTAGTTCTTCAGACATTCCACCAAGACAATGCAACTAAAGGCAGTGTTTCTGTGCTATATTTATCACACACTGTTTGTCTCTCTAGGAGGGTTGCATCATGCTGCTGCTCATATTTCAGGAGAGGATGTCTACAGGCATCTGAAATATGAAGGAGGGACTCATCGAGTCCAGCGAATCCCTGAGACGGGCATGTCGTCAAGAATGCAGCGTATTCACACTGGGACAATGTCAGTTATTGTCCTCCCTCAGCCAGAGGAGGTAAACTGTTAAATGGGTTGGTAAGGTGATGCTGTATCCCTGCTCACCCATTTTGGCATTGGACTAGGTGTTATTTAAAAGCATGTTACTGTTTTGGGGATTTCATCCATACCCAAGTGCTTTGTGCAAGTACTGGCAAATGAACCACAAGTGCTCTGACTCTCGAAGGTGATATCCTTGGCTCTGTACCTTACATGAGTAAATGGATCATCAGAACCAACTTTGCAGAGATTTGCTGTTGCCTGAAATGGCATGTAAAGGAATGATCATTTCATTATGTGTTCCAGCCCCAATGCTGGCAAGGCTCACTGCTATGAGTAAGCCAATTTTAAATTACATTTTGTATTAATACAGGGAATATATCCAAGAAAATACTCAGCTTTGCATATTAATGTGATTCTGCAGGTCCTTCTGATTTTTTTTTTTGTTTAATTTAAATGATTTGTGTCCTTCTCTGTTAAATCAAGGACTGTCTCCTTTGAATTTGAATGAGTGTGTTGGCTAGTCTTTCTGAGATCTCACTGATACCAACAGTTCTCACTTAAACCAGCAATTTACACACAAAATGAACAAACCCAGAGGTTTCCCTGCGCCTTCTCCTGCTTCTTTGTAATACTTTCCTTGCAACATTGATCAGATCTGAGTGTTCCTTTTGCATCCACTGAGCTCAAACTATGGTCCAGGTCATCATGGACTCATATTTCCAGTGTGGCAATCCTTACTTGGATGGATCTGGATATACCTATTTTTGTCTCAGTTAGATGATTCTGAGTACTGTTGCAAGAACCATTCAGTCTTAACTCATGAACAAGATCTTTGCACTGCTGTTTAGTAGTAGTTTTTAAATATTTGCTTATTTCTTAGTCTCCCTGGCAAAGGGAGTGATTTTAGAAAACATTGATTTTGTTTGTTTTCACACACATACACCCCCCTTGTCTTATGAAGGACGTGGAGTAAGAGTTTGAAAAAATAAGTAAAATATTTAAAGCATCACTTGCTTTTCAGAGATATTTGACACTGCATTTTTGAAGTTATAATGATTATAGCTGTTTCTCAGGACAGGTGTAGAGGAACAAGTTTTTGAGAAGTGATTTTTTTTTTTTTTTAAAGCTGAGTATCATTGACATTCAAATATTTTTGGAGTGAGGAGGAAGTAGTAATTTTCTTTGATTCTAGGTTGACATTAAAGTGGATCCCAAAGATTTGCGAATAGATACCTTCAGGGCCAAAGGAGCGGGAGGGCAGCACGTTAACAAAACTGATAGTGCTGTGAGAATTGTACACCTTCCCACAGGTAAGTCTGGCTGTAGTTTGTATTTCTAATTGCACAAAATCTGTATCCTGAAAAGAAAGCTGACGAATCCTGCAAGCTGTCTCCTGCAGGTTGGGCCCTATACCAAAGAAAGAAAGTAGCCCTTTCTGGTTTCTGCCCCTCTTGTAGCAAGGCAACATGTGAGAAAAGGGCTGTGTACCAGTGGCACAACGATTATGCCAGTTTTGTCTTCAGAGGGAGTGTTTAATGAATACACTGTCTTTGAAGGATGAAGGAACAAATGGAGGGTGACAGGGGTGGGATGGAAGATGTAAATGATTTGCGCTGTGTGCTCCGTACCTTCAGGAATAATGGCCACTGGCAACCCGTGGCACGCTTTGCTTGGCTGGAACTTGGGTAGTTACATGACTGACAAAAAAGGAGACTTAAAGGTTTTCATTCAGTACTAGATAATGCTATCATATGTTGAATAGGAAGGAAAATGTGTACTGATGGGAAGGTAGTGTGTAGACTGGACCACTCTGTCTTTCTCAGGATTTGTTTTTATTGAAATTCAGGAGCTTCTATCTGTCCAGATGCAGAATCTCTTCAGGCACAGGAAATTCCAGTAGTGACCTGAAAAGAGCTGTTTCCTATATGCCTTTTTCTTTCAGAAATCAAATGAGAAGTAAAAATAAGTACTATATTTCTTTCAAAGACCATTATTTTGCCTTATCTCATTATTCATAGTTCAAGACTCACCAGTGTTGATTAGGAACCTTTTTCTGCTAGAATAATGAATAGTCCAGTCTCCTAGAGCTTGTCTGGACTTCAAAAACTTGTGTTACACTGTTTTAAACATGCTTCTGTAGACTGTTCAAATTGCATTTTTAACATATGACAGTTAATTGGAGTGAACCGATTTTCTGGAGGCAATGTCAGAAACTCGTTTGCTTCATGAAATTTTAAAATATCCCTGACTTTCTATAGCACTGAACAAAGCCCTCTGGTGCAGCTGCGACAAGTTTAAAAATGCACTAATGGTTCTGGCCAGTGTGTTAAAATGACTTTTTATCCCACAGCTGAAAGGCCCTACAAACCAGCACTCCAGTAGGTTTCATTTGCCTAATGTGTTAGAATTAATTTAGCTTGTTTGTTCTTTGTTATAATGGGCTTTTGGTCTGAGCTCTTGAATCCCTCTGTAAAGGACTGGCAGTGGAGTGCCAGCAGGAGCGGTCACAGCAGCTGAACAAGGAAATGGCTCTGCGGACACTGAGAGCTAAGCTGTACCAGCAGATCATTGAAAAACGATTAAGTCAAGAGCAGAGTGCCAGAAAACTGCAGGTGAGGTCATGTGGTGGCTGAGATTCAGAGAGGGTGCTGTGTTGTAGATTTGTTTCTGATCTTTTTGAGTGATTGTGACAGAGCAAGAGAGAGTGTGTGTCTAAGCAGGTGTGCTTACAAGGGAAAATCATGTATTTTAAAATGGTAAGTCTGTTTCTACTTATCCCGGTTCCACACTGTTGTAGACTTCTTAGGCAATGAAAAGAGGCATGTGGCTGGAAACAAAAGAGTCAAAAGACTAGCTGGAATTATCCAAGAGGCAAAACTCAACATCATGTATTGAATGTCCCTGTTAAGGCCAGAGTTACACAAATAAAGCATTAGTAAAAAGTTATTTTCCATGACAAACTAGGATCAGAAGTTCTCAGAAATTTCTAAACCCGAGTATTTGATATAGCCATACAGAGCTTTTGAAAGAAACAAGTAGATAAACAATTCTGCCACTGTGCGCTTAGGTAGCAGTTTATTTGATATGGTTTAGGTAACCTTTTAAGGAAGAAACAGCTTCCCTAAGAGTTACCTCCAGTTAGGCTGCAAAGTGTGCTTTTCTCTCAAAATATCCTGCCAGTCTTTGAGTATTTTCCCATCTGTGGTATAAAATTCAACAGTGATCAATGGGAATGAAAAACTTTAGAATTAGAAAATTACTCAGTACTCCGTATTTTCCAGCTTAGCTGTTTAATCACTACTTTCAGGTTGTATTTACATGTATTGTTCCTGCAGAGTATTCCCCCATCATTGCAAGCAGTGAGCCATTTATCATTTGTTACTGATTTCAGCTCGAGAGTCTTCGAAGTTGCATAAAGGACTTAGATGAACCTTTATATAAATACTGTGGAAAATCAGGCAAAAGTGACTTGCCTTTCCTAATATCTCAGAATTTATCCCAGAAATCCCTCGTTTTGAATTACACATGTTGAGTGCAGATGAGTGCTGCTTGCACTCTCGCCTTTTACCACTAGAGGGTGACTTAACGTCTCACTCTTGGTTTACTCTTTTGGTGCTAATTTCTGATAGCCACGCGTTGACTGTGCTGCTGCCGTTATTAATGGAGACTACTTTCGTAATATTTTTGTGGGAGCTATAACCCCAAAAAAAGGAAAAATTTTGGATCTAAGGACTCCTATAGACATATCTCTTGCCTTACATGACTTTTGAGAGTTAAGTAGTTCTTCCAGCTACAGAGCTGGAATAGAAATGTGCTGGAGGATATAAAAACTTGGCCTGTGATAGAGAATCACAAACAATACAGTTTAGTAATGCCACAATATTTAAAAAAACCCCATATGCTAAGCCGGTGACTGCTAGATTTGTGGCTGAAACAGGCTCATCCATTAAAGTTTATTCTAAATATACTGTTCTACAGAAGTACTTGATTTTTTTAAAACATAACAGAATTTGTTGTTTGCTGCTTCTCTGTAGTTGGGAACAAGAGCCCAGTCAGAGAGAATTCGTACTTATAACTTCACCCAGGACAGAGTCACTGACCACAGGATCTCATATGAGGCGCGCAATATCAAGGTAATGGTTGCTTATGAGAGTATTTGAAGTTAGATGCTTATGTGTACCATAAGAAGAAAAAATTAACTTAGTGAAAACAATTTAATATATATACATGAAGAAAGTAGCCAGTTGTGCTCTGACAGAACACTGTAGATTTAGGAAGCTTAAACTTTCTCTTCTGCCTTCTTGTAGTGTTAGAGATTACTGACACAGGCTATAGCTCACTGGCTTACTTTTCTGTGTATTTTTCTCCTACTATACGAGCGGAAAATGATCAAGCATGTGGTTCACAATGAGCTCATGAGTCACTTGGCCAAACTGGCAAGATTCTTCAAGCATAGTACATCCAAAAGAAAAACCTGACATGAGGGACTTTTTATTTTTGTTAAGCCATTCTTTTCTCCTCCTAAAGCTGAAGTGAACAACAAAAATACTTTTATGTTTGCCTCCAAGGCCACACTTAAAAGAAACTGAAACTGAATTGTTTTCATCTTAAGATTATCTGAGATCTTTTTTCTGAGTAAATATCTACATATGGCTTGAATCTTATTGATTGTTCAGCCTGAAAAAGAGAAGGCTCCAGGGTGACCTAATTGCGTCCTTCCAGTACCCAAAGGAAGCCTATGAGAAAGGTGGAGACTTTACGAGGGCATGTAGTGACCGAAAAAGGAGGGATGGGTTCAAACTGAAAGTATGTTTAGATTAGATATTAGGAAAAAATCCTTTACTGTGAGGGTGGTGAGGCACTGGAACAGGTTGCCCAGAGAAGTTGTGGATGCCCCATCCCTGTAAGTGTTCAAGGCCAGGTTGGATGGGGTTTTGAGCAACCTGGTCTAGTGAAAGGTGTCCCTGCCCACAGCAGGGGGGTTGCAATTAGATGATCTGTAAGGTCCTTTCTAACCCAGGCTATTCTATGCTTCCTTGCTTCGATGTATTGCAGTTTTTTAACAGTGAAAAAGACTCCTGATAATGGATTTTTGAGTATTAAATTTATGTAAATGTTTTGAATGTCAGAACAAAGTTTAGGGTGATCCCTCGATATTTTGGCTTAGGTATCCAGTTTGCTGTAAGTGCTATTGCATAAGGAGCAACACTTTTCAAACTGCACCCACATGTGTCCTGGGTAAATCCAGAGACTGCAGGGCATGCTGAATATGGAATGGTTCATATTTGATGGAGTGCAGAATACCATGGTGGAGGAAATAGTTCCATGATTGCATAAAGGTGACTTTTGCTAGTCAATTACTTCGTGCTGGGAACTCGTTACTTTTTTGAGTGAAACTGGAACCATAAATTGCCTAACAAAAGTTAGTTGAGCTTTGCTTGCAGAACAGCCTAGTTTTTGGCACAGACAACAGCATTAGAATTAAGTTCTTCAGTCCTTGATTGTTCTTGTAGGGGATTTTCATGTAAGCGCATGGGTTACATGAAAATGTGGTGGGAAGGCACCATTAGCTCCTTTTGTTGCTGTCACAATCAATGTGCCTTTCACAGGCAGCTAGCCGAGTCCCACTGCTGTCCACCACATGTTGCTTTCAAACAGGAGGAAACTGCAAGGGTGAGCAAGTGGAGGGGCTGCAGGCAAAGAGCATTTTGGGGGCTCCTTGTTGGAGTAGTCAGCGTTTCAGAATAGTACTGAAGTACAGTCAGTAGTGCTTTCATCTGCTTTTTTTTTTTGTAGGAAATTCTATGTGGGAAAGAAGCACTGGATAAGCTAATCAACAGACTACTGGAGTTTGCAGAGATAGAGGCTGTCACTGAATATCTAGAAAATCTGCAGGCGTCTGAAGGAGGAGGCTGCTGACGACCATGTGTAGAGTTAAACCAAAAATGTTGTGTTCTGTTCGGTAGCAAAATAAAACAGATGCTTTTGTTGGATGATGCGTTGATTAAAATCTATTCCTCTGTTTCTCAATGTGCGATACCATTCTTTTTATGTTTTGGTGCAAATGGGTTGAATTTATTACAGCAGACCTGGCAGAAAAGAACAAGCTTGAAGTACTGTGTGTATACTCCTTGTGTCTTGGCAGCTGGGCTTTGTTAAGCTGGTCCTCTTGACCATATTACAGCTGGAAAGATACAGAATTGTGGTGGTGGAGCAGGGAGTACACTTCTTGTTTTGGGGGTGGGAGATGTTCCTCCGTGGGTGAAAGAAACTGAGCTCCCCCAACATAGTATAGAATCTGGCCTCCTGAATACGACTTCTTTTTTATCCATTTATTGTGTGAGCTTCCTAAATGAAATCCCTTAAAAATAACTTTGTATTATGATACTTTGGAGTAAGTATACAAAAGCAAAGGGAGTGATCTTGGTCAAGGGGCCGGAATGTTAAGAGAGAAGCCTGTCAGCTTTCTTCCAGCCATTCTTGGGTCAGCTTAGGGTGGGACTGGACCTCACACTGCAGTGGTGTGTAAAAGTACGTGTTCTAGTTTTAAATTAAGTTGATGAGATAACAGGCAGCTCCCTGCTTCTTGGCAGAGCAAACAAGTTCATAGTGTAGATGCATTTTAGCAAGCCAGGTGGCTCTGGAATTCAGCTTCTGCCTTGATGTCTTTGGGAATGTCTGCCTGTCCCTGAGGGTGATCCAGATGTCTGTGAGCACACTCGGCTTTACTGAGGCTTGGGTTAATGTTTTTCCCTACGCGCGTGCGGTGCTGTGTGCTGACAGGCGCCGAGCGTAGGCAGGCAGACGTCATACCCAGTGACTCAGGAATAGTCTGTGTCCAATGTGACACAAAAATAGGTGCTCTGCTGAACTCGGTTGACTTGCAAGATCACGGTGTTTTCTTTTTATCTTGCTTGTCCCAGGTTCTGCTGTAAAGCTGCTCTGCACAACCTTCTGTGCATGAAGAATCAGTTTGTTGTTATGATTTAAATTATGCCTTGTGGCTGATTTATATTTGCACATGTATTTTGTAATCATGAATGACACAGTGTGAGAATATGTCAGTTATTTTAAGAAAAATGATTGTTTCAATACTGAGTTCTAAATGGTGTAGTTTTTACTACTGTATATATAACAACAGTTTTAACATTATTCAGCTATATAAAGAAAGACAGAATTTGTACCAGGAAGAAAGCAAGAAAACGATACTCATTTCCTCAGTTTTGGAATTATTCTTCAATTGTTTTGTGTGTTCCTATCAGCAAGCTTTGTCTGACAATTTCTGACTTGCTTCCAACACTTTAATTACAAAAGCTTCTGGGATTTAGTTGATTCTTTTTTTTTTAATTGATAGCTTTGTAAACCAATCAGGAAATGCAATCCAGGATTCATTTGAACTTTGACTTTTTGCAGTAAGCAGTTCAGAATTCAGAAAAAAACCCCTCCATGAAGATCTGCAACTGAGCTGATACTTCTGCAGTGCTGACAGACTGGCAATAACAAATATGATCAGCTGTAGAAGGAGAGTATCCAGATAATATGCTTATCCAATTACCATGCTCACTTTTGTTACACAAACCAATTTATTAATGATATCTCCTGAATAATCTTAGAAACTTCTTAAAATGTACACACTTTAAATAATCAGGATTAATTAGTGCCTATGAAGTACTTTACTATGAAAATCTACTGAAACACCTAAAAAATGGTCCTCATTTATTCTACTGGAAGAAAGATGGTCATATTTCTGCATCACTTTAGGGATATTTGTGACTAATTAATTTTCTGTAGCCCTTTTTTGTTGTTGGTTTGGTGCAGAGTGATGAGAACAGGGAAAGCAGACAGCAACTCTCCTCTTCTACTGAGTTTTGGATGTCCCAAATGTAGGCATTGAAATTCAGCAGCTAAACCCCTTCTTCCAGCCTGGCCTGGGAGATTCTGAAGGGTCTTTGTCTTATTAACCTTTTTCTGCAATCACGTATATATTTGTGTGTGTCTGTGTTAGCAAAATATGGCTACAACAGAACTTGGGATAGAGCAGACCCACTTCTACAGGAGGTCACTGTCTGCAGTGCAGGAATATTTGCTTCTCCTCATTAAGAAAGCATTATTTGAAACTGTTTTCTCCTAACTTAAAAAGATTCAAAGCCATATTTTATTCTAAGTTCTTCCAGCCAAGTGTTTCTGCAGGATGGAAGAGCTTGGAGATTGTGATGGGGTTTGACTGTGGGCTGGCACTTGTCCTCAAGGAAGGATGTGGGGTGTAACTTCCATTTTTGAGGTGTTTTCAGGATGGAATACTCTGAACTTCAGCTTTTTGGTGCCTACAAACAATCATGACTTTCAGCAGTGAAATTATCAGCAGGAAGAATTAGTTACAAAGCAGAGGGAAGAAAAGGGGTAACAACTTCTTGGGGGACAACGAACAGCCCCTGGGAAGAGCGCAACAGAGCAAGAGCAGGTTCCTCTGCTAGAAACAACCTTCTCCTGTAGCTTTGCATTTCCTTGTCAAACACTGTTATAACAAACATAAACTACCACCCATCCGCCTGGCTTCCCCTCCCCACCATCAGCGTGGAACTGGGCCCTGAACCACAGACGTCATGTTACGGGTGGTGCAAGGCAGCAGCTTCATCGCTCTGCAGATCCTGCCCAGTGATATGAAAAGTAGTACCTCAATCTCTTTCCTTTCCCTCCTGAGGTCTTGCGCCAGCAGCGTCTCACTCAGCCAAGAAGGAAGCCAGACAAAAGCTGTGTGTGCCCTTGGAAGTAGCCCCTTCTATGGCAGTGGAAAGATGGATGCTTGCCCTCTGCAAAAGGAGAACAGCCCAGGTACCTCACCTCGATTGCTTCCATTTAGTCATCAAGTGTGTATCTAACTCTCAGGGCACTGCTCATTCTTCTTGAGATCAGCAAATTTGTAACTACTGAATCACAATCCGTAATCACAAAGTTTATATATTCAGCTTTATTCTGAATGTTACTAACAGTAACTGCAACAAACCTTACCTGAACTCTATTACAAATAATTTTTAAATTAACAACTTTAACCCAGGCCTTTTGTTACTCATAGTTGATGCACAGAATAAACAAATTTCCAGTAACTGCTTAATGTGCTACAGGAAGGCACCCAGACACCATGTTGGTGACGACAAAATAAAAGTATTTCTTTTAAGAAGCATTTCCATATTTACAGACCTTTTTTTTCCTAATATATATTTTATATTTATATATATATAGTTCATATTAACCCCAGGTCCCACTTTTAACAGAATATGCACCCATAAATCTTCCAGGTTGTCCTAAACCCCCTGAACAGATGAACAGTGAAAACGCAGATTGTTCAAATGAAAGCTTTATTTGGTATTTTCATATAAACTCCACTTCAAGAGTTTGCAATATTTTGTAATTGCAACTGAGAAGCAGTTTAACTTTGCAGACATTACCTATAAACTAAAACAAGTGCTCTTCAATCACCCCAAACAAGCCATTAAAATCCACTGTCTTCATCCCGTGGTCTTCATCTTCTGGTTTTTAACATAGACTATTTCCAGTTTTACATGTAAAATCAAACCTGCTTTTGCTGACGCTCTCTGGGAATCCTCCTGGGCAAATTTTGCCTTTTTGAGATTATTATTTGCAACACTTCTTGCTTTGTACAGAAAGTTTTATTCAAGCTCTACCCTGAAACATTCCACAAAGCTAAACTTGTTAGTCACACAAATGGTTAACACAATGTCTAAGTTAAATAATTTAGCAGGTAGAAGGTAAGGGGACTTAAGAGGTAGATAGAAGAGAGACTGAAGAGGTATGGCTGGCAAAACAGAACCCAAGGGTTGCTGCAGCTCATAGCAGAAGGTATAGGCAGCTTTAGTACCAACAAGCAGAAGGATTTTAGGCCTGCAAACCTCATAGGAGGAATGGAGTGGAATCTGTCTCAGGAAAACGAATTATCAAGGAAATCAAAAGAGCACATGTAGTCAGTCTTGAAACAGCTTGTGGCATATGACAAGGTTGTAGTTCTTCAGGGCACAATGCAAACAGGCAGCAGAAGGGGTTGGCAGGAGCTGGGACCTGGAGACACCTTGGCCTGATCTCGGCAGAGCAGAGGATGAGGTGAAGGTGGATGCCAGAAACACGGCATAACAGTGATACAGAGATTTGCGGATCTGGGAATATGGGAAGAAGACGATTCAAGGAAGACAGCAATAATAAGAAAAGTACTAAAAAAAGGGAGGCATAACTCAAAAAGCAAATCAAGGAAACCAAGCAGTGTGAAATAGATTTTTACTCCCTTTCTGAGATGCCAAAATTTGCACTGAAATAAAATCTCTTTCAGGGAAGAAAAAAAAAAAAAAAAGGAGAAATGTTTTTATACATGCACAGATTAGTGAATTTAACTCAGATCCATGTCATGACAAGCCCTCCCACCTTCAAAATCTGAATATTGGGACTGGCTGATGCTGCAACACAGACTTTATCTATGATGGTCAAACGAAACTTTACCCTACTGGGGTAGATTGAAATCCAGACTTCAAATCCCCAGGTGAAGGGTTAAAAGTAGGAATAAGGATTATTCTGTAACACGGGTAAAATTGAGCAGGTCTCTGCACAGCTCCTGGCATAGCAAATGCACAACAAAATAATGTTTCTTTTTTCTGTATATGCAGTATGTTTGCTTCTAAAAGTATGGCCAACTTAAGGCAGGCCCTGCTGTAAAAATATGCACAAAATGTCCTGTACTGTGAAGCTGTCTTTCTAAACAAACAAGGCAGGTGAAAATATGAGGCAAGGAAAGAAAAATACAGAGCAGTGAATTGACTTGCTCTAAACCACACAACAGGAATCATCACCAGAAATTGCAATGACTCCCTTTCTCTCTGACTCTCCCTCTCACATTGCTAACGATATCTATGGCAGCCCATAAAACCAAGGATGTAGTCCTCACTCCAGGAGCTTGCAAAACCAGGCAAGTAGATGAAAACATGCTGCAGGATAGAAAATGGATTAGTCGGAAAAGAAAACACTCATCTGAAACAGTAACATTCCTTTGTCAAAAGCCAGTGCAGCCCAAGGAAGGATTAGCAGATGAGGAACGTAACTGTAAGTAATACCTAGAGGATTCGTACAGCAAATTCCAAAAGCAGAAGATTTTGCAGGGAGATAGCACAGAAGGGAGAGAGATCTGTGCAAAACAGATGTCTTGGAAAAGCAGTGTCTGCCTTAAATCTCACACAAGACGGTATTTTTGTGTAGAACAGAAAAATATTTGGCTTAGATACACAATAAAGAAAACTGAATGACAGCATGCCGCAAAATTAAACAGTGGCTTTGCGTATATCAAATTTAAATCAACTGGCTTTTTTTATAATTTACACTTAGAAACAAAGAATAAACTGGTCTCTGACTTTCAGATGTAGTAGAGAGCAAAGGGCTGTATCTGTACTTCTTTGTGAAACGCAAGCTTTAAAAGTCACATCCGCAAAATCAAGCATATGGTATTTAACTCTACTAGCAGTGAGCAAAGAAAACTTTTAATCTCTTCCTAATGTTTTGGTTTTGTCTACTTAACACAGTACAAAGACCTTTGGTTCATATTACAACTAACAGCAGCTCAACAAGGAAAAAAAGTTTTGAACACTCATGTTCAGATGTTTTTAAATATCTGCTCAAGAGATGTAGTTACAGGTATCTTAAATCCCGGCCTGTGACTTCAATGTGACAAAACATTTTAAAGGAAAGATGTTACTATTTTGGAAACCTCACAACACGAGGAAAGATGCCCTCCTCAGAGGATATTAAAAGTGGAGTCTACAAAAAAAATCCTATACTACTGGATAAAACTGTACTAATAAACAATAATTTTTCAGAAATCATAATGAAATGTATATACCTTAGGCCTGGAGTAACAGAAGGAGGATGAGTACAGCAGTACCAAAAAAAATTGTGCTTGAAAGGGGAGCATGCCCAGCTGTTAATTCATCAGTTGGCAATGGCAAAGGAGTAGAGAAAGCTGGTTGTACTGTGAAGTCACAAGGCACCCATAGCAGACAGTGCGATGTGGTCACGTGAAAGGCAAATATGGTTTAGGGACATATCCAGAGTTACTTCCAATATGCTAAGGAAGCATTAGTGACATCATGTGTGGTTTTATTCTAGGCAAACTAGCCCAGGCAAAATCATCAAATGCAAATTTCATGTAGGCAGACTCAGGCTGGAATGGGTGAAGAGAAGTGCTCGTGGAGCAGTGAAGGTCCTGTCACACAAGGACGCTTTTTATGATTCCGAAGAGAGAAGATGTGATGGATTCAAGACAAAAAAAAAAGCTATTTAGCTCCAGGATACTACTTGTGTGAATTGGGAGGAAGAGTGTAAACTGGTCACAAACATAAGGAGACTAAGTTAGAGCAGGCTCCTAGCTGCCAGAGTAGCGTTCAAATAAGAACAAAACCTGAAAAATTTGATTAAGAAACCTGACAACCTCTCCTTGGCAGGAAAGACACTTCTGTTCTAGCCTTGCATGTGAGGTCTTTCATGTGGAGTACATATTGTATAGTCCTGAACTATGACTGTGAAAGCAGCCGCGCATGTCCTGCATCTCTAAATGACAATCCAGGGCCAGATATTACAGGAAACTTTCAAATTTATCAGAATAAATATCACAAAAAAACCCCACAACCCTGATGAAGCCAAAGAAACACAAAGGATTAAATACAATACTTAATTCTCTTCTACGCATAAAGCAAATGTCACAGAATAGAAGAAAAGACTTCACCTCCATTGTAATACACAACAAATCAGATTCCCTGACTTGCACTCTTTTCTCCACTGATCCAACAGATTAACAGCTGTTTTCTCAAAGCAATTCAAGCTCAGCAGTTACCAACTCTATTTTGCTGGACTCTTGACAACAGCCTTAACTGCACCTCTTTTTGACTGAGACTTTCCTGAACAAAAACACTGTGAGCTTTAGAAATAGAGACATAGTTTTTAATGGAATCATTATTTGAACCTTTATAGTCCGCTGTTTGATTGTTAGAGAAGCAATAAGTGCAGCTGTATTCTGACACAGGCAATGAATCTCGATGATGCTAAATGCAGACCAATCCCACAAGTGAAGAAATCAAATCTACAATCCTTAAGAAAATCTTGGACAGTACAGCCATCAGCTCAACTGATCTTGTGTTTTCCTCTCCTGTGGTACTGGGAATGATCAAGCTTCAGTAGACTAAGTCCCTCTCAGCTTATCGAACACTGCAGCTATGCAACACACTCTTCTTATCAACAGATAAAACACATTCACCTCAAAAAGAGCCCTGTATCCTATAGCAGGGCCAAGTCTCTAGAGTATTTTTTCATTAAAACATCAGGCAAGTATTTTTTTGCTGGGAAAGAGACAAAAAGAAAGCAAAACCAAAAAAAGAAAACTTTATAAGTAAGAGTTGAAGTAGACAACAATAAAGCAAAATACAACAAGAAGAAATGTCTACTGTAACGGGGCTCTGGTGCTGTTACTACAAGTTAAGATTCATCAGGTTTAAATCTTCTGCAGAGGTTTAATACATCTATCATGCATGTACAGAAATAATTTTTCAGAACATCATTTGGAATGGGTGGCACTGATGTGACTAACTCCTCTAAAAACAGCTTTCAAATGATCAGTTTGAAATGTTGGCAGTCTCACCACCTACTCTTTGGCAAGCGATCGACCAAAGGTTAGTAAGCACAGTATTTTTATTCATTAGTGGGAAACTTTTCCACATAAACAATCTCAGGGGGATGATTTTACTCTCTAGGACATGCTATTGATCCAGTTCCTCTGTAAAAATAAAAGGTCTGCTTCATTTTTGCCATATTAAGGATTACTACATTCTCACATACTTAGAAAAGGAGTAAAAAATCTTGTGCAACGTATTTAAAACAGCATACACAGAGCAAATAGAACTTAGATGGCATGGTTAAAATAAAAAGTACATGTATTTACAATATTGCATAAGTAATACAACACAAACTTCCATTCCAAAACCAATCACATCAAAATAAAATAACTCACATATGTTTTAATACCTATAAATCCTCAGTTTCTATCCAATATTTTCTTTATAAAAGCCTGTTTAAAATATTAAACTTTTGATTCACTCTAGCTTAAACAGAATCTAAAATGATTTGTTAAGTATTACTGATCACTTAGTCTTTGTCTTAAGTTTCTAGATTTTCCATTTTCAAATTTTCTCTTTTTAAATGTTGGCACCCCTTCGGTCAGGTCTCCAAGGGAGGTGACTGTCTTCTCTTTAAATATCACTGTTTCCTCTTCTGGAACCTCTAACACTGGGGGTGCTACATTGTCATTCTCTGTACTTGGAAGCTCCAGGTCCACTTTTTCACTGGGAGGAGAGAGGAAAACACAAAAGGGTTAGGCTACATGGAGAAAACAACATGGTGTACTGCAGACCATAACAGCTATTTTTATTTGTCAAAGCAGCTTTCAGCTAGATGCAGTCTTCTAGTCATCATCATGACAGGCATCAAGAAAAAAACCCATGTTCTCTGTTTCTTCTGTGTGGGCTTCCATAAAAAGTAGCAAACTGAAACCTCATCCTGTGCTGAGCTTAGACCATGGCCCAAGCACTCATCATGTAAACAGTCCTGCAAAAGGTAACAGGGCTGCATGTCTGTCAATTTAAGAATATTGACAGACAGTAGTCAGTGAGTAATTAGCAGTGGTTCACTGCCAAAATACCATTGAGTAGTTCTGCTCAAGTGTCCATCCTCAAGGGACTGCAAGGCAGAAGAGAGGACAAGCTTACCAAATCAGCCAGTGACCCCAAGCTGGGAGAGGTGGCTTTGGAGGCCAGGATCACAGCTAACACTGATATGAGCAAACCAAAGACATCAACTAAAAATGACCACTTGGTTTTAAGGGGTCAATAGCAAAACACTGTGTTCCACAAGGATAACCTGTGGCACAAACATACGATGGAGAAGAACCAAACATTTCGCAGAAAGTTACCTAAGTCACGAGGCCATCAGGAATCACATCAGCACAACACTGATGCAAAGAGATACACATTGGCCAATCCATGCAAGAATACTCTCGATACTACCAAGTGTTAGTCTGATGTCAGCTTGTGTACTATACCTAGTTTCAAGTCCTTCCTTCAAGGAAGACATGGATCAGCTCAAGCACCCAAACAAGAGCCACGAGAATGACTGCAAGTCAAGTACATCAAGAAAATGCCATTGCTGCCATATCCTGAAAATATAAACCTCCTGAAAGTGGTTGTCACTGTGCCTAGACTCAATTTAAATTAAATAATGAACCGCATTTGTCTCATTGACATGTGTTTATCTCAAGCCTGCATGCCCATGCAGAGAACTCATCTATAATGTTCAGTAGCTGAAAGCACTTTTTACTAGACAGAGCTTTCCAAAACCCCAAAATAATTTTTCAGCTCAGGAGTCAAGGAGCAGCTAGCCAATCCAACATGGGAGGTGTTAAGTGAACATTTTCATCTCCAAGGAAGTATATTGGTGCTTATTTAGTTTGAACAGTGTCAAAACTCTATCTGCTGAGTAATTTAGAGCTAAAATGCTGGAGAATGGAGTAAGCATAAGGAAGAAGACTGTTTTCATTCTCTAAAACCTATTTTCTCCAGTCTCCTAGAGGGAGCCACAAGAAAAATGACAATAAAAGACAGCATGCTTCACAATAAAAAACAAAACAAGCAAACAAACAAATAGAGCTACCTCAGGCATGATGCAGTAAAACAAAAACAACCCTCCTAATCAGATGCCCATCATGAAAACATCTGCAGTTCACTGCTCAGGCATGGAGGGGTGGGAGAGAGAGAGGGAGAGGTAGCTTCCAGATTTTAAACTGGCATAACTACATTAGACATATTTTGTCTTTCATCTCCCAAGTAAATTCATTAGAGAAAGTGTTTCCCACCCCATTTTAACAGTCTTCAGGACTTACCCATTGTGACAGTAGAAAAGGTTGTAGTGGATTTTGTTTCGGTTTTGCTTAACTTTGTTTTGAAATGAGGGTTAAAAATGGAACAAGAAAACAGTTGAACCAGAATTCTTTTACTGCAATTATGGGTGAAGGTAAGATAAAAAATTTGAAGTGTCTTCTAGGCTGTGTCCTTCAAATGAACAGTTAAAAGTTAGTACAATACCACAAAGTGAGAAATGATCCACTGCTTGTGGGAGTAGCCCAGCCAAACCTACCAGTGTTAGGTAAAAATTTCTTGGAGTTTAAAAAAGCACACTCATTATGTCAGCAACTATTGATCCCACAAGGAAGGAATTCAAAGCAATGCAATGTAAAGTTGCTGGTGGTCCTAGAAGATCAAGATAGATCTCAAACTCCAGGTGGAGTCTGCCCAACTAGTTACCCATGAAAAAGAAACAGAAATTTAGCCCCAAGAAAGCTGCCTCTACTGTTCCAAGGCTGGAAGCAGTTGAAAAGGCGGTGATAAGAGTTCCTGAGGAAGCCGACCCAGATTTTTGAAGGAGATGATGTTAAGGAACATTAAGCTTAGAGTAACAACATTTAAATATTTGATACTCAGCCTCTGAAAAAAGGATGCATGACTAGAATTCTTAAATCACTTTAATTTACTCTGTACTTATGGTAAACTTCTACACTAAAACCAAAACATATCTGCAATGGAGAGCTATTACTTAAAATAATTATGGCAGAAAAAATTGTATTCCAATTACTGCTGTGCTGGTTCTGTCAGAATTCAGAAGAAGAAGCTTCAGCTCTTGAAAACAACATTATGACAATAACCGTGGTAAAGAAGATACTCACTCTGGTTCTTCCTTTTCTTCTTTTTCTTGTTCTTCTCCTACTTCCTTAAGTGCTTTCCATTTTCCATAAGGGTTGGTCGTGTTAGATCCATCACTAGAGGCTTCTTGGGAAGCTGATGTACTCTCCTCTTTACCTCCAGTTTCTTCTGACTTAACTTCTCGCCATTTCCCGTATGGACTTAGCTTTTTAGCTTTAGGAGATTTCTTCCCTTCCTCTGATTCTTCACCATTATCTCCTTTCCTCTAAAGAGGAAAAAACCCACCTTAAGCAAAAATGCCTAAATAAAAACATAATGTAGCTTTATTTTACATCTTTTATTTAGTATTATCTACTATTCATAGTTTTCAACCAAGAGTAACTTGAAACAAGTTCACATCGTAATATAATCTGCAAATTTTTCTTCTTGAGCTTTCATTACATAAAGTTGAAAAAAAAATTCTTAAATATTACAAGAAGTTCAAGTTGGAAAATTCCATCTACCAAGGCTGAAGTCAGCAAGGTGTAGCCAATTCAGGTTTACTTAAAAACAAAGCTTAGCGTGTCTTAAAATAAAAAAAGAGGAAAAATTTCACATGCAGCTTTATGTACACGCAGATACACACACTTTATTGCTAAGACCTGATAGCAGTTTATAATGATGCACAGTGATACAAAAATATGTATTTTAGAATTAACATCTGCCTATGAATGCATTCCATATTTAAACTGTCTCTGTTCAGAGCTTCAGAAAAACCATCTTATGCAACCAAACCCATAATCACACACCTTCATCTAAAGTTTTACATTTACATTTTAAATATTTAACTGATACAGACGTTGTGCTATGTGGTGTCAGTGCTTTTTCAAAATTTAATAAAGAAACTACAACCATGCCATTTCCAATCCAAAGCATTCCCTGAAAATCCATTGGCAGTCATGTTTACCAATGAAGGGTTGAAGTCATCCTCACACTGAAATCCAAACCATTTTGTGGATTATTTCAGAGAGATGACAGTGACCTTTCTCAGAGAACATCACGTTTCTTGCAGAATTCAAGGTACTTCTGGTGAGTTGAAGGAAAGAACATGCTTTCTATTCTGGAACAGTGCCACTAATGAGCCAAACAATTGAACAAAGATCCATTTTACTATTTAAAGAAGTGCAAAATTCTACTTTCAGTCATACGGTTTAATCTCATTTCAATGAGTAAAGCCTATCACAAGAGATAAAAGATACAGCAATAATTTGCTAGTATAAGATGATGTATATAAAATAAATCTGAAAAAAAATTACCTTGGAGTTTGTTTCTGAACTCTTTGCTTCATTTTCACTGTCTTCTGAGTCTGATTCAGATGCTGTTTCTGCACGCTCTTCAGAATGCTTGTCACGTCGACTCTTCTCATTTGAAGATGAAACAAAACCATCCGGTTTCTCCCATGTGGATACTGTCCAAGACATTTGAACAACCGGATTATTTATGATTCTAATGTTGATCTTTTATTGCTTCGACAACATTACCTTTCAGAAGCAGTGCTGCCTTATTCAAAAATATAGCAAATAATTTAGCACAAGGGTTTTGTCTTTGTTGGGTATGTTTATTTTAATAAACATAATTAGAAAGATAACATTTCACTTCTCAGCAGAGATACAGTCATGACAGCTGAGTTCACTGTTGATAAAGCTTGTTTTAATTAGCTCTCACACACGGTGAACCGTGGTCCACGAGACTGTGGTCCCTCTCATCCCTACACAGGACAAATGAATTAATTACCCTCTAGATGAGCCTATTTGATTTGAGTTGTTCACTGATTACAAAGACAGGACAAAGTAAAGAATGATAACTGCAAGCCTCAGGTCTCCAGCACGATAAACCCCTTCCATGTGCTCCTTTGCTTGGTAATGTTAGATCTCTAATTAAAAGAGCTGTCAAGCAAACATGGAAACACAAACATCAATCTGAAAATACATGAAAGTACGTACAGGACATGTACATACATATCCTCATTTTCAATTAAAAGGCAGTATTCCAGTAAATATACCAAAAGGAAATATTTAAATAAAAGTTGATTCAATGGTCTTAAAACTGGTTTTAGTAAGAATAAGGCAAAAGTAGGCCAACTTTTAATCTATAATTTTATATAAGTTTTCAGATGTAATAAAACTACTACTTTTCCAATTATTTTATCCATTTCCAAGGAAATCCTTAACTGCAAACAACACTTAGCAGGTAAGCATCCAGATGTATCTTGAAGAAGTAAAGGTGTAAAAAACTGGCAATGAATGACTTCGCATGAACAGCACAGTCACTTAAAGATACTGCTGTCATCTGGCTTTAGATTAGTAAATGAGAAAGTTCACTTTCCTAGCTGCCACATAGAGCCAGTGGAGCAAAGTACAGCCTCCCAAAGCACGACTCATAGCACTAAGCCTAGAGATACCAGTCTCGTAAGTTACATGTCTAAGACAAGACAATTATGACTATTTATATCAGTTAAAAATTGGTCCTGTCTTCAAAGGATGGGATTACTGTTAGTAGAACTGACAGGTAATTCTCAAACATTTCCAAGACATTCACAGCTATACAAAAGCAAAGGATCAATCTAAAAACCTCACAAGTCAAAATTTTACCAAATACAATGACTATATTCACTATAAACACATTCATAGAATCATAGAATCAGCTGGGTTGGAAAGGACCTCTGAGATCATCAAGTCCAACCCTTGATCCACTACCACTGTGGTTACTAGACCATGTCACTAAGTGCCACATCCAGTCTCATCTTAAAATCCTCCAGGGATGGTGAATCCACCACCTCCCTGGGCAGCCCATTCCAATGCCTGATCACTGTCTCTGTAAAGAATTTCTTCCTAATATCCAACCTAAACCTCCCTGGCAGAGCTTAAGACCATGCCCTCTTGTCCTACTGCTGGTTGCCTGGGAGAAGAGACCGATGCCCACCTGGCTACAACCTCCTTTCAGGTAGTTGTAGAGAATGATGAGGTCTCCCCTGAGTCTCCTCTTCTCCAGGCTAAACATTATTTACAAGTATCATATGTCTCTGAAGAACTTAAAAAAACAGTACACCCAAATGCATAAAATGCATCTGAACTTAGAAGGCAATGTTTAAAAATAACCAACATCTCCTTTCCCTTTTCAAAGAAGAAATCACAAATCATTGGGGCAGGGGAGTGACTGGTTTAAAAACTGAAAGGTTTTGGCTGTTTTTTCTTTAGTGTTCTCGGCCTCGTGAGAAATGCCACTTCATATCCAACAGCAGCAAAAAACTTCATAGCCAGCACAAAAATCGCTTGCTCTCCAGAGAGGCCTCATTGACCTTAAAATGATTAAAACGGATTTAGAAAACATTCTGAGGGAGTTACCACGAAGTTCCCATGTAGGGAAAAAAAAGGGGAAAAAGAAGTGGGAGATAAGATTCTGGACTCTTTTATCAATGCTATGTCAGCATGATGAAAAGTTTAGGAGATTCTTATTTAGTCCTACATACCCGTCAAAACAAAATCCCCTTTCTAGTTTCCTAACTCTAATTTCAATGTATATATAGAAAAGAAGAATGCTTAAAGTTACAGGTTGAAGTCTAAAAAAACCTACGAAGCATGAATTTATACACACTGACAACACAGCTGTAAAGCCAGCAGTGACTTAAGCAACAAGTATATTTCAACTAAGATCGCAGCTTAAAAAATACAGAACTTAGTAGTGGCCTTAAAATGCAGTTATTTGCAAACCAAAAGCTTCTCTGAAATTCCCCTCTCCTGAAACAGAGCGTAATAGGGTTCTCTCCTTACCTCCAGTTTGTGTGTTATAGTAATAGGTATGACCATCTTCAGTGACACCTTCTACCCACTCCACTCCCTAGGAAAAAGATACAGGAGCTAATGAAAAAAAGTTTTCAGGATCAGCCAAAGCATCATTTGTAAGATTATTCAACTCCTGAGTATTTTTTGTCTGTGGTTATTTTAATGGTTTAAAGCTTGAAGCCCTAACGTTGTTAGAAAGTATTCCCTTTGACTCAAATGAGACTGAATTCTGTGACTTAAAATACTGCAAATGCACATAAACAATTATTTTTCAAACAGTGGATAATCTGTATGAGCCTATATAGTAAATGTTGCCATGAAGTTCAAATTATTATATAGACCATTATTTTACATGGTTTTTTATTTTCCAAAGTATTCACCCTCGAGGTTGCAATTTCCTATTTGTGTTATTGTCTTTAGTAAAGACTGATGAAAAAATTCTCTAGAAGACTCAGGTCTTTGTGAAGTTTACAAAAACTTCAATACCAATAAATACTACCACAAATTAAACAATTAGAAATTTATCCCAAAATAGATCTTCACCACAAATATAGAATCAAACCTTATATGAATGCACATCAATGATTTTACTTCTTTCGTAAAGCACTGATTTCAACAATGAACTGTTTTTTCCCCTACTGATTTATAAATACGTATGAAATGTGGAAGAACTTGCTGGCATATCTTTGTGGACATGTAATGTAATTTTTTTTCTCAGAATCAGCTACAGCTAGCTAATCAGTCATTACCCATGACCTAACATCTTCCTTAAGAACCCGACTTTCAGTTACATTTGCACATACAACTACTTCACTGTTCCTTAAGTGCTAATACTGCCCGCTCCTCTGTGTTGGGTGGAACATCTGTGCAGCTTCACCATATCTTAATTTGGCATTAATAACATCTATGTTTTGCACACACATACCTATACATTTGCTTAATACTCTTAATAAAACTTGGTTTTATTGTCTTTTTTTAAAACACAACAAAATCAGAAGTTAAGGTTCTTGCACCTACTCTGTAAACAAGAAAAAAAATGTACCAGTAGGTTTAGAGCAAGCAAAAGGCAAGAAAGCCTTCAGTAAGCAAGTTTCCTCAAGGTTTTGCCCTCAAAAGTTTCAGTGTGCTCATTTCAAGAAAAGAAGCAAAAGGAATATTTCTTTTACATAAGCAGAAAGTGGTCTTAAGTACAACCTATCCTCTGTTAAGTGTTAGATCCTGAGCATTTCAGACCGGGTGCCTGGAAGTTTTCAGCAAATATTTTACACTAGGCACACTGAGTATCCTATGAAATAAATGCTAACAAGAACAATGTCAATCTAACTGGTTATCTGGTTATAGGGAGTCTTCAACATGCCTCTTCATTGCTCTATTCTCCCCACCTCTTACAAAGTCTGAGCAGCAATGTAATGTCCTGTAAAATTAGGAGGGCCCCTGAATCTCACTTGCACGACATATTGCAAGCATGCCCTTTAACTTCTGGGCAGTGAGTCCTTGTTAGAGATCTGGAATGTTCCCAATATGTTTAGCTCAGACTAAATAAGGGAGCAATCAAATGCTTGTTTTTAGCTGTAGCGAAAATAACTCAAGGCAGCACTAAGTCACCGAGCAGGGTGAGGAAGGAATGGCAAAATACAGCCATGTGGTATTAGAGAGATATCCAAGGCTGAAGGTGTGTGTTTATGATATAGCTGAGCTAACTTCAACTTGTTGCCAAGAAGGGAGTGCCTTCTCCCCCCAGTCTGCTTTCCCCACACTGGCATTTCTCTGATTATCCAGATAGCTGATGGCAAGGAAATAAGCCTGCAAAGCACTAACCTAAACTCTGATGCCCTCACTCCCTGGAGTAGTTCACTGTCAGGGTAAACATGCACCAAAGACCAGACAAGATTAGCTTCATGACCGCCTCCTTCTGTGGAAGGCTACAGTAAGACTGGCTTATAAATATTGCAATGCTATGCCTTGACTGAAAAGATAAAGTTGAAGTGCTGATTAACAAGCGGTGCAAAACCACAGGATAAGGCAATCAAAAAGCCAGAGCAGCATGTGACGCGACAATATAGAGCTAGAGAGTGTCAAGCACTCTGAAAACATCAGGCTTTTTTGAACTCTAATGTAAAACCCAACATCGGCAAACCAAACAAAACTTATGTTAAGTCATAATGTACATATGACACCTATCTTGAAAATGAGAAACATAACATCACTTAACAGGAGAGTTATAAAAATCCTGGGTTTAATGCTGCAAAGCACAAAAATCCTGGAGTGAGAAGTGTCAGGGGAAAGCCCATTAATAACAGTCTTTCTATCTTTGGACTATTCTGCAGGTTTCCCTGTGCCTCAAAAAAGAAAACTAGAGTAACATGCTAAATTTCTAAATATGTTAAATAATTGGTTGTACATAGGTTCCATGACCATAATAAACCAAGGAAAACCAGAAATTATTACATAACTGTATCCTAAAGTAAACACAAAAAATAGGTACTCTTTTAACTACCTGCCAACGCAATCTCAATGTTTCCTAAGATAAAAGAGGCTTAACTATTTCAAATACGTAAGATTTTTTAAATTACATTTTGTTCACGAATAGTTCAACAGAATTTATTCAGAATTTCCCCAAAGCTTTCAATTTTATGGGCTGAAGCATAAGAAAAAGCATATTCTGCAAGAACCCAACCACTACTATCACTTCTCCTCCCCTGACAGACAAATTAGCCAAATAAGATTTGTACAGTAAAATTTCAGTTTATCATAAATTATTCTATGTTTTCTTAAGTTTATAAAGGTCAAACAATTTATCTTCTTCAATCAAAAGACTTGCAGATTGCTTAGATTATTTCTGTTAAGTGTTTACAAAGACAAAGAAAAGTATGAATAATAGTATTTGATTACCGTTTGTGAGTTTTGAGAGTTGCCTTGGAATCCTTTAGGTTTCTCCCACTGTGATTCTTAAAAAACAAAAGCATATTTCACCCATCATTCAATCCTGTTTATGTTTAATAATCTTTAATGAAACTAGATTTAAAAGACAAAACACTGATGTGTGCACACATATAGAAAAATGACAGATACACCTCATTGGAATATGAATAATCCTTGATCAAACTATGGCATGAAAAATAAATCAAAGTATCATAATTACACCTGGCTTTACCGGAACTAGCGACCCTTCAGACTCTACACGGCTGATACACAGATACTGGAAATTCAGCAAAAAAAAAAAAACGGAGGGGTTTTGTTCGGCCTTTTTTAAATGTTAGGCGAGAACAAACCAAACACAGAAGATTTTTACCTTTTGGAAGTTATCTTGTATGAGGACAGACTACAATAATACTAATGCCAATCCTTAGATTTATAAGAAACAGTTTATAACATTCTCATTAATCATAAAAGAAGGTAGCTTTTATGCTCTAAAGTAGATCACAACACATAGCTCTTTAAGAAAGTCAGTTAGATAAAGCCTGTAAATTTGTAAATTTCGCATTTCTGATCAGAAAACTTGTTTAGGAAGAACACAGCTATCTTCTGTATACTTAACCTCTGACATGCTAAACGTTTCCAGAAACTGTGGAATTACTGCATTCTTCCATTATTAATCAACAGCAAAACCAGTCTGGAATTCTGGATGCCTAAGTTGTGAATGTTAAATATCAAAACTCCATCAAATTGTTCACGTTTTAATAATCGGCTTACTACTGAAAGAGCAGAAGAGTAAAGAAATGCAGCTAGTCATTTCTCAGATCCAATAACTGGATCTGCATTTGCTTTTACCTCCAGTTTTTGTATTGTAGTAATATGTATAGCCTTCGGGAGACAGTCCTTGCACCCACTGCTTCGTTTCAGTTTTCTTTTTCTTTTCTTTCTTTTCCTTCTTCTCTTTCTTTTCTTTCTTTTCTTTAGTTTCCACTGTGGTACTCTGTGTTTTACTCGGTGTTGAACTGGGACCTACTTCATCTTAAAGAAAACAATACTACCCATAAATAAAAGAGTAATAATCTGCACTTAAATATTAGTCACTTGCACAACAGAAAATACGAAGTTTTGTTCTTACGAGTATTTTCATTAATGAGTGACAGTCATTAGTATTATGCTCATAGCAAGTATACTTAAAAGACTACATTCAAAGAACGTTACATTGTAGCACTCCTATAGTGTCATAACAAAGTCCAAATCTAAAAAGGTGAACAACAAAAAGAAAAAACCATATGGATCAATTAGCTCTATCCAAACAATAAAAAACAAACTAAAAGCGTTATGAGAAAGATAGCTTGTACAGGAGCCTGAAACTACAAACTTTTTTTTAAAGGATAGTATGTCTCCACATGGACAGAACAAAGGTACTTGCTGAACTGCAAGCTGAGTAGGAGATTCTCATCTCCACTGTCTGACACAAGTGGGAACCCAGTCTCCTCTTACTCATAGGAACTTCTGTCTCCAACCGGCAAAAGTGAAACAAAGTTAATCAAGGGAAGCCGCACTGGTCATTAAAAGTACCAACTACAGCGTTGTGGGTTTTTTTGTTATCACACTGTTTAATTTTTCTACTCTGAATTTGATTGTTCCACGGATCAGAGAATACCATAGCTAAAAACATTATGTGCTGCCACTTCTACTACTGGCAATTTGTAGACTACTCCTTTTTTTTTTTTTTATTATTAATAAGCAAACACAGTCCTGGAGGCCTCCTCTCATACTCCTAAACCCAATTTAAGACAAAACTTTCCTATTCAATATTCTTTCAATTCTGCCTTTTATCTTTTGGCAGCTATGTGAACTACCTGGCTTAATTCCAAGCCTTTTCATATCCTCTTGATACGCTTTCATTGCAGCCTCCTCCATTGCCGCAAATTCTTTTGACATGTTTTCTTCTTCTTTTGCCTTTTCCAAGCTTTTCTTTTTAATCTAGAACAAAACAGAAAACCCCCAAGAGAATAAATTAAACAAATATGATAAGAGAGTAAAAATAAGCATTTGTGCAATTAAGATATTTGAGTTACCTCACTAATTCTTTTTGCCACATTTTCTTTATGATTCTTGCCTCTTTCATGAAAATCAATGCTCTTCAAAGTGAGAAAGAAACCAAGAAAAATTATATGTATTATACAACTTTAAAATAATTTTAGTTAATTTTAAGTTAAAATTTAGATAGACTAAACTTAGTAGAACAAACCTAAATGTAACCTGTTCTGAGAACACTTACAGCAAAACTACAGCTACAAAATGGGTGGAATACAGGAACACTCAACACAGAAATAATGAAAAATCAGTAACACTCCAGGATGGTATCATAGAATCTCAGTGTATTTATGAGATTTAAACTTTCTCAAATAATACTGTTCAGCAACATATTAGAGACAAGGAACAGGGACTCTGAGCTCCCTCTTCATGCTATCCTTCCAAATGATGACACTTCCAAGTGTCAGCTAACTTTTTTTTTTTTTACCCTGTTCTCATGCAAACTTTTGAAAACCGTATGGAGCTACCACCCTTAATTAGATAATGCTAACTCCACAAATATCTCATGAACTTGAACTGCAGGTCCACAAACCTGAGAAAGAGAGAGAGAAAAAGAAGAGGCAAAGTGGGAGAGTTGGGTACCTAAGGACAACAGAACAGTGTGCAAGCCAAAAAGCTGTCAGGAAGACAAGCCAGTAGGAGCTGGAAGGAGTTCAGAAGCTCCCTACGGGCACAACAGTGGAAGTCCTCCTGTGGTTCTCAGAAAAAAACATCTGAGTTCATTTAGATGTTCAGATGTTAGGTACCTAAGCCTGACCCAGTAACCCTAGAATTTCTTTCTTTCCTCTGCACGAATTGATGTGCAGAGGATGCACATCCAGAGATAACTCATTTGAAGATGGACATTACACTCCACTCTTATCCCTCCCTTTACTCGAATTTCTCTTCACTGGCTCCAAGAAGATACCTGCAGTTCTTGTGAGCTAATTAATTGAGGTATCTTACTGTAAGCCAGATGAAGGTCAGCTCTAGGAGTACTCCTGGCATCCAATCAGGAATGCAAAACTTATTTCTAAGTAAGAAACCAATAGGTCTAGTAGTCTGCAAAAGACATCTACAAGTCAGAAACACCTGTAATGTTTCTGTGGGCTGTGTGAAACGAAAGAAACCTGCTTTAAATGCTCAAGAGTGCTGGCTGTACCATGCCTACCACATAGAAACAGTACATATGTCAGGTTTTGCTTTCTACTTGCACATGGAAGCGAAGAACAGGCACAGACAAAGTTTCAAGACAGATCAGATGTGAAGTTACAGAACTCAAAGAAAAAGCAGGGTCGGATAATTTCAGTTCTTATCTGTACTGCAAAGTAGAACAGCACACACCATCTTGTATGCAGGTATCTGGCTCTCATGTAATAAATTTTAAGAATCACAAGTATTACAAAGACATTTTTTAAAACCAAATTTCATGCATCAATAGACTAGTATCAAAAAGTGATGTTAAAAGCCTGTAATTCAAATTCCTAGTATCTCAAAATAATTGACATAGTACGGTAGACCATCGTACAGGTCTGTTGTCTGCTATCCAGCACTTGCAGTAATCGCAGAATTTTTTTGGCTGAGATTTCCAGTAATCGGCCCTGGGGAAAGAAAAAAAAAGATCTTTAATCTGAAACAATAACCAAAGCCACAGGTTTTGATATATATTTATATATTTATATCTTGAGAAACTAAATTTAGTCTTCTTGGGGTGATTGAATTCTAAGAGGTGGGAGTTTTTTGCTTGTTTTTTTTTGTTTGGTTGGTTTGGGTTTTTTGTTTTGTTGTTCAGGGGTTTTTTTGTTTTGTTTTGTTTTTTTTGTTAAGCAAAGTCTGGGGAGCCAGCAAGAGTAGCTATATACTGGGTCCCATAAAGCACAGTTAAGTATTAGGATTCTGCCCATCTGACCCCGAAAAGACTGCAAAATTTTTACAATGGAGGTGGTGCTTTAAGAATCAGAAATACAAGACAAAGCAAGCCAGAGATAAAAAAGCTGCTCTAAATACCCCAATTAAACACAGAAGAGTCATAAAAGTGCAAGTTGCACTCTTTTCCATAAAAATGCATCAGTAGATGTTTCTAAGCAAAACTTTAGATTTAATGCTGAATCCTGTTTTGGATACTGTACACAGTGAACTCAGCAACACAAAGATGCAGCTCTGGACACTGGGGAATGAATCCTAGACCAGATTCTGACCTGTGGGGTCACAGATACGGCAGTAAATTGTTTGGATGTTTCAGTGTAAAAATGCAACTATTTTTGAACCATGCAATTAGATAAGTGAGGAAACTTGGGGAAAACTTCAGAGCTCAAAAACTAGTATATAAAAGTATTTAACAACAAAATAAACAACTGCTCCAATGGCTGTTGCTTCATCAAAAACACTTTATAATGCCAGATAAGACTTGTGAAGAAACAATTCTATTTCTCATAGGCTTGCAGCAACAGATGCAATGCTTTGGTTCAACAGAACACAACTGAGGAACAGACTTCTATGTTTTTAAGTTAAAAAGAGAAAGAATGAGGGACAAAATAAAAAAAACCCAAACAATTCAAAATTACACTGACAACATTAAAAAAGGTCAGTCTAAAAAATTTATCTTTGTCTTCTGTCTGAAGATGAGTGCACAAAGTCCAAGGAAAATACATTCTCATTCAATAAAACCAAAACTTTTTCCACGCACAACAACAGCACCTTCAATCCTTATGATACCTGCAATTGGATCTTTAATTACAGAAACAGACCTGATTGACTCAACTCCTAAAATTTAAGCAGGTATCAAAATACACTCTCCTACCAGTGCTTAATGTAAAAGTACAATTACCAAAAGGCTATGATTATTGAAAATTTTAAGTGCAAAGGATATACTCTGCAAAAATGTACCAACCTGTAAGCAATACTGTGTTAGCAATGTGCAGCTTTTCAAGCAATTTTCTGGAAATCTAGAAAGAAGCAGCTGGGTTTTCCCTGATTTAAACAGAAATCTGCTCATCCCTAAATGGTGCATTTTAAAATTGTGTGATTACTTAGTCACACATTTAATTCCAAGGCTTTTTCTGTGACTTACAAAAAAAATACCAGGGCAAAGCCTGAGAAATTGAATACTCTGGCAGAAAAATCAGATGAGAAGGGAGAAATTCAGAGATCAAAATACCTTGAGATCCTTTTTCCTATTTGACCTATAGCTCCTAAATTGTCTCTAAATCCTTCAACATCATCTACAATAAATTTCCAGCTAAAGGCAGGGTTAACCTTTCTAAGGCAATTGAACAATAAATTGCACATAAATTGGAAAAAAGCCTCACTGCATGTCTGGGATATGCAGGAATCTCTGCCTACTTCCAAGTTTAACCTAACACAGGAGGCTCTTTCTCTTTAACAGAACCAAGTGTAAGTGCTAAAATTAAGACTGTACAGCTGCACCCACCACAAGTCAACACCTGAGAGTTTGACAAGCTGTATTTTCGCAGCTATATTTTTCACCAGTTTCTTTCCTAAATGCTACTGGACATCACATCTGTTGCAAACCACTGTAGCTGCATGCAGAGTAATCATTCTGGAGAACCTGAGGGCACACCTGCGGCTTCAGTACAAATCCACATCTTGAACACAGAAGGCTTTTGTCTTCATCTTCTATTGGTTTTGATAAAAACTGAAGCTGGCTCTCTATCGTTACATATAAAATGAATATATATGGTACTCTGCGCAGAAAACCAGATATCCTAGGAACTTTAAATCCTGCATTTCATGATTAATGAAATTAATTGTGTAACTTACAGTCTTAATTCTGTGATTTATGAGCATGAGGAATCTTATACACCATGTAATTCTTTTAAAGATTGTCCACTTGAGTTCACCCTACTGGAAAAAAGAGCAAGTGCCGACACAGATGGGTACTGGGCAACTTCTGGACAAACTGCTGTAAACTTTCATCCAGAGTTGGAAATCCTATCCTAACTTGCAAGAAATTTGTGTTTCCTCAAGTGCAGTGGTTTTCTTTTCTCTGTCACTGGTCACACCACCCAGGCAGAATGTGCAACAGTTCAGGGGCTAAGGGGGAGGGAGGGAAAAAGAGGGAGTAAACATCAAACTGTTTTCTTGAAACTTCAATGAAATGACAAAGTCTTCGCTACAAACAGCAGAGTGCAAGTAGCATCAATGTTAAAACCATTTTCAGATTTCCAAAATCCATTTAAAATGTCAGAACGAGAACATGCGGAAGAACAAGTAGCAAACTCTGCATTAACAGCACCTACCCCATTTGCCATTCCAAAAGATATGAAAATGATGACACTCAGAGAGAAAACACGGAAACTTGGGTATTTTTACTGTGCATAATTCATTTCTTGAGCCATGAGGATCACGCAGCCTACGCTGCAGTGACTGTGCTACGCGCTCCAGCACGGGAACCACATTTGGGAGCACATCAGGGGGACAGGTTCTGTCAACAGCGTAACCTGCAGAGTAACTCCGGCAGTACCGGGGTCCAGGGCCCCAAACTGTACACCTGCAAGCTGCTTCTCCTCACAAGCTACTCTATTATTCATGTTTGAACACGTGGTGCAAACAGCAGGCCTTATATAGAGAGGCTTAAGAAACCCTCATAAAGTAGCTATCTTCAGCTGAAACAGCTTTGCCAAACTTTAGTTGGAGACTGGGCTGGAGGATTTTTTTCCTATCACATACTGAAATTAAGGCGGGGAGGAGAGAGACAACTGATTTAGGTGGTTTTGAACACAATAAAAAAAGAATTTGGCTGTGCAAACAAAATCTGGAAGCATTTGCTTTGCATAGCTCTGTTCTAAAACAGACCTGAAATCTTGCAGAGATGCAGCGGAGTTTGTATCAGGGACGTTTCTGTCCAAATTATAAGCCTTCATGGGGTAAAGAACATAATATATAGGCTCAGCACTCTTCTTCGGTTTGAGTATCTACAACCTCTCAACTTCACAGGAAGTTAACATCTTACAGCTTTCTGCAAGTTTGAGCACTGAACAGCTGCTGCATGCATCATCTTCTTGACTACAGGTGTATGAAGTAAGTAAGATTCAAGTTTTTGACTGCACAAAGACAGTAACTCACAGTGGCTGCTCTATAACAGCCACCCAAAAGGACACAGAATCTGTTACTATTTCTGAATACTATTTGGGAATACTGCGTCCTTCTAAAGAAAATAATAGTTCTGTCCTCAAAAGAAGTAGAAAGAACAAAAGAAAAAGAAAACAATCACATGTATTTCACAACAGACCCTCCTCCATGTGGGAAGCCATTCCAGAACAGCTAATTCCAATTCATATACCCCAGTATTGGTGAGATCTAAAAAGGCAGTGCTAAGACTGGCAGAGAAGAAGGTCAAAAAGGTTTTCTTGTGAAGTAAGCTCAGGCTCTCAAATAATTCACAGCAACTCCATTCACTCACAGTGCATTAATCCTACCTTAAAACCTCTTCTTAGACACATACCCTTAATTTTATTTTTAAAAAATGGTATTTAAAAATAAGGACTAAAGAAAACAGCATCCCTGACATTGTGAATACATGGGACTGTCCTTTAGCTAACCTTAGCTTTTTGGCTTTCTAATAGATCACATTAATGCCCACATATGTCAGAGCCCACATATGTGCACATAGAATATATGTCTATATGTGGGCTCCGACAGAGTAGTACTGGATGGGAGTTTGATCCACATGAAACATGGCAGTTCTCTAAATGGCTTCGTTCTTCTGGGTTTCAATTCAATTATATTTTTTGCAGTCCTTCTGTAAATTCTAATGTACAACCCAAGTGGCTTCTTCTTTTTATTACTGTGTTAGCCCCCTCTGAAGTACATAAAAATCACAATTTCCCATGGAGAACAGAGTTTGCAGAAGCTGCTCAGTCTGACCTGTGTTGGCATTGAAGATAATTTTCATGAATCTGCTTTACCAGACCTCTTCTCTAAACTGTAAATTATGGAATCACAGAATTATTTATGTTGGAAAAGACCTCTAAGATCATAGAGTCCAACCCTTAACACTGCCAAATCCACCACTAAACCATGTCCCTAAGTGACATATTTACGTGTCTTTTAAATACCTTCAGGGATGGTGACTCAACCACTTCAAATGCTACAAATATTTTTAATAATATACAAAAATGCACAAGGATATCAGGGAAGGCAGCCTTCTGCATGTATGGAACTCCAACTCTCTAGGTCATCTCCCCTTACTTCAGTTGTCTAAATAGTGCGATAGCATTGTCTTAGTTCTGCAATTCAATGATAGAAACTGTAGTCTCCAAAATATCACTC
>VZRE01016444.1:0-23861 GCA_013396775.1 Cephalopterus ornatus
AAAGTCCATCACACCTCTCCTTGTGCGACAGGTGATAAAACTGCACCGCATTGCTTCTTCCTTTAACCTGAGCACTGCCATGGCCAGCCACTGGGTGACAGCAGCCGAGAGCCAAACCGAAGGAGCAGGGACAGGGATCATTTCCATCAGTCCTTCACATTATCGCCCTCCACATCCTCGACACCAAACGACTTCGCCCCAGGCACTTCCATTAGGAACAGGAGATCCCACACTTGGGGTTCCAAACCCCAGAGCCACAGCCGGAGTGGTGGAGCTCAGCAGCAGGGGAACAGGGGGATGTGCATTGGGGGAAAAAAAAAAACCCCCAGTGCTGACAAGTCCAATTAGTATTTCAACAAAACTGAATGACAGAATTCTATATTCGGTTTAATACAGAGATCTGACTACCAAGCTCATGCATTAAACTCATCCACGATGAACCAGAAGCAGCAGTGACAACAGCCCATAAAAAAACCGGCAAGCGCACAATGGAAATGACTTTTACAAAAAGGTGCTGAAAGAATGGGATGTTAAATGAAGATACAGGATCACCTACAAAAAAATTGATCACTATCTTGGAGTGCTGCTGAAGGCTAAATTCCAACCATCACTGTCAGCTGGCTCGTGAGACCAACTTGTTGACTGATACATGGTATTTATCTCAATTAATCAAATACATTAGTCTATATTTATAAGAAAGGAGTGATGGACTTGCATGAGTTCTTTCAATTAATTTTATTGAGTAGCCAAATCTGATAAATTAGCACAGATAAAATAAGCATTTGCATGTGTTACAAATGACTTTTTACAGGAATAAAACAGTGAAAATTACAAACTGTAAAAAGGAGGACAAGTAAATCCTGTCTCAAATTCAGAAGGGGGAAGATTTATAACTTCATACTGAAGATCAAATGTTTGAGTTCAGAAAACAAAGATTTAATATTACAATATTATACACTACTTTACAAAATTAAATTTACTATAAGGATTACATCCATAATAGTAAACAGAACCTTAAAATCACATTTAATGGTCCCTTAACAGGCATTCTGCATCTTTGATTAAATTCTGTTAAGAAATTAATTCTAAATAAAAGTGAATCATTCTAGTTATTGCAACACAGTCTATGTGGACTTAGACTCAAATATATTAAATTAAAAACGATAATGAAAGCAAAAAGTAAAATGGATGGTAACAATGTTGGCTGAACACTAATGTGTCAAATACAGAAACAGCTTAAAAAAAAGTGTTCAACTAGAAAAACAGACACACCTCTACCACACCTTCGCAGTGGGAGAGTTGTCATGCTGAGATCTAAATACCAGAGCCACTCTTGCCTACTTTTGCAGTTCATCTTCAGTGTCCTCATTTTGCAATGTTATGTAAAAAGGAGAAATCCCAGGTAGTGTGTGTGTGTGTCCATCTGCCCTGGGTTGCCCTTACAGCAGTACAAGTGAACCAGCAGGCCTTCCCCACCGCGAGGGAACAAACTGATACAGAATTTCTTCCAAAGTGAAGAGACCTCCAAGAGGGTTCATCGGACTCATTTATCGTGTTTTGCTCTGTCAAACTCAGGGACTCCAATTCAAAGTTGTTAATGGCCACAAAGACAGACATCTTCAGCCATTAGTCTGGTGTACATAAAAGCAATGAGGCCACCTCCAACATTTATGTTTCTTAAAAAAAATAAGGGATATAGTAGCAAAATACAGTCACAGTAACAAACAGACTTTGGGTGGGCTGTTAGATGTAAGGATGGTTTTCAACATCCGGGTGATAATATATCCAAAACACAAGGTTTAAAGTCAGAACCTATGCAAGTGCAGAGGTTCCATATGTGATTTAAATGAAGAGACCCCTTTCCCCCCGGGAAAAAAAAAATCAGACTGTCAAAACTTAAAAAACCTCTTCACTATGACTAGAAACTGTGCAATTCTCTGAAAAGCTGTTCAAGTAAATATACTCCTGTTTGCTACGCAGGCAGCAGACAGGGAAGCTTAAATTGGTTCTGTAATAGGCTTTCCATGCTATTTTAGCCATTGTTCTGAACTTTAGCTTCTTGTGCTCGAGCAACAAGAACAATTTCCCCCAAGGAACTCCTCCCCTGAAGTAAGGCAACTCCTGACAATCACGCTACAGCCTGAAATGGGAGCAAATGTTTACCCAAATGTTGACCCCACTGACATTTGTGTCACCACATCTAAGTGAACTAAGCACAGTACGTTTGACCACTTACAAGTGTTTTACCTCTTCAAGTTACTTGCCCCAAGGAAGTAGGTTTTGCAAGACCTTTAAGTTTACACCCTTAAACAAAAACGCAAACCAAGATTTCTCCATATGCAACACTTCCATAGGCATAGGGATACAGCAACTTAAATACTCTATGGTGGTAGCTATCAATGATAGCTTGATCTTCAAAACAGAACAACTATCAACACACTTCTATAAAGTTATTTAAATACTTTTTGTATATGAATTTTCACTTCAAGTCTGATGTCAGCTTCAATCTGCAGCTCCGGCAGGATCTGAGAGAATATTTAAAGCTTTTTATTTGGTGCACATTGGCTTTGGACCTGGGCTCATTACACAGCTACAGTAAAAAACCCTTTTTTTGACAACTTCAGGCACGTCTGCAATGATACACAGATCTTCAAATGCAATATAGTAATTTTGTTCTTGGAAGAATAATTTCCGATTTTAACAGCAGAATGTTCAGTGCTGTCTCTAAACGTCCGGTCCGAAGTGCTGCCACACCAACACCAGCTCTGAGGGGCCCAACATTCAGTTAATGCAAGCAAGAGCCGAAAGTCTACTGAGCATAAACCCAAAGATAACCTTCCTTGCCCTTCCCCTCCCACACCATTCACAAACTGAAATTAAAATTAATCCTTCTACTGAAGAAAAGCAAAGCTTGCCATCCTACCTAAGTCTACTTTTGCTGCCACCTCACGCAGGGCCCGCTCCTGCCCAAGTTTTAAATTAGAACACTGACTTATTAAAAGCTTTACAAATTCAGCCATCTCGTCCAGGTTAAGCTTACCTTTAGTCCTATTAGCCATAATCCAATCCAAGCACTGGGTTCTACACTCCATAAGTATTTGTTCATTTCACAATGAACACTTGTTTCGTTGCTACTTTAAGCATTAAGTTGAACATTGAGATGCTCTGTCTGTAATCACTGGATGCGCTTAGAAAGAATTTCCCTGCAAATCATGATCAGTATTGTGAGGTTTTATATCTAGCAGCAAAAAAAAAAAAAGGCAAAAAGTTACAGAAATATACATTTTGAACAACAAAGAACTCTTTATTTTACAAAATGTATTTCACCTTTTCAGTATTGCCTTTGTAAATGTACTTCATGCTGCAACTACTTACAGTAAAAACACGATTTGCAGCAAATTAAAGGTGCTCAACCAGTTCCAACAGTTTGATTTTTCTTTTTTTTAAGGTACAATATTATGTAGTTGCACATTTGATTCTCAGATGTGGTCCTTTATTTGCTTTAGTTCGTTGAAATCACAGTGAGAACTTCTCATCAACTGCCTCAGGCCACAGAATTAATGAAGATATTACAAGCACAATCATTCTTTACTGCAAAATCTTTCCTTAAAGAAGTGAGCCAAAGGCTAGTGTTTCATTTATTCACTTGCTGCTGTATATGAAGGAGGAATTCATAGTATGATAAGGCTGATTCTGTTCTGTCTTCAATCATATTTTGCAGAAAACTTGATTTCAATGGACTCTCATCCCTTAAAAATGAAAATATAAGTGTTTGAGTGAAGTAAACATTTGCCAAGAGCTACAGTGCAATACACATTAATAAAGTTACAGGCAAAACATTTCAAGAGCTTAAGGACATATGAAAAGTGCATCTCAGAGAGCCCTTAATAGTGCTTAATCCTAGTAAGGGCACTTACCAGCATCTACTTCATTTATATGACATTAACTAAAGACTGTTCTGGGACATTTAGTCTTTTATAATCTGTGGAAATTCTAATTTAAGACAACTCACAACAGGTCATATCTGTTGTCAAATCTGTCAGGCACAGCACACACCATCCTTAAAACTTCCATGGAGGAAGTTCAGTGTATAACATCCAAATATGTATTGTTAACAGGTTCCTAAAGAAGCACAAATACTTAAACCTCACTTACTTTATTATATATAGTATAGGAAAGAAAGGTCTCTGTTCTCTCAGCCAAGAAACGAAAGCTCGTGTTCTGATGGATTCTGCAGTTTCAAGTTCTGGGAGATGTGTCTAAAAGGCAAAGGGTTTCATTAATACAAACAAAATATTTTTCAGAAAAACAGCAGAATGAACACTTGAAATAAGCCAACTAATTGGGCACAAAGAAAACCCAGACCGGTTTTGTGATGTACAGTTTTCAGTCTTGTCTTCTTGGAAAGGGCTTCAAACAGTGAAGAGCACTAAACTGCTATCAGCAATTAGCTATCGATGATGAGTGAGTGAGCTGTGATTGATGCCTGCAGACACTAAAGGATGTGCCCACTATTTGTTCTTGGTCTGCTACCACAGGTCTGAGAAACTCAATCACTGTCAGCCTCTTCTTACTGCGTTTTCATGGAAATATATTCTATAAAGTTTCAGCCTGGAGAAACCCCAAGAGGTAACAGCAGTTATTTCTTTCCTTGAATCTGGATTTATACAACCAGAGGGCTACTATTTGAGTAGTGGTATTTTAGTTCTCATGAAAACTTTCTGGCAGCACTGTAAGGCTGGTGTTCAGCAAAGCAAGCACGTACCATATTCTGTGGTATTGAGCCATAATTTGGAACTCCAAGGACTTGGCTGATAAAACCCTGCCCACAGTTCTTCCCGACCCACAGAAACATCACCTGAAAGATACCCATCAATAGCAATGTTAGTCCAGCACAAAACACACCTCAGCAGTCTCCTGCACAATTTGAGTTCTCAAAAAGTAAATCTGGATACTTTTTAATATCTCTACCACCACCCCCCAACTTACAGAGCCAGCATCCATAAGGTAAGCACCATCCCTGCTCAGCTTCTCCACTGACAGCTGGAGAAGGGGTGGCTGAGGTATAGTTTTGTCATTTATGTTAAGAGCCCCCTAAAAGAAGAAGCAAGAAGAAAACCAGCAGTTCACATCTTGATGCAACAAAACAGAGCAGAAGGTTAAATAATAGTAGGGTGTATTACTCTGAATACTGAAGCTGGACCCTTTTTCTCAGTTTAACTTAAGTCATAATTCAAGTGCATAATTTACTAATAAACCCCAACGTTTTATTTAGAGAGGGGGTATTTAATCAACATCATCTTAGTTCATTAGTTCTAGAACTGGAATATCAGATTTGTTATCTACAAAAGATGTGATTTCTAAAATTATTCAGGGTTTTACATAAACATTCACTGTTCACAGAAGTGCTTGACATTTTAAAATAAAGGAAGCTGCAGAGGGACAAAAGGTTAAAGCATGTTATGATGTCTTTATGTACATGTGATTTATAGTGCAAGATAATGATATAAGGCAAAAAGTTAAATAAATTAGGAAAAAACCTTCCCCATCCACCCATACCCAGAGCACGGCTTCTCTCCAGAATTCATCACTCCAGTCCCAAACAACAAATGCATAAATGCAACCAGCGGGAGAACATGAAACATTACATTTTAGCTACGCAGCTTTAATGCGGGAAACTTGGGAGCTTTTTAAGACATTTATTTGCACATCATGCCAGCCTTTGCCATCACACAGACAGATCATGTAGCAATGCAAAGACTCACCTCATCTGTGAGAGTATCGACTCTGTACAGACTGGGATGTGTCATGAGCATGAGGTAAACAAGGGGCTGGTTTTTCACTTGACACATGGTGAAGATCCGTTCATCCAGACGTGTGTTCGTCCCAGTTTGAAATGCTTTCTGCAAACAGTCAGGCATTTACTTTAACCGTTAAGGCAAAGCTAGAGAAGCTGAATTTCACACACCATCTATTGCTTATTTCCAACTTAAGTCTTAGAGATGTGCAGCAAGTATTTTCTTACGGTATTTTACTGCTGCTATTTTATGTTCTCTTCAGTGTTTCACATACAAATCATACAAGTCTCTTGATTCCCATTTCTGGATTCTAGAATTAACCATGACCCAGCACCATCAATACACTACATCTGAGATGAGATCATCCTGCAATATGTCTCTCTTACATACACCTTAAAAATGCTACTTGATGGAACTGAATAAACATTGGAGCAGGTTACAATTAGCTCCAGTGGTCAGAACCTTAGGTCTGGAGTTACAAGGAGGAGATAGTCCTGGTTTGTTGGGACAAAAAAACAGCTATAAATTAAACAAGGGCTCACTCCTCCCACTTGATTTGGTCCAATACTTATAAAGTCTTTTACATGAACAAGCTCAGTGTGATAATGCTGGTTAATTCCGAATCCAGAGGTATGAATCCAAAAGTTCTCTCTAAAAGAGAAAGCCAGTTTATCCAACACTTAAAATTACTTCTAGTATGAGTTCACAGAAATTCAATTAAAAAAATACATTAAGAAAATATTGTTAAATACTTTAAACCTGTTGCAAGAACAGCCAGCCAGCTCCCTCTCTGCCAGCCAGCTGGCTCTCTTCTTCTCCACACTGAACTGCTGTGTGGATCTACACTTCCAGAAATGCACAAAAATGAGATTCCTGAAAAAAACCTCCACCGCTACCCTGCCACATCCCCTCCACTAATCATTATCTTTAATATTTTCCTATTCCCTTGCTTAAAACATTTATACTTTCGGTTTTACACACACACACACTTCTGAACTAAATTATTCTCCACCAAGGAACTGTCCCTTTTACTTGGAGCTGACCCACCAAACAATCACCCTCTTACCTGTTTCAAGAGTGCCAGTATGTAGAGCGGGAAGAGCCGCAGGGAGTGGGGGGCGGTGAGCCCGGGCTGCTGGATGCTCAGGACCGATGAGCGGTAGGCAGACAGGGAATCTATCACTGCGTTCACCAGCGCGTCCCGAGCATCACTCAGCGTGGCAGAGACTGATCTGTCCACAGCTAAAAACACAGCACAGAGCTCAGGTAAGAGCCTTTTCCTCCCTTGGCAGGGTTACAGTCGCGTACGGTAACTCTTCTCATTTTATCGTACACTTTGATGCACCTCAATAAGCTCTGGCTGCATTCCAGAGGGAGCGATTCAGAAAAAAAACTGGGGGCCTGTGATGATGCATCAGACTAAGCCTAAGTCCAGGTGACTACACACAGCTCTACTGATACTTAAGCTAAGCACTAAAAACAAAACTCTTAGGCTTTCTACTTAGAAAGTACTCTTAAAAAGAGGGAATCTTTTCTTCTAACAGATTTTTGGGGTGTTTTTCTTCTCCTAGTGGATTATTGCTCAGAGCTTTAAGGATGGGATCCGTGCATATCCACACAGGCTCTGAGCACACTTACCCATGTTGGCCAGGAGCCCGGTGATGGCCTGCACATCTGCCCCCAGGTACACATCACTCAGCGTTGTCACGACAGGTAAGCACATGGTGTGCACACGAATTCGCCTTTCACCTGCGGGGAAAGAAAACCGTTGTCTCCCAACATACTTGTTTTATGAAACACTAAAATGCCACTGTTTGCTCAACCTAATTTATCACACAAATGGTGAATCAGGCCATTTCCAGTAGCTTCTAAAAATTATTAGTTCTCCATTTCTGGGTTAAGTCTACTTACATTCAGACCAAAACTACGTTTCCCAAGGAACTTCATTGTCTGGAAGAAGCAACAATATCATCGACATGCCCAAGCTGTGACCCTGATATTAAATTAAGCAGCTTGAGTAAGTTATCAGCTGAACTGCAGCTGATCAATGGGCACACAGGCTCACATGAGCACTGCAGGTGACACCGCTGTACATCTTACCCTTGCTGGACGTGTACAGGAGAGCTGACTGGAAAGAAACAACTTGCATATCAGTCAGACTCTCCTCCACGGACATTTGCACGGCATATCCCGCGTCTGGGTTCACGTTGGGTAACGACAGCAAGTCTGTGGATCTTACAAAGAAGTTCCCATGGAAAGTATGGATGGAAAGCCCTGCAAGATAAGCAGGTATTGAGTCAGTTTGGGTTTCAGAGCTGTGAAATACAGACACCGTTTACACGTGTGCCACCAGTGCAGATGGCTCTGTGTTGGAATGTTCCCTCTCCATGACATACAGTATCTGCAGAAAAGGTAAATATCCCAAAGAGACAAGTAATCCAAAGAATCCACAAAGCCTAACCAAAAGCAGGAATTAGCAAGGCAAATCAATGCACAATAGGAGAAAGTCTCTAGATTATATAAAGTCCCTTGCTGAAATAGCAGTCCAACAAAATTTCCAGTTTTAACCATTGTAAAATGGAACTTAGATGCCAGAAAATACACGGCAAATACAGTCTTTAATAAATTGTCTGATCCCTGGCATTGAATTTTACTTTTCTCGTCTCTACCTTTTAAGCATTTAAGGTTACAAATGAGCTAAAATACCAATCTAAACAGTCCCAAATAACAGCAAACACCCACTTCCTCTCTGCTCCACCCCGCAAAAGATCTAAGGAAGTGAATTCAAACCTTTGGTGCATCTTATCCTCATGACAGCCTCAAACCCAATTTTTCTAGTTAGGTATCGTTTCAGCTCCTTTTGCAATTTCTCCACCTGGACAGGGTTGTGTTTATGATGGTAAGACTGGTAGTAATAGACACTACCTGCAGAATACCTTGATATACAACCTGGAACAAAACCAGCAAATATTGGAGAGTGTAGACAGTTGCTGCAGCCTTTAAATATACCAGCTGAATGCAATATTCCCTTTAATTATTAAACTGCAAATCACTCTGATACACAGTTATAGACCTGCACGCAGAGACACAGATGTAACACAACTATATCTTTAAGTATGCATGTAGTTTCAGATGTGAAATAATTTCCTATTGACCTGAAATTGCAGGTACTTGGTCACTTCAAAGTTTACTTGAAGAAGAAAATAATTAAAATGCTAATAAAACTTACTCTAAAGATAATTACACTGATTGTTAAAAGGCATAAAAAGGAGGAAAGTATTTCAGCCACTTATAGCAGTATCACAAAAATCCTGACTCACTAAGGGAGGATATGAAAGTAACTTCTATTCTCATTAAATACCATTCCATTCACTGTCACTGCTCAGAAAGGATGAATTTGCATCTTGACACACTAGATTTATTCAAATCAGGTTCATATACTACAGGTTAATGTAGATTCTAAGCATTTGCCAAAAGTACAAGAGTTACACACCCCTCAAGAGCTTTATCTGACTTACCTAGAGAAGCCAAGTCAGAATACTGCCCACTAAGAAGAAATAAATCCACTGCAACCTGTTGCCCTGAGCAGTCCAAGGCTAACTTCTTGTAAAAATCAGTCGATGGTGTCAGGTGTATGTCCTGTTAATACAGGGCACAATTAGAAAATACAAAGGAAATTCAAACAGATTTATTGCCTGTTTTCAGGGGCACAAATAACTGCTTCTCCATCACTGATTACAGTGACATCTTAAAAAAAAAAAAATCAGATAATTAATCTGTGTTTATATTGCCTGGTTGGCTTTTTTGTTCTTTCTACCAAGAAAACCACGAAATGAACCCAGAACAGGCAATCCCAGAAACCACCCTCATGCACAGAACAGGGTTGCCAGTTCCCTCAACCTTTCTTTTGCTTTCCTAACCTTTGCAGTTGCTCTTTGGTTTGGTTCTTCTCGTGGCTTCAGTGCTCCCATTCCCACAGTGGGAAGCTGTGTCTGGAAGACAGTGATTCTACCTCCAGTGGGGGACATCAGTTTAAAGGCAGCCTGTAACGCAGGCCCCAGAGCACTCTGAGTTTCCAGGGACTTGGTAAACATCTGTGGCAAGGTCTTCAACAGATCTTGAATTAGCTACAAGGGAGGAAACACAAGTCTTAAGTCTCAGAGCCTTCAGAATCTTCTTTCTAGAGCTGATGGCTGAACTACAGAATTGTGTATTAACACTTCTAATGTTAAGGTAGTAAAGAAAAAGTCCTAGCAAATGGAAGTACTGCCTTGTTTGAAGTTGGCCAAAGTTTACAGAGTCACATAGATAAAACCTCTCTTTTCTGCCTCAAACCTGGCCTTTGAACAGTAGGTGTTCAGGAGCATTAAGTAAACCAAGAATTACCAAACATACCCCAAACTATGTGAATGTCACTAGGTATTTAAGATAGTTCTTAGCTCTTACCTCTTTATTTTCATTTAAATTTACTAACAAATTTTCTGGCATTGGTATAAATACATCTGGAAGGGAAAAAAAAGTATTTCAGTTATCTTTAAAGAACATTTCCCTCGACTGTATTTGCCAACCACTGAACAAAGCCCACAGTGTCAGTGTATAAACCCATGTAAACATAATTACGTGGATTTTTTTCTCATAAGCCTTCTTGTGGCTAGAATGCCATGTCAGAGTAGCAATCGACAGGGCTGAAGGATAATCAAGACTATCAAGTAAAACCACATAACAAATAATTCCAGTGTTCATTCCACCCTGTCCCACACATGCAGTGAAAGGTGACTCGAAATGAAAGGCAGCAGGACAAGCACTAAGCACCAGTCACCAGGAAACCTACAGAAATGGACCCAGCATCAGTATTTGGGACCTCAGGAGGAATCCAGATAAGTGTCCAAATTAAACTAGGAGTTAGGAAGGCTGTCTGCATGTTTTAAGCCACGAGCAGCCCCAGCACTGCTCAGGGGGACATCAGGGACACGACTTCATAAGCGAACACACACAAGTGCTACTCCTAAAGGCATCACCAGAGAGACTCATGATCTGACCTACAAACTCCCACCAGATATATATATATATTTTTTACAGGCTGTCATAACAGGCAGTCATTAGCAGATACTAACCACAGAATTTATTTCTGCATACCTTCAATATCTGAAACTATAAGCATCTGAGGCTGAGAGAGACCTTCCTGAAGGCTGTAGAAATGGATTGTGCTGTCAAATGTTATGAAGCCTATTTTTGTTCTAGTGTTCCCAGGAAGCCTGAAAATGAGACATATGGTGTTCAACAAGATGAAATTTCATTTCTGCAGGCTTTTTTTTTTTTTTAAACATCCACTGCATCTCTCCATGGTTATTACAAAACAGCTTCACAGCTACACTGCAAGAGTTTGACTAAGTCATTGTGGAGATTAAAAAAAAAACAACCCGAACAACAAAAAAGTAGCTCATAGTAGAGTCACCTAGCAGACATGCAGAAACCTTAAGAGGATAAATCAGAAATGGAAAAGGGAGAAATAAACTGCCAAATACTAAGCAGCATTTAAATAAGTTGAAAGAGCATGTACTTTATGAAAAGTTTATTAGCTGTATGACTTCTTGCAGCAAATGCTTATCTAAATTTCAGCTTTTAAAAAATACAGTTCAAAAGATACCATAAACACGATGTTTATATTCTTTTGGGGATTGGTGAAGCAGATAGGAGAGTCAGACTGAAAATCAAGCCTCAGAATTATCTTTTATACTGGTGCAGCTGTGAAGGGAAAAAAGACTGCAGCTTTATGGTACACTTTAACACGACACTGGCCAGCACCAGGATATTTCTCTTCTAGACAGGAAGGACTGGCATGTTGGTGTCTATTACAAGCTTCTTTAAGAAAAAAAGTACTTACAAGTCAAGATTGTCTAACAAGGTCTGGCAGACTGTATTCAAGTATCCTGTCTCGATTGCATTGTGAGAGACATCAAACACGAAGAGGTACACGGGTGGCTGAGGTGGACGCAGCTGAGCAAAGAAAAGATTACCTTTAATTTTCAAATAATGCTTCTTACATTAGGTTTGTTCGTTCCACTGCAAGTTTAAACTCTTAAAACAGCACACAGACGACAGCTAAAACTTTTGAATGCGTCTGCCTCTCATTTGGTAATACCAGAATTCTAGTTTTCTTCCAGAAGATCTAAAAATACCTACATATTTAAATACAGAACAACTCTGACATCATAAATGTTTAGAAGTGAACTATCTGAAATTCTCCCCAAGAGCTCTCTAAAGCACTACTTGAAGCAAATGCTGTTCTACTGAGCTGGAAAGCATCCTCTGCAACAAAGTTTTCTCTGACTTCCCTCTGAAAACAAAGCAAAGGGAGAGAATAACTAAAAGTAAATAAAGCCTTACCATGTATTCAGATGGAGCCATAAACTCAATAGTAGCATTCTGGACTTCAGGTCTTTTATGAGGCTCTCCATAAACTCTTGTCACAGGATTATACAGGAATTCTTCAGGAACTATGCAGGTGAGTTTACATGTTAGTATTTCACACTAGTACCGGCCGTGCTGCATTTTAAAACAAATATATCTTTTGTAGCTGTTGGGCAACACTTCTTGGAGAACTACACTAGGCAGGGCAGCTATTTTGTCACCTGAAAGGGTACCCTGGGGGACCACTTGGGCTTACTGTGCTTCTCTAGTGACACCACTGCCATTGGGAAACCCCTCTCATGACTCACAGCCCCGGCAGGACTCACAGCAACCCCAGCACTGATTTGGCCAACAAGGTTACGGCCTCAAAGGCCAAGGTGGGAAAGGTGAACTGCAACCCTTTAAAGCAATAAGCACATTTAACCTACCATCATTCACTCTATAGCACAAATTGCATTTCCACCTCCTTTGGTCTAGAAAGCTGACAAAAGGGTTAATGTAGGTCCGGCAGGAACGGCATCTCACGATAATACTGGAAGTGACCACTGGCAGTTGCTGGAAGAGAGAAACTTCCTGTTTTAAGGCATCACCACACGGCAGCTCTTCATCTACAGCAACAACACCGTGCTTCCTGCACCGTGCTAGCTGCTCAAAGCACTCTTGTGCAAGGAAGGAGCACTTCTCTATCCTCACAGCATCCCTACAATTCCTTAATGTAACAGGTAGGAACTGAGCTCTAACGTATTTGACTGTGTGGGTTCCCTTTCCAAGCCTCTAAAGTCTTGAATTTTATGATGGTTTAAGACCAAGTCCAACACCCACTACAGATCAAAAATCAGGAGAGAAAAAGCCAATTAATTAAATTGTGGAAAAAAAATAACAGTGTTTACAAGAGGCACTGTTAAATTCAAAGTCTTTGGCTATCCGAGGACATCCAAACCCCTTCAACTTTGTCAAGTCTAATTGAGCTTAGAATTAGTACTAGGTTTGGTGTAGGAAATCAATAACTACAACTGATATGTGACCAGATAAACTGCAATTTAGATGTGCTGCCTTCTGTCACAGTTCCAGGGCTGTGCTGTCTCTATGCTTTTGGTTTTTTAAGGTTTGGGAGTTGGGTTTTTTTCATTAAGAAGTGAGACTTGAAGGTTTAAAAATGGTAGGGAGAAATAATTTAGAAAAATTACAGTGATCTGGATGGAACAGAGACACGTCAGTTACTATGGTAATTTTTCTGGGCCAAGATACCTGCCCTTGTTTTATAATTCACTGTCCAACTCTGGACCCTGGTAAAGGCATAGTTGATATTTCAGCAGTTAAAGTTTTGAATATTTGTCATACCGATAAGTCTTTGAAAGGATGAAGCAGGAGCCCCAAGGGAAGTTTGGCTTTATTCAATAAGGCCTGAGTTTGAGGAATGTTAGTCAGGGTACAGCGGAACAACCTACATGGAGGACAAAGGGTTATTTTCAGAGGCTTTCAGAAAATAAATTACGATTTCAGTAGCACAGTATATTTTTCTAGAGCTAGTGATGGTGAATTTCCAATTCCAGATAAAGGATCTTCTCCATCTCTGTCACATCATTTTGTTTCTCTTGAGCTTGACCCACAGTACATACTTTGAGTTCTTTACACAGAGTTGAGTGTCATTTTAGTCACTCAAGTCAAAGTTAAGCCTAACAATGTTCAAGGTTGCACCAAATCTTTATATATTAAGTGTTATTTTGGAAGAAATCAGAACCAGCAAAGTCTAAAAAGTTGTTTTAAAAACTTAGTAACTACAAACAACCCCACAGTCATTTTCTGAGGGTTCAGCACTCGGGGGTTTCTGCAAAGTGCAGATGTGCATGGCAGGTTTGCAAATCCAGTCCAGCTTGTTTGCATGAACAGCGTCCCAAAGGCACTGTTATTTCCTCTGTCATACAAAGATTTGTAAAGCAGGAGTACCTGGCTGCACACAGTTTGGTTGGTCTCCTCAGAGACGACCTGAATAACCAACTGCCAGCCTCTTGTCTGACATTTCATTTATTCTGTTATTTTAAAGCCCAATTTCAGTGTTTCCTACCCACAGAGTTAAGGAAATAGTTTGTAAAGTTACATTTATTAGCAGAAATTTATACTTCTATTTATTTTGATAAATTATAGCAAATAGATAATCTTACTCAGGATTACAGTTGAGCTTCTGGATGTCTTCATGCAAGTTTGGGACAGGAGCCTTCAAGAGGGTGGTAGGAAGAATATTTCTTTCTTGAAGAAGATTCACAGGTCTTAACCCTTCTTGCTGTAGACTCAGGCCACCCATTGATGCAGTTAAGTGATTAGTGCCCAGGGCAGGCTAGAGTCAAGTAAAAATTCAGAAATTAACACCAATTATTTGGCTGAATCCCACAGTTCATTTCAGAAGTAAACACATTTCCCTTTCAGTTTGTTTTGTTCATGTATTAACTGCCTTTGGATTGATATATTTAGAATACTACTTGTTACACAAACTTGGACCTAGGCATGTAACACAGCCGAGGTAAAAATTTGTTACATTTGCTACAAAGCTCTTTCAAATACAGAGGCTCAGCTGGCAAAAGTGTTGCTCAGTTCACTTTGAAAGTTCAGGAAAAAAACCCCACCAAATACTTCAGCTGACAATGAGAACACAAGGGAAGAGAAACATGCCAAAAGCAGCTGAAAGTTTCAAAAGAAACATCCTGAACAGATGTGAGGACACAACACTTCAGAAAGAGCTGGCACTTCAGAAAGGCCCTGGCAAAAGCATTAATTCAGGCGACATCCATCCTCTTTGAACAAATGGTGCCCAAACTGGGAATCACAGAAGCAGCACCCTAGAGATGTACAACACACACCAATCATCACTTTTCTTTACCCACACACACCCCACAGGTAGTTCTGAGATAAAAAACCAGACAGCCTTTACCTGGTGGAAATGTTTTGATCCATCTGGATATTGCAAAGCAGCTCCATGCATTCCTGGGGCTCCAGGAGGAGAAGGATGTTGGTAGCCTGGGGGTAAGGCAGGGTAAGAATACCCAACACTTCTATTCATCTTAAGATTCGGGGCAGCAGGAGAATGATGTGGAGTGGCTGGAAGCAGAGCAGACAAAGACTTAATTGCTGAGGAACTGTATCTTAGGGCATTAGTACAGCTGGAGAGCTGCTTTAGTTTCCAAGTGTAAATACGACAACTGCTGTCAATTTTGCAAAGTGCTCTCACCTGCTTTGCGTGTTACAGGCAAAGACATGCTAATTGTCAACGCCTCAAATTTCATATTTAGCTTCAACACAGCCATTGAACCAAGTACATGTGTTTGTACATAAATGCTTAAACTTCTATCTTTCCCAGACTCTTAAAAGTTCCATGATAATAACAACCGTTTTTACTCCCCCAGGCCTTACCCATGAGGCCACCACCTTCTATTGCATCGTAGCTGTTTTGCACCACAGACCCATCACTGGCAGCAGATGCAGCATCACCTTTGAAGGAAAACAATCAGAAAAAACATTTCACAAGTTATGAAGGTATTTTAATGAGCTAACTGCAAAAAAAATCCTACTCGCTGGAAGAATATTTAGGTGAGCATAATTTGGATCTACCTTGTTTTTGTCCCAGGACAAAACTGAATTAAATAAATGCTTTGGCCTCTTTCTCACCCTTCCTCTGTGACCTCAACAAAGGACATACATAAAACCTCACAGTCTTTTTTTTCCAGGTTCAATCACCTTTTGGGATTCCTTTAGATCAGGTATTTGCCATAACTTTACATGTAGTAAAGGGTCAGGGGACAGCTTAGGTACTGAGTTCCCTGACAAACTTTTTCCACTGTTAATTCACAGAAACACCAAATTCCCTTCTCTTACACACTTGGTCCAGTATTGGTCACCAAACAGCAACAGTCGTGATATGGTCACGTACCAGTCAAGACAGAAATTCCATCTGAGATAAGAAAACCTTGAAATTGAGAGAGTGCTCCCAAAGGACAGTTTTTGTTAAGCTAACTATGTCTAAATATACAAACATAACTATCTATTGCTAAGAAGTAGGTTCTCAAATTATTTTCATGATCATTAAACTCTTCAAAGACAACCCAATAAAAAGAACTTGCATCACACACTGAACCTTGCAAGAATGCAGCAGTCAACTTGCTTCCTATACTAAACATTTTTATTTCTCCAGGGCTATGAAAATGTTTCTTAATTATGAAGAAAATATTTTCTAAGCAAAAGCTGTTTCTAATGCATTTAATACATTCTAAATTAAGCTAAATCTGAACTTATTATTCTTGTACTCACACAGCCACCGCATACAAGAAATTGTCAAGCTGAACATGCAGGGAACCAACAGCTCTGACAGAACAAACTATATATGTAAATATAAAGCTGCTGACTAGCACATGGCCCTATCTAGAACGGGCACTAAATACCATCCAGCTGCAGTCTGTCTGATACAGAGCCCTGAGGAGTTCCTAAACAATGGCATGTTTGTGCAGGGCCCACAGGAGACACAGAAAGCCAGGTATCTGTCTTCAACAGCCGACACTGAACAGCCTGCAGTAACTTCCTTCAGAAAATGAACAAATGCAAGATGCGTGTTTCAGGGATTTTACACAAAGGGGAAGAATAAGTTACAGCTACCAAGGGACTGTAGGGTCCACATTTTAGCTCTCCCTGCAGAAAAAACAATATGGGAAGCTATACACAGACTTTGCCCCCAGAGCAGTCGGGGGTGCAGAGAAATCAGAATCTCACTAACTTTTCCGAACACAGAAAAAAATGCGATACCAACCATGGGAGACACGGCCTTGTTAAACAGCACTTGGAAATCAGTCAGTTTTTAAAATTTTATTAACATCTGCCAACAAGAAGTATTTTACTTCCTTCCAGGTCCTTACCTGCTCCTTAGATTATTAGCTGTATTAGTACCAATTTTACAATTTGAGTCTCTAATAGAACAATGTACTTGACCTCAAAGGTTGCCTATTACAGCAAGTTGCCATGTTGGAATTCAACATAAAGAGCAAATGATTTCTTACCTTCTCTATTTGCAGCTGAATTTAGCAGAGACTGTGCATTAGGGGGTCCTGCTACTGCTGTTGGTGGCCTTGGTGGACCTCCAACTGGTGGGGGTCCTAAAGGTGGCCTTGGAGGGTGGAGTGGAGTTAAAGGCTGAGTCACTGGTGGAGGTGCAGATCCTGTAAAGAAATTAACCTTTAGGAAGAGTTCAACCCAGCTGAAAGAAGTCACCTACGTTTTGTTAGGAAAACACACAGGCTGAGGTCTAAATATTCCTCTTATTCAGAGGATAAACAGCATAAGATACATAAACCCTAATGTGTGTAGAGGGTCTCACAACTTCAGGTTGTTTCTGTCATGCTTTTCTCATGCTGGGTTCCTGTAGCTGTTGATCTCTCAGCTTTTTGTTGCTATTGTTCACAAGAATTTCAAGAGGTACAGAAAGCATCCAAATTTCGTAACTGAGTCTGGAGTGATCACCAAATGAGCTAAATTAAAAGTGATCACTGTTCCACAAAAAAATACCAGGGAAATCGCTCAGGAGGATTCACCATTGAATGGATATAAAAATTAGCTTATTCCAAACACTTGCTCTCATTTCATATGCCACTTTCCAAAATCTCCCAGCATTTTCCTCACTAACTGCAAAGTACTAAGTGGTTATTCCAATTCAGTGCCAGGAATAGTTTCATAAATTTTGTGAGCTTAAGACATTCTAAACAGCATAACAAAATTAGTCAGGCATATAACAAAAAAACCAGCATCAAGAAAAGTCTCTAATGAGGCTAAAAGCACTTCACAAGAAAAATTATTTGCTTTTACATGGAAAATATTTCTGTACTTAATTCCTGTTTGCATGCTCAGTCAGAAAAACCTCTGTAACAACAGACAGCAGTTTGGCAAAGAGAAACTTGAGTATTAACCGTGTTTCCACAATAATCACAAGTTGCATAATAGAGCTATTTAGTGTTAGAAAAGCTTTTACCACTGCATATACCAGCAGTTAAGCAGCAGGAACAAAGTCTCATACTTTTAGAGTACTTTCTAAAGACTGACAATTATCATCAAATGTGAAAATTGCAAGTTTGGACGGAGGAAGCTTTTCATTGAACTTTTCATTTCAGCAGCACAAAATTCTTTTTAGTTTTCTTTTTAGGCTGTGCTCCAATTTTTTGCATCAACCTGACTTAGGCTGCTCAGAAAACAACCTGAATCAAGTGATTACAGAAAAGCTAACCATGCTAGAAGAAGACCAAGCTAAAAGAAGACCACGCTCACTAAACAGAACTACAGTTTTTAATTGTGAAGTCCTTGGACTGAAATACGTTAATGCTCCAAGAGCCACCCCAAGGAATGGTGAAGGTCACAGAAACACAGTGTTCCAAAACAGTGAGACACCATTCAGGAGTCACCTGCTTCAGCCAAGTGAAACACCCAACCTGTGCACAGAACTTCCATTTCTACCCCCAAAGAAAGCACCCCAGTATTTCTGATGGGGGTATCTGCTTTGAGTCTTATTCCACAAGCTAAGTGCCACTGCAGAGTCAATTCTATCCTCCTTATTTTAAAAGGACACTGAGAAACGGACATTGGTAAGACATCCAGAGGTGATGGTTACCTGGCTTCATGTAGCTGTTCTGAAGCTGGGGACCTCCCGGAGAAGCAGCATATTGGTAACTCCCTGGGGGATTTGTACTTCCCGACAACGACGACGGTGGCTGAGCTGACCCTGTCCCTGTCCCATGAGCCAAATGGCTTGTTTGAGCCCCAGGTGGCTGACTCGCAGGAGGCTGGCTGTACTGCCAGTTTGAAAGCACCGGTGGGCTGGCTCCAGGGGGAAAGCTTCCAGCAGAAGATAGAGCAGCTGAGTTCTGTAACGCGGGCGGCGGCAGCACTTGCGGAGCAGGACCTGTCTGTGGTACTGGTGACCCGGAGAAAGCTGACACTGGGGGTCTATTCAGAGTCTGGCCAGGTCCTTGATAATTGTTTAATTGAGAAACATTCTGAGAGCCACTATAGTTATACTGTCCAGGAGACTGATGTGGAGGAACCTTCGCCGGCGCCTGGTGGGGGTACGGCCCTGGAACCGCAGGGTTGTATCCCTGGCTATCGGGTGAATGCATCAGCTGGTTCTGGACAGGGCCTGCAAGAAAGAAAACTACACTCTTTAGGAACTCAGTGTGCTGTATCACTTCTGAAAATAAGAGATGTTCTCCTTAGGATTTTACAAGTCTCCAGGCCATTTTCCCTTTAAACAATCAGGTGTGACAGAAGTATTGCTACGGGGGACACAAATTTGGCAGTATTTTGCTATTGACACTTAGATCTGTGTTTTGTTTTACAGTAGCCTTGCAACCACTAAGCATTCCAGTACCATCCATGCTCCTGGACTGAAATTCACACAGGATACCGTTTCCATCTTCAGAAACACCCAAAAGCAAGCTGACCACGGAGGAGCACTCTCACGTAGCTGGCAGCAGCACATGAGCAGACCCGAAAGCGGAAGATCCATTGCGTAATAACTCCATTTCACATGACGACTGACATCTCCTTAAACTTCAGCTTACCACAAAGACACCACCAGCCAGCTCCAGCATAGGTCACCACGCTACTTCTCAAGTGACAGAGCTAATCTATGAAAGTTTCTGCAGTTAATTTTAGTAAGAGGACTATTCATACATGTACCACTCATGTGAGTGGCCAACCGTCACCAACATGGAATGAAGGGTAAGTTTATCACAAAATAATTCACCAGTCCAGAAAATAAAACTTGACAGGTTAATGATGCTCTATGCATTTGTGGGTTGGTATAGCTGAGCTGAGTTTTACTCATTTGAAGAAAAAAAGATGAGATAAAGGTTAATAACTCTCCAAATAGTAACCAATGCCAGCAAGGGCATCATCAGATTTCTGCTTTACAGGGGAACACAGGGATACAGAATCCCATGAGATTTCCACTGCAATAAGAGCTCCATCAAGAAAGGTACTACTACAGGTTGTCCATACCACTGCCACAAAACAGACATCCTGGGGAGAGACTCTAAATTCTCAAGTGAAATCCTTCTGAGCACAATGCACTAGATAGTGCATGCCCAGCCAGCCACGACTCCTTCAAAAGCACCAAAACACTTCCCAATGTTGTATCATTTTATTCAGCCAGTCACATTGTGGCTCTCCTTGTCCTCTAAACACACAGCTTGAATACTGGAGACATTCCACACACACAGTTACACATGTGAGAACAGAAAAGAACCTCTTCATTGCTCAGAGTTAAGATTCTTTTCTTTGCCACCCTGTACTGTTTCCCAGATTTCCAGATTTAGATAACATTTGAACACTTTCTTTGAACCTAGATAAACAAAAGCACTTAACTCTCCAGAATAGAAATGCCTGCAGGATTCAATACTTAAATTTAAAAAAATAACATGCCAGAGATACTAGCTTAGACAGTGGATATAGATACATAGATATATATCTCTATCATACGAGTACTGGAAACAGCTGCCACCAGAATGAAGTCACAGAATTTCATTTTACATTAAACCAAAGACAGCTGGTTTCCTACTGAAACATTCTAGTTAAGTCCTGAAAGGTGAGCAAGTTCACATTTCCACGTTAAAACAACTCTGAACTCAGGCTATTCTAACAATAAATTAAGCTAAATGCAGAATACACTGAAATTCTCAGTTAGGACAAACACTGCACTGGTCATTCAGTTCCTCAATCCCTAGGAAGCCTTAGGCTCTGGGTCACAGACAGGTGTCAATTCAGGGAATACTGCACAGATCCACACTAACTACTACAGTGCCAGTGATCTCATCCTCGCTCCTCTGTTATTTGTGCATCAAAAGTACACACCGTCCATTCCCCACCCATTAATTTCAACATGCAATTTATGATTCAGTTAGGAAATCCAGTTATAACCTACTGTCCTTACAACGCTGCTCATAAATCTTTGCAATCAGTAATTCTCGACAATCAATGGTGGCTCACAAAGATGAAAATGCTGTTATGACTCACCTCCAAAAATTACCCTGCAATGTATCAGATGGGTTTGCAACAATCAATTTACAAACCCCATCATCAATGAAACTTGCTAACTTTAAAAATGATGGAGAATTCTTATGTGATGCCAAACCTTCTGCCTGCATCCACACACACACACTGATACAACAACATTACCATAAGCTGTATGAAAAACACAGAACAAATGCTAATCAATTTCCTAATTTGATTATTCACCTTCAGGCATGACTCTGTAGCCCAGACAGGAATCAGGAGTACTTGGATTGCTCTCTTTTGCACTGTTTTCCTGCTTGAGGATAAAACAGATGTGAGGTGATATCCAAAACTGACCAACTTGACATTTTGTATGGCACCTTACTATAACTACTACTAATAAAAAAATAGAATTCACCACAGCACAATGTTTCAAATTTCAATTTTTACAGTAGGAAGGACCACGAAATATCTCACATTTCCAAGACAAGCCTGCGTAAAGCTGCCAACAAAGCTAAAGAAAAACCCCTCTACAAAGGGTTTCACAGCACACAAACACCGCCCAGGACTCGCGGGTTTGCTGCTGCCAGGCTCCCATCTTGACCTGACCTCTTTACTGAGGCCCATCAAAGAGCATCTGGGCCCTCCAGCTTTCCCCAAGTGCTGCTGATTTTTGTGAAGCCAAGAACAAAGAAGGAATTCTGTGTAGGCTGAAGAGCTACTTCACCTGCCCAGGACACTCAAGAGACCAGAGACATGAGTTAGTAACAGAAGAAAGGCCACCTACTTAACAGCACAAGACACCTCGAGAGCAACAGAAGGTCATTTAATGTTTCTAAGAGCTCAGGAATGGCACCAGAACATATACGAATGTTGCCTGGTGGTTTTATAAAATGGTCAAAGTACTAATGCAGAAGGCCAGGATCCAAGTCATATTTTCTGCCACACACACCTTCACCACCCCCTACTCCAAGCCAGTTCTTTAGCACATCACTTTCACCAGCCACAAGCTCTCCACCCTCCAGGGAGATGAAAGGATAAACGTTATGAAAAGCTACATCCCAACAGATGCCATGGGATCAGTCAGCACAGTGACTCCAACCCGCTGGATCCCAAACCCTTCTAAGGCACCTCATAAAGTGCCACGTTAAGATACCACATCAGGAGAGCACAGCAGATCTAAAAGAATTGATCCTCCTTCTTGTTTGCACTTCAGATCTATCAACTGGAAAGCGAGTTAGAGACCTGCAGTTAAATGAGGGCAGAATCCTGGCCCTATTAAAAGCCAAACAGGAATGAAGGGGAGGAAGGTTGTTGCCAAGCAACCCGATGCTCCTGCTAAACAATTTCCTGGTCAGCACACGGTGCTGCTCTGACAGCCGACTGCCTTGGACTTCCAGGGAGTTACCTGCAAACAGCTCAGCAAGCAACAAGCTGAGAGGAAGGGCTGACAGCCACAGAGCAATCCATCGCTCTGCTGACAGGCTTCTTTCCTCACTGACCAGCCCCACCACAGCACTCTCAACGCTGTTTCATAAAGCTGTCAAAGGTCAAGGATCACAGCACCTCCTCAACATGTATTTTAAACAGTGCTAAGAGCAGTCCATGCTTGAGCAATCTGATTTATTTGAAAGACCAGCAACCCAAACCTTACCTCTAACATACCCTGACAACTGTTTGATTTTTTTGCCTAGCATTTGCATAGCTCTACATTTCAGTTCTGTGTTTTTCATACACCTGACAGCTGAGTAGCCCGAAAGTCATCTTTCCTCCGACTGCCTCTCCACAACTTCCATTATGTGCTTAATCTGACACCAGGGAAATCAGCAAACATAAAGCACTGCCAGCCTGTAAATCATCCCACTCAGTCACTTCATTAGCTAAGGCTCCCTTTGTGCAGGCTCTGCTCAGACCATCAGCTCTCAGAGCACAGGCTCTCTCCCCACACTGCTCTCGCACACTTCCCACCGCCTCGGCCCCAGAGGCGACTCCACAGTTATTTGTGAAATGTCATTTTGCTGGTGACTTCGAGGAAAAGCAACAAACGTGCTGGGAAGGAGGAGGGGCGGAGGGGGGAAGAAAAATCAAAAGATCTCATTATAACTGAGCTGCTTATGCTGCAGCAGAGCTACTGAGGCACACAAGTGTACAATTAAGGAAGCAAGTGCAGAGGATGTGGGGGGTGTGCGTGTGAAATCAGGAGACACGGCAGCACAGATTTGCACACGTACGAGGAAAACAGATAGAGAGAGAAGGCTGGCCTTGTACCTCTTTATTCCCAGCTTAAAACACTGGCTGCAAGTCGTTCGGTTTCACCTTTGGCGTCTTAACTTTAAAAAGGCCTATTTCGCGGGGAAGAAAGCCACGAGCGCCTTCCCAGTCGGCAGCGCAGGGGACCAGACAACGCCGGCTTTGCGGGATCGGCACGGCGAGGGAGCGGGGCCGCGGCGCGGGCTGAGCTCCGCGACACCCTCGGGGCCACACGGCCGAGGGGCCGGACCCCGGGCTGCCACCGCGGGCACCAAGGGGGACGAGAACGGAGGGTTCCCGTGCCCGACGAGCAGCTCCGCGTTTGTCTCCGCGTTTGTCTCCGCGCTCGGGGCCCGCTCCCGGCTCACACGCCGAGCCGCCGCC
>VZRE01016444.1:24663-127932 GCA_013396775.1 Cephalopterus ornatus
GGGCAGCGGGGTCCGGGCGAGCCCCGCGGGGCTCTGGGCCGTGGCCGTGTGTTGCCGGTAGCGGCCTCGGGCCGGGCCTGGGCGGGGAGTCCCTGCGAGCCCCGGGGGCCGCGGCCTGCGTGGCTTGAGGGGCTGGGGGCGGGCAGTCCCCCCTTCCATCCCTCCCGCTCCCCCCGTGCTCTCCCGGCCCGTGGGGCTGTGCCGGTGCCCGCGGGGCCCCTCGGGGGCTCTGCGATGTGGCAGCGCGTGTTCGGTGACCCCGTGGCCTCGGGCAGCCGGTGCCGCGTTGTGCCGTAAGCCGGTAGCGTTGGTGGTGTGCGGTGGGGTCGCGTCTCCAGGAGTTCTCGCCCCCGGGACGTTTTTCCGAAGCGCGGGTGCGGCAGCCCCGCGGTGGGATGCGCTCTGACGGCCGGGCTCCGTGGGCCGAGCCTCCGGCCTTAGGAACCCCTTCCTCTGCCTGTCGTGGTGCCGTCTGGAGGATGAGCTGCCTTCAAAACACTGATTAAAATACCCAAAGAAAATCCATGCCATTACCTCGCTTTCCATCCCTTCCCTTTCTTCAAATCCTAACGTGCAACATCCAGGTGCGGTTCTATATTTTAGAATAAACTGTGCTCTAGAAACCATCAGCTTGATCGCTGAGTTTCTTAGGGATTTTGAGTTTTGTTGCCTGTGGTAACGTTTCGTGGTGTTCCGCTGATCACGTGTGAAATTATAACTTTTGAGTGATCGTATTTAGATCCTACTAAAACTAAAAATACACCCTCGGCAGTAGACTTGGCTGCTGCTTGCAGGTTGTGGTTTTGGACTGAGCCGTGGCTGGGGTGCAGGTTTGGTGCAGTCAGGCTGGGCAGAGCTTTGTTCCCTGGCTCTTGCTGACAGTCCCCACGCAGGCGCAGCGCAGCGTGTTCCCAGCTCCTGCAAGAGCTCTTCAGCCTGGATGTCACTGGTTTCTGTTACCTAATTACCCCATAAAGGGATTTAAAACTGTCTTCGAAGGCCTGATACCCTCTCTCACCTAGACTTGCACAGGCTTCGGAAGTAAGCGCTGTCCTAAGGTTTGGAAGGGAAATGAGGAATTTTTAGCTAGAAAAATGCAAGTTGAGAGTAGGAGAAAAAAATTCCTGGTTTCCAGGATATAAAACAAGTGGGAGTTTTTTTGCTAGTCCAGCAGCATTCCCTTCAGGAGGCTGGATCAGGGTGTTATCACAGCCTCTGTGTGGGAATTCCTCATTCCCCACACTCAGAAGTGGTCTCCAATGAGTGAACCCCTGTCCTTGGACTATGGAGTGGTGGACAGGGCTCCACGGGAGTTACTGGGTGATACTTTGCTGATGAAAGAACGTTCACCAGGGTTGTTGGGGGCATTTTTCAGTGGTAGCCATCTGTTGTTGATGCTAGAAAGTGAACTTTGGTGTCTTTGTGGAGGAGGCACGGTGATGTCTGCAAAAGTAGTTGGTATCAAAAGACTTACTTGGTCCAGCACAATTTTTAATTCAAAGCTTCTGTCTGCTGGCAGCAGATTATTTTCAAGTGAACCCTTGAAATAGCCTTAAAATAGTATCTTTGTCTTCACATGGGTCGTGAACAGTGATCGCTGGAGTTGTCCTCGTTCTGCTTTTATGGTGTTTTTAACATGAGCCTGAGAGTTTGAGTCCATGTATATTCAACAGCCTCAGCTCTCCCCTAAACTTGGCACAGCTCTGGCTGGGACCTGGTAACAACTCAGGATCCCAGTGCAGAGCCACTTTGTGGAGCTTTGATTTGACACAGCTGTGAATTATGTAGTTACTTTTCCTGTGTGATAAGGGTAGATTTAATATCTCTATTCAAATATTGCCTGTGTGCCTTTGCAATTAGCTGCCCATTTTTTCCCCATTTGGAAAGTGTTTTCCTCTAACTGCTGCCAGCTGATACGGAGGCTGTTCTGGGAGGATTTGGGCAGCTCTGTTTCTAACACCACTTTTCTGGTGCTGATGGAAACCGAACCCACGTTTGTGCCACTTCAGCTGTGTTTGTGGAGTAATCCTGTTCTCACGTTAATCATTTAAATCTCATCCCTGGAAGGTTTTTCTGTAATGCACACAGATTGTTTTGGTTGGCGTTTTTTTGTAAACGGAAGTTTAATAGATGGAAAAGGTTAATGCAGCTGAACGCTGTGAAGTTATTCTCACCTCAGAAACCTGAGCACTTCTCTTACATCAGGCTGTTTGCCCTGATTCGCAGGTTATTTGAGTCGATGGTTTTCCTAAGCCCCACAGAGGCTTTTCTCCATTGGTATTTTGCTCAAGCAATAAATAAGTCTGCTGACGTGTGTGTTCTGCCATGTTTGCTTATTCTTGACCTTTGCTTTTTAGCCAGGCAAGGGACAGTTTCAGTCATGACGTTGTGTAACGGGGTGTTTATGCACTGACAAGCATGTCTGATTTGTATCCTTAAAATCTGTGCCTGTTGCAGCTGGTGAGTTGTTCAGAGCAATGTGGACGTGGGTAAAGGTTTCAGGGTTAGTGGTGGCGAAACCAAGACACCTGGTGCTTCGTCATCTGAGCAGATTTTGTTCCAGTGCAAGCAAATGTCATTTAAATAGTCTCTCCTCCCCTTTCCACGTTATCTTGGTGTGATGTGCCTGTTGTTGCACAGCAGAGAAACTCTTGGTTGTCACGAGTGTGATTGCTATGGCAGGTACCTGGATTTTGATCTGGTTCAGACCCGTGTTTTGACTCCTGTGTGCTGTGCTCCAGGCTCAGGGCTGCCCTGAAGTCCTCTTGGGATGCCCCAAGGCACCCCTGCAGCTTCCAGAGGAGCGTGGCAGGAGCCTGGAGCAGCTGTGCTCAGCAGTGCAGTCCGGTTTCTCCAGGGCACCCAGGCTGCAACGTCCGTAGGGGTCATGCATTCCAGCAGGAATTAGCTGCCTAAATGCTGCTGAGGATGTTGGCCTTCGGTCTTTCAGAAGGTTTTCATACTAGGTACTAGTTCACTGTGTCAAACTGGTGCTTTCAGTGTGATTTAGAGCACAAGTCTGATGAGGAGCAGCTGGTGGGGCTCAGCCTGGAGAAAAGGGGGCTCAAGGGGGACCTTCTCATTCTCCATTACTCCCTTAATGGAGGGTGGAGCCGGGTGGGGTTGGGCTCTGCTCGAAGGTAACAAGGGAGAGGATGAGAGTAAAAAGCCTCAAGTTGCATCAGGGAAGGTTCAGATTAGATCCCAGGAAAAATTTCTTCATTGAAAGGATGGTCAGGCGCTGGCACAGGCTGCCCAGGGCAGTGGTGGAATTGCCGTCCCTGGAAGTGTTCAAAAGTTTTGTGGATGTGGCCGCTGGGGACATGGTTTAAGTGTTGAACCCGATGGTAGTGGGCTAAGGGTTGGACCCAACGATCTTAGAGGTCTTTTTCAACCTTCATGACTCAGTGATTATCTTCTCTTAAGATAGTGAGGAAATTAGGATGAAAGCGAGGACATTAATTGCTCGTGGCTACATGAACCCAGTGATGGCTCTGCTCAGCCTTCTGTTCTTGAATCTAAGCTGAAGGAACTCAGTATGAAACATGGTGTTCTAGAGGGTTTTTTTTAAACATAAGTTCTGCATTTAAGGTTTAAATTGTGGCAGCCTGTGCAGGACAGCAGAGGAGGTCACCGCCTTTGAATGGCAATTCCAGAGCTTTGTGCTGGGTAGTTTTTTCCCATAACAAGCCAAACAGACAGGTTCTATGTGGACAACAGGGGTTTGTTTGGCATCAAACTTCTCTAGGTTCAAATCCACAAAACTTCTTCACCTCTTATTGCCTCTGCTTTGAACTCCAGCAGCTCCCAGGGGTGGCTGGAGCACCGACCCTGCACTGATATCCCTCCAGTGCCCTCTCCAAAGTGCTGCTTTTTCCCAGTCGAAAACTTTATGTGAAGATCCTGTTTGAAATCTTCAATGGATCATCACACATCTCCACCAAATCATACTGAGGATAAAGTTATTTTTACTTCTTGCAAAGACTTTAGTCCACGTAGTGTTTCCCTGAGGGAAGAGAAAGTCTTTGATGTTGAATCACAAGGTCTGGATTCTGTTTTCCATTTCTACACTAATTTTTAATGTGTTATGGGGTCACTTAATTGGTCCATGATACAGTTTACCAAAACTAAATTGGCTTTTATTTTTAACCCAGGACTTTGGATTACTATTGTTACCTATAAATGTTTTAGAATGCTTAATGTGCTGTTCTGACAGATCTTAAATGCTTTATATTTTCTGTTTATTTCAGACTGTAAGATTCAGATATGTTCCTATTTGATTGGATTTACAGTGGTTTCAGTAGCGTATTACAGTTTCTAGGTAAGTTTGGGACTTTTCCTTTCTACCATTCTTGTCTGTTCACCTCTGTTATCTTCAAAAAAGGCCGTTGGTTAAATAATAATATTTGGTTTGGTGTATATTCTGTAACACTCAAACAAAAGTTTCACTTATCATTACTGAGCATTTACAGAGCGTGCTCTCCACTCAGTCTTACATTAAGCCTTAACTTCTTGAAAAAAATTACGTTTTCTTTCACGATCATAGTATGTTGGGCTTTTCTAATCATAGTGCATTTAAGTTGGTATAGTTCAGTTGGCTTTTGTGGACTGGTGTCACAGAAATCAGCATGGAACTTCACTGGCATCTGCTCAAGGGCCTCAGAAAATTATTCCCTGGCCAAAAGACTCTGCAAGCCAGACCAGTCCAAGGTGAAATATTAGCTCATGCTTAACAGGGAGGGGAAAAAGACCCACAACCAGGAGGAAAATGAGTGTTAGGACACTAAAAAAGGAACGGAATTTGCAGATCTCATAGGTAAAAGGCACAATTTCCAAGTTCAGAGGATTTTATTGAAGTGGTCAAAAAGCATTTGAGGCCAAGGAATCATGGCAGGCTGTGCCACCTGCCTTTTATCAGTTGAAAGTTTAAAGTTTCTCGCTGAGTGTTGGACCCTTGGCCTGCTGTCGAAATGTCAGCCGGTGAAATTTTAACTAAGTTGACTAATGTCTCTTATCTCCTCTTCCTTGGCTGTGCAGGGGTTGCTGCACACTGCCCTGCTCTTCCACTCCTGTGCAAGCTAAGGGCTAATTCTGGTGTAAGATCCAGGAGCTTGAAGTAGGAAGGACAGTTACTTCCAGCATGTCCCTCCTACTCTAAAAGAAACACTTCCTCTTTTCGTTCTCAGTGGTGTTCACAACTGAAGAAGGCCGATCATAACACTTGGGGAGCTCCCCACAGTTCCCTGCCCTGTCAGCAGGCTGTGGGATCACTTTAGGAAGCACATCATTGCACACATGCTTTTGGAATGCACAAAGAATATTTTATTTATATGTATGTATAAAAAATCCAGTCTTGGTGTAGCCAAAAGCTGAAGTATTGCTGCTTGTTAGTCCTGTGTTTCTGTCCCGAGACACTTGGGAAGCGTGAAATGTTTTGGAGAAAGCAGCAACATGTTACTGGGGAGCTTTATGTGCAGGCTGAGAGTGGCAAAAATGTTACTGTTGTACTGTGGGTTAATAGACTTCTGTTTAACTCACAAGGGGAGTTTCTCCTGTGATGTAAATAAATATATGAAAATGTTTGTCACTTCTTCTTTCTCTGTAAACATTTATGCTTTCTCCTCCACTCTGTAGTTCAGTAGTTAACATACATATGGGCACGTGAGAGGGTGAGTTTGGGAAGTAAGAGTTTGTTTGTATCTGAAAGAACTGTGAAGACACTCAACAGGACCTGGAGTAATAAAGATCATTCATGAAATAAGATGAGGAATATGAGAGAATATTCAGTTGTGCAGGTTAGAAAACATGTCCCTCTGGAATGTGATCCCGGAGATTAGCTGAAAGGCGGAGGGAGAGGTGAGCAAACAGCAGCAGTGTAAAGGTCTGGGCAGAGGCACCTGTGCCCCTGGAATGCTGTAGCATCAGCAGGGCTGGCTAAAAATCTCACCACAGAAAACACACATGAGGATAACACTTCAGATGAGAGAGGTTTTTTTCAGTACAGAACAGAATCGATGTTTTGGTTTTAAATTTAATTTATCTTAGTGTTTTACTTTGAATATCAATCAGTTTGAAGCAGTGAAAACTAATTCTGGCAGAGGATGTAGTGTTGACAAGTTATTAGAGAATTGCTCTTTGATGATCTCCAGCATTAAGGAAATATGGTGTTCGTGTTTTAAACGTCTTTCCACTCCTTCACAGCAACTGTTGCATTTCTGGGGTTTCGAGTAGAGGGGAGATGAAGGGGGAAAGTCATTCTTATAAAGATGACAATCAATGAAAATAAGATTTCTTACTCCTTTCATGTCACATGGCAGCAGGTGTGTCAGAAGTACCCTGACAGTGCCATTCAGGATGTAGCCACCAGTTTTCCTGGGGGTATGGGTGGAAATTAGGTTTTTTCCGAATAATGTATCAACCAACGCTGAAGAATTCATACATACACTAATTGTGACCATTGACATTGAAACCAATTTCTCTGTAATATTCTGATGGAAGCCTGAATTCTCTTTTTGCCTCAGACAAGTGTTTTTTTTGCTGTAATTGGAGGCAGCTTACCAAAGCTCTGTGCAGGTTCAGGTCCGTGCTCCAGAGCCTGCTGGTGGTGCTGGACCTGCACACCCACCTCTCACCTCCTGTGAGCAAACTGGCGTTTTGCTGGGGCAGAGTCAACCCCAGTGGCAGTGTTTAGTCCTGTTCTGCAGTGCTTTCCCTAAGAAAATGTAACTGCATTTCCAGGAGTGACACATTCACACTACTGGTGTGCCTCTCGCCCTCCTGCCAAGCTGCACATGGTACCTGGTGCAGCTGGCATGTGGCAAGTGGGAATGTAGTTTGTACGAGGAGGAGAACATGGATAAAGGGCAGTGGTGATAAGGTGACACTGATAAAGTGTGTGGTGGGGCCTGTATTTTGTACTGGGTCTGTAACACTTTGTTCCTGGGAGCAAAATCGTCTCTAGGGCTGGGAATGAACTCCCACCACTTGAACTGAATATTTACTAGGTCCTTCTTTGTTCTAGGACTGTACAAGAAATCAGGCAAACTAGTGTTCCTTGGACTGGACAATGCTGGGAAAACTACACTGCTGCACATGCTCAAAGATGACAGACTGGGGCAACACGTCCCCACGTTACACCCCAGTAAGTGAATATTGCTGGTCCCATAACTACAAAGTGTTTGAAGGGTTTCAGGAAAAGCAGGATCTGATTATATATCATAAGACCAACAGTGTAATTGGGAGAACAAAGAGATTTTGGGGATGCAATCCATAGATAGTTCAAGTAATATTAAAAAAAAAAACCAAACAAATGTGTAGGATTGTTCAGTGCGTTACATTAAATTTAAGGGATGAGTAACAAGCAGGACAATGAAGCTGAGAATTTGTATTACAGAAGCTGTGGCCTGCAATTTTTGGGAACAGCTTCTCTGTGTAGCTGGACAGTTAGAGTTTGTGTCTCAAAGGTTGCTGTGTAATTGTTGTCCTGGTAAACCTTGCAGGAGAAAAAGTGCAACACAGGTTGAAAATGTGGCTTGGTGAAGTCCAGTAAGGAGGTGAGAAATTGGGAAGGGATGTGAAGAGGAGAAACCTTGAACAGCATTGGACACAAAATGCCGTCTTTTTGGCAAACCAGATGCCAGAACCAACTGTTGTTTGTGTAATACGTAGGGATACATAATGTATGAATACTGTCTGCTGTTCTTAGCGTTGTAGATGTTTTATTTCACACGTGCTTTAATGGTTAATAACATTTTGGTGTTACACGAACGTGTCATTGGTTTTGAAAGAATTTTTTACTCTCTTGAATAACAAAATACTGAAAAGAACCAAGAGAAAAAGTAAGGTATATGTGCTAGAAAGTTAAACTGTTCCAGTGCGGTGCACAATCTTCACAGGAACATAATTCTGTGTGTTTCCAGCTTCAGAAGAGCTGACAATTGCTGGCATGACTTTCACGACCTTTGATCTGGGTGGACATGCTCAAGGTAAGAGTGTACATGGGCTCACTTTAGCTCAGGGAGTTGGGTTGGAGTTTTGTTTCCAGTCAGAAATGCAACCTTCCTGCAAAGACTGACTTCCCACACTCTTCTTTGAGAGCATGAAAGACACTGGCTGGTTTTCTTCCTCCATCTCCACCACTTATTACAAATCCCAAACACAATTTGGCAGGAGCTGCAGTAGAGCAGAAACTTTTGTCTAATACTGTGAAGGGGATTATGTACTTTGAATTACTTGTATTTACATTTAAGCTTTATGCTTCAAACTTAACTTTAGTGACATAATTCTTGGGGAAGCGAAAGAAGTTCTGTACTTCAGCTTCCATGTGGGATAGAGGGGTTATAACAGTAAAGGGATGATATTCGTGCTCTGTCATTTCAAGTAAAACATGGGATTGCATCCTGAAGACTGGCAACATAAGCTAAGACTTAAAAAAAAAAAAGATTCAAATAAAAAAACCTGTTGCTCCTTAATTACCAAATACATCACTCTGAATTTGGGGATAATTTCCTTTTTTTTTTAATTCTCATGTTCCCTGTAGCTCGCAGAGTGTGGAAAAACTACCTGCCTGCAATTAATGGCATCGTGTTCTTGGTGGACTGTGCAGATCATGAAAGATTGCTTGAATCAAAAGAAGAACTTGATGTAAGTTTTTAAAGGAGCTTTTCAAGGTGTGAGCTTTCACTTGTAAGAGCTCAGCTCAAACACCCAGTGTCCAGCAGATCCCTGCTGTCACCTCACACGAGTAGGAGCAATTTGACTTGTGTTCTAAATTCATCACTCCTTCTTTCTCCTTCCCCCTCTAGTCACTAATGACAGATGAAACTATTGCTAATGTGCCTATCCTAATTCTTGGTAACAAGATTGACAGACCAGAAGCCATCAGTGAAGAAAGGTTACGGGAGACATTTGGTCTGTATGGCCAGACGACAGGAAAGGTATTGCTCCTTTTTTCTTTTCTTTTCCTTTTCTTTTTTTTTCCTGTGGGATTTCGGTTTGGTGAGATTTTTTTTGTTAGGGAGTTTGTTTGCCTTGTTTGTGTGTTGTCTCTGGTTCCCTCTAGCTACACAAAATAAATGTTTTTTTAATTTGTGAAGTACTTAGTACATAATAACAATATATGGAGTGAGTTCTGGGGTCTCTTTTTGTGTGTGTTAAATGCATCTTTACTACAACTTTTTTGCATCATATTTAATGCTACATTTTTTTCAGAGAAAGAAAAGAATTAGAATAGCTTCTAATGCTTCAAGTTTCTTATGCAGTATTTTTAAACTGAGCTTTCAGAGGCTATGGTTCTAGAGAGAATGCTAAGAAAAAAATGGATAAAGTCTTCCAGTAACTGACTTTTCTTGTGTGAAGTACAAATGTTCTTTTTATCTGGTTGGAAAACTATTGGAAAGGGAGCAGGGAACTGTGACTGAAAACCAAAGCTCTGAAATTCTCTATGGACATGTTGCTGTTCCATTCTGGCTTCACGTACTTCACCTTCTCCAGTGTGGATGAAAATACGAAAATATGCCTTCAACACATGAAAATATGCTTTGTGTATTCCTTGTGTACATGTTACTGAGATGAAGATGGCAGGATTAGATTAGATGTTAGGAGGAAATCCTTCCCTGTGAGGGTGGGGAGGCCCTGGCACAGGTTGCCCAGAGGAGCTGTGGCTGTCCCAGCCCTGGAAGTGTCCAAGGCCAGGTTGGACGGGGCTTGGAGCAACCTGGGCTAGTGGAAGGTGTCCCTGCCCAGGGCAGGGGGTGGGAACAAGATGAGCTTTAAGGTCCCTTCCAACCCAACCCATTCTACGATTCGAGATGAATTTATGTTCTAAAATTCCAGTATCCAACACAAGTTAAGCACTGACATTCCGTAGAAACAGCTGTCCATGTAAAGTAGGCGTTGTTTCCTGAGGAGGCTGTAACTGGGAGTGTCTCTGTGTCTCTGCAGGGCAGCACACCACTGAAGGACCTGAACGCCAGGCCCCTGGAGGTGTTCATGTGCAGTGTGCTGAAGAGACAAGGCTACGGGGAGGGGTTCCGCTGGATGGCCCAGTACATCAACTGATGGGTGCCAAAATCCCAGCAGCACACCCTGCCCCTGGCTGAACGTTGTCTGCTCCTCAGCTGATCACTCAGTGTACGTAACTTGAATCCATTGGACTGTTCAGTTAGAGAAATACACCTTTTTAGCTAATTATATCATTGATGCTAAATTATAAGTGTTGAGGATTGAAGAAATTATTTCACCTTGGTAAGTTTAAATACCACAACCTGTGAGCTTTCTAATCCCATGCAACTTCCTTTTGCAGCTTTTAATTTAATGAGTCTCCAGCACCATTTTTGGTCAGAGCAACTTTCCAGTACAGTATGTTTGAATGCACTTTTTAACAGCTAAAAATGATGAACATGTGAAAAAAAAAAAATATTTAATGCTTATGTTAAATTTTTTTATGTACTTTTTTGAAACTGGTTTTATAACTTTAGAGTATATAACCATCTTTCAAGGAATAATAAATAATTAGCTGATGGATAATTGCATGATGCCTTACAGTTTTCAATAATACACTTTCTTATGCAACGTCATGCAATAAATTTAAATCCAGTTTTTGGCAACTTTAATGGGAAATGTTTCGTTTCAATGTGTCTTAACTAGTGAGGCTGCCTGGTGATCTGAATATGTGGGATATTTTCCTGAAACACAGCAGGCCACAAAGTAGTTTCATTGTAGGTTAGAGTAAGGTGGGTTTTTTTCAGACTACCAAATTGCATTTGTTTTAGGATTTTTCACAGTAAAGGAAATATCTAATGTGATGCCCTTCAAGTACAAATAATGTAAATTAGCTGTGCCAAAGTAAATCTTAAAACTAATATCAAAAGCGGTCTTAATCTACTGGTCTCTGGAATTAAATCCCTGATGTGGCACAAGAAATACAACTTCTTCCTGAAGAAAAAATTAAGAATATCTCTGCACTAAATACCCCGTTTCCAATTTCATTAGTTTTTGGGTCTACCAGCAGGTTTGCCTGTGAAATTGCCGGGAAAAAAGCGTTGCCGTTGCTGCTTGTGAAAATTTTGTCGGCTCACACCCAAATTGGCCAGTTTTAGTTTTGGTATTTTAAACTGGGACAAGAGGGATTCTTTCATGTGGTCTTTGCCCTGACTCCTGGCCAGTGGGGCAGCTGCTGGCTGCCCAGGGGACTTATTTCTGGGGTAAAATTCAGTTATCTGCAATCCCTGTTTCCAGTCTTCTGGTTTTCCCTGTCGTTGAGGGTGTTGGTTCCCCAAGGAGAAAGCAGGTGATCTTTGAAGAAAGGGTGTAGTCTGTCAGCGTTTTGTTGGTGCTGCCTGGGAGCTGTGCTTGGTGCTTCCATGTGCTGGGGATGTTTTATTTTCCTTTGCCAAACGAAGGTGGGGTTTCATCCCTCAAGTCACCATTTCACCGCGATGGGTTTGAGTTTCACTGTGTAGTTTGTTTTCCCTTTGTACAAATACAAACTGCTGCAAGTTTTACTGAATCCCTTTTACTTCCCCTTGTAGGTCTTCTCCAAAATACTTTAGGCCTTATGTTTCTAATATCCATGGCAGCAAGTGTATTTCTGACTAGTTTGATTTCATAAATAACTTTCTCTGGGATGGAGTCTCAGATTTAAAGCCTGTAGGCTCATAGCAAATAAATGAGACTTATTCCTTGCCCAAATCTGAACTGGTATGATTGAATATTGATGATCAGTTCCCCACAGTTCTAGACTGTGCATCTGAATAAGATGAATAATTCAGAACATAGCTAATATAAATTGTAAATGAAGTTTATTGCTGCAGAATCATATGCAGAGCATTAAGCCCGGTTTGTGCACGGTGAAGTTCAGTGTGATGGTATCAGATGGCTTTTCCAAATGACCAGCACAAGACAATTCTGCATTTAAACCAGTGCTCAGCTGGAGAGTAGTGTCTCTGCTGCAGAAATCCAAACTGGAGGTAAGAAGTGGCCTCTCACCAGCGTGTGGACAGTGTGTGAGTCTTTACTCCCTACAGCCACTGAGTAGGGGATGTGCCTCTTGGGGTTTTTTCCTCTAGCTTTTTCTGATGATGGCTATAATGCAGAGAGCAGCTGAATCACGAGATGGTGTAAATATTAAAGGTACTACTGCAGAGCTGTGGTGTTGCTGTGGCAGACTTGGGACTGTGTTGCCTGTGCTGATGGAAATGAAGCTGGAGGTGGAGATATTCTACTGCACTTCCACAGGCTGAGCCACTGCATGGGCACAGAGGGTCCTCTTCACCTGCTGTTCCAGCCAGCCATGAACAACAGCAGCAAAGAAAGGGGATAACCCTATCAAAAACTGAAAAAGAAGGGAGGTGATGGGGCTTGAAAAGTGGGTGTTAAGAACAATTCTCGGTGTTATGGAAATACTCAGATTTCCTGGTTCCTGCTGTGGGATGCTGCCAGAAATGTGGTGGCAGTAAGGGCATGAAGAAATCTGGACCTTGTGTTTATCCCCCTGGGTTGTGGAATGGTTCCTGCTGTGGGAATAGCTGATCAACACTCAGTGAAGTACACAAACAGCCTTGCTCTGTTTGTTCAGCAGAGGAAGGATCTTCCTTCTGTAGTTTACCTTCTGTTGTGCACTTGAATGTGAATGTGTGTTGTGTGTCTTTGTGTGAAGACTTCATTTAATAGACAAATAACTGATGAGAGTTTTCCTGGTGGTTCTCATCCCTACTCCCCCATGCAGCCATTTATTTCTATCTTATTCCTAAGACTGTGACCAGTCTTCCTTAAACAAAACCAACATTCACATCTGGGTCTGACTTCTATGAATTTTCATTTTTTGTGCACTCTTGACTATGCAGATTTCAATTAAACATCACTTTAAAGAATGTGAAAAAGAAAACTCATTAATAAAGATGTTATTTATGAAGTGTCTCATTTTGTTTTTACATTACAACAGTTCCTTAAGAGAGATGGATGCAGATTTCTAAGATCCTAATAACTACTTGTGACAGAGGCCTGTATTTCACTGCAGTGACCCCAGCTGCTGGCATCTCTGGGTTGAGTAAGGTTTATTTTGCTTGGATTTAGTTAAAATTGGGGTTTAGTATGTACTGTATAACTGAGAGGTGATTGCTGTATTTCAGTCTTGGTTTAATAATTTTTTCAGCAGTTATTGGCCTTGGAGATGGGAAGGATCTCCAAGTTTTCGCATTTTTTCCTCTTGCCAGATCCAGATTATTTCGTTATTATTTCTGTGTTCGGGTCCTGTCTGTGGAGTGCCAAAGGTGACCTGTGGCATTCACTGGAGTACAAAACCTGCATGCATGGGAGCTTTGTTGTATTTTGATGATTGCAACTGAACACCAAACAGAACATTTGGCACCTATTTATTTATAATAATGTCAGTTCAGAAAAAACGATGGAGGTGGTCTCCAATCCCAGTGAATTCACGCGTCTGCTTGAGGTCGAATTGTTCTTCTCTTGTTTGTACTGTCCAAATATTTGGTTGTCACCAACCAAAGTCCAGTATTTCTATTGGCTGCACCATGCTCAGATTTTAGGTCACATAAATGTTAGTTATGGACCGAGGAGTTACATTAAAACAGCCTCTTCCACTGGCTGCCACCAGGGACGTGTAACTTCCTCACACAGAGATAAACCACTCTTTGCACCAGTATCTGTGTGGAACTGAGTTCTGTTTGGAAATGTGAGTGCTCTAAATGTTTAAAAGCCTAATTTATATAATAAACTGCAGAAGAGAAGCTAAAGATCAGAGTGTCCTTCGATGTGTTCTCGATGTGTTTGTTGTTATGTTATCCCATCCCATGCTGGAAATACAAGTATTGGAAATAGAAAATAAAATGTTGCTTGGAATTTGAAGAAAAGGAGTTTTAAACAAGGAGTTCTTGTGAAATTATCTAAACCAGGAAAAAAATGTGCTCAGTACATGGTCTAGTAGTGAGCTGGGTTCTAAGATGGGTATAGTAATAATTCAGTCTGGTTTTTGCTAGATTTTTGTTCATGTGTTCATAGAAGCAAATCCCCTGCCTGGAAAGCTCTTTGAACGTGGACAAAATGCCATTTCCTTGGTTGCAATTCTAAAATGAGGTGGAAGGATCTGATCTTAGAGGGGAATGATGCACTGTCTGCCCATGTCCCAGTGGGATGGCAGAAGCCTCCCTCACCTGCAAACTGCTGGAGATGCTGCACAAACCTTGTGTAAATCAGTGGGATTTGGGGTTCACCTCCTCGGGGTTTGTGGCACCACAGCCACTCTAAGCGTGACAAGATTTAGTAGATAACCAAAAACGGCACAAAACCTTGCAATGTGAGGACTGTGGGTGCAAAGCTTGGATCCACTTGTAGTCCTGGATTCTCCTTCCTAAATTTGTGATAATAAACGCTCTCCTCATTGAGTACTTTCAGTATTGGCTCCAAAGGCCTGGTTTTGGCACAGGCAAATAAGAATTCGTGTTGCTTGGTTAGATTTTCCCCCACCAGGGTGGTACTTCACTGTCAGAGTGGTTTAACTCCCAGGAGCAGCACTAGCTGGAGCAAAGCCTTGGCAGTAGCTCGGGGCAGGGATGAGCTGTTGGAAACCTGATCTTGGCCGCTTGGTGATATTTGAGTACCCGATCCCAGGGGTGCGAACAGCAGCTTTGGTGACAAGGGGTGGAGTGTGACAAGCTGCTGCTCTGGGCAGGGGAGGGACCAGCCCTGGCAGGGGGGGAGCTGAGCTGAGGAGAACCTGAGCTCGCCCTGGCAAGAGGCTCCGGGGCAGTTGAGGTTTTGTAGCACATGGGGGTTCTGAGAAAAGGGATTTGCCTTTCTGTGAGAATGTGGCTCTCGAGGGGAAGGGCAAAATTTAAGTTTGAGTTTGTTCAAATCTTTGTAGAAGGTTTGGTGACAGCCAAAGCTTTGCTGGTGGGCAGGGGGTCAGTGCTGGGGGCACTGGGCAGCCCCAGGTCCTATGAGCATCTCTAGGAAATACTTGACCAAGTGTCCACTGTGCAATGGAGGAAGGGAAAAATCAGGTGGGTTGAACAACTTCCCCTTGCCAGTGAGGTAAAGAGGGAGAGCAGTGCAGAACAGGGCTCCTGACGCTGCTGTGCCACAGCTCCTGTGTGGGCTGACCCCAGGGTTTGGAAACACTGGTGCTGGTGAAAGCAAAGGAGGGAGAGCACTCAGATAGTGAGGGAAGCTGTGTTTCAGTCAGCCTGGGCACGCTGTGGTGCTGCCAGCGTTTGTCAGGATATTTTGAAATCTCTCCAGTGTCCTACAGCTAAGCTGGGCTTTGCTAAGCCACTGAAAACTGCTGGTTCTTGGTCGACTGTTCCCCAAGGACAAAGCTGAGCTCACTTGTTCAACACACTTGACCTCTGACCAGATCACAGGCACGAGCTGCAAAACTTAAACCATGCTTTAGGCTCTCTCATGCCCGTTGGCACCCAGAGATGGATTTTGAGTTCAGCCCAAGCCCCAGTGCCCAAATGTTGTTTCCTCTCTGCATTCTTAGAGCAGATTTTGGTTTAGGTTCAAATAAATTGAAACTGTAAAAGGAAGACTCCTTTATGTGCCACTTAACTCCTCTGTTCCCTGCTCTGTGTGTTTGTAATATATCTACAATATGTAAATATATGTGTATACATACATATACGCACACAAGAGGTTTAATATGAACCTGTGCAAAGTATTGTTACTGAGATGCATTAGCAGGAAGCTGCAGAGGACATTTAGTGGAAGTCTATACTCGTAGTAGGTTTTAAAGGGTAAAAAAAATCAGGAGTTTGCAGTACAGAAAATTTAACGCTTTTGCTTTTTCTGGCAAATAATTAATTACAGGAGATAGTGTGGGAGAAATTCAGATGTGCAGCTACAGGAGAGCAGCTGGAGCTGGGTGCTGCCTGGACAAACAGCAGTTAAGCAGCACAGGAGGCAGAGCTGGGAATGTAGTTTTTCCCTTTTTTAGAGCTTCTGTTTTGTTTCTGGCATCAGAGACACTTCTAGCATTGGTGTAAAGAAGTCTGGATGTTCCTACAAAATGAGAGGTGTACTTGAGCATGTTTTTAGGGAGTGTGTCCCTTCCACTTGCTCTGACTCACTGCTCTGTGACAGCTGGCTCTGAGGAGCTCCAGTGAACATCCCCATAAGAAAGTTATGATGATTTGACATTTGTACCTGAAAATTAGTCTGTAAAGAGGACTTCTTTTTGATTTATGGTATTTTTTATTTTTGCAGTCCCCCTCTAGCCCTCCTGTGTACTATTACCACTTCTGTAATAGCCTTTTGTTTCCTAATCTGTATTTTGAATTGCCTCCCAAGTTTAAAAAACTGTATGTTTCTCCTGGGCTGGTTTGGAGGGAGCTTTTTTCCAACACTCTGATGCTTAAAATTCTGGGGAAGAAATTTGTAAAGAGGCCTCTATCAAAGAAGGAATTCTGCTTGTGTTTTCAGAGCTGTTGCCGGGCAGAATGCAAGGGAGAATTAGTACAAGGCTCATGTGTGTTGTTTGCCATTATTATTTTGGGTGAAACGGGGAAACCCCAAAAAAGTTACAGTCTCTGTGGTTAGTTGAAGTTAACAGAGCTGCTGCAAGTCTGACTGCAGAGAAGAATGTGTAACAGATCCTCACTCATGTGACTGTGGATGAGTCTATTTCTGTCTCAGTAAACATGAAATTATGAAATACATGCCGTGGAGATGGGGCTGGTGAAGTCCTTGGCTGACCTGGTCAACTGTCACTGGACTTGCACCTCTCTGGGAGTACAAAGTGAATTTGAACTTACTGCAGAACACTGGAAGATGTGTAGTGAAAGGAAAGCAGATTCAAGCAGTGTTGCAAAGAAACCACTCGGTATGTTACCAGGTAAGAGGGAAAGCATTGTGAGTTTCTGTAATAATATCTTACACACCTTGTGGGCATAAGAGCACTTCACAAAGACAACATCTGGGGGAAAAAAAATCACCAAGAAACAAGTTTTCTTTTGTACATTCTAGATTTGAAATAAGTTCTTTGTAAAACTGATGTGTGGCCGAGATGGGATCCTTCTGTAAAATTGAAGTCTGTGTCTCAAGGCTGCAAAACAAGGAAAAGAAGATGTGAGGGAAGTGGGTTGTGGATACTTTGCACTCCTCAGGTGGTGCCAGTGATCCACTGCAAAGTACAAGGCTGTGGTGGGGAAGGAGCTGGTCCTACCCCGAGCCCTTTGCTGGACCCTGCCTCGGCTGTGCCCTTCCCTGCTGCTCCTCCAGATTTGTCCCACCTGCACTGGGACCATCCCTGGCACCTCTGCTCTGCATCAGCTCCAGCTCTGAGCATCCCAGGTGCAAAGGTCAGTGATATTCCCCACCCCAAATGCTTAATTCCTCCCCCAGTATTGAGTTCTACCCTGCCATGGCATCTCCTCTCCAGCATCCGCGTTCAGTGAGCTCAGTGCAGGAGGGAGGCTCAGGCAGCTCTTGGGATCCAGCCCATGGCCAGAGGGGAAGGACTGTGCAGGTTGCACTGGGCAGGAGCTTGCTGGGACAAGCACAGCCTGCCTGTGCAGGCAGCTGAGTCCTGGCAGGTGGGAGGAAAACCAGAGCCCGTCCTGGGAACTGGGTGAAGAAGTCATGCAAAGGAGGGAGGGCAAAACCGTGGAGGAAAAAAGACCAGTGGGATCCTGGACTTCATAGAATCCCAGAGTGGTTTGGGTTGGAAGGGAACTTAAAGCTCGTCTCATTCCAACCCACCTGCAAGGGGCAGATACACCTTCCACTAGCCCAGGTTTCTCCAAGCCCCATCCAACCTGGCCTTGGACACATCCAGGGATGGGATATCCACAGCTTCTCTGGGCAACCTGTGCCAGGGCCTCACCACCCTGTGAGAAGAATTTATCCCTAATATCCAGTATATTCTGCACTCTGTCACTGGGAAGCCATTACCCCTTCTCCTGTCCCTCTGTCCCTTGTCCCAAGTCCCTCTCCAGCTCTCCTGGAGCCCCTTTAGGCCCTGGAAGGAGGTCTCAGGTCTCCCTGGATCCTTCTCCAGGTGAACCCCCCAAGCTCTCCCAGCCTGGCTCCAGAGCAGAGGGACTCCAGCCCCTCAGAGCATCTTTGTGGCCTCCTCTGGACTTGCTCCGACAGATCTGTGTCCTTTTTATTGACTTAATTCCTGATTTTCTCATTTTGCAGAGGAGGCAATCGGACTCCCACCTCATTTACAGGAAGTACCTGAGCACAGTCCTTTCAGAAGCAGATGTGACCCTCCATTCACACACAACATCCCCCAAATTCCTGGAGCAGCACGTGCCTTCACCTCCCTCCTGTGTAATGCAGCCTATAGGGCACGTGTTGCAACCCTGCACCTGATCCCTTTAGCCCATATTTCTGTATCTCCCTAGGGAATAATCTGTTCCCAGTCCTGACCTTTAGAAAGTTTATGGGGTTTTTATGCTAAGAGTAAAAAATTAGGTGAAGTGGAAAGAGCAGCTTCACCCCACAAGCCTTCTACAGTCCTGGGAAGGTCCTCAGTGGACAGCTGTGCCTGATGGGCAGGATGAGGAGCCCAGGCTGGCCTGTTCCTGCTGCACGAGAGCCAGAGAAAACCCTCAAGCCCCAAACCCAGCTCATTCCCCCAGGTCCTGGTGTGTAAGAAAAGCAGGATCAAGCCTTTCATTTTGCACCTTTAAACTCTCAAGGCCCATTTTTTGCTCATGCAAAATTTGTTCATCACTCACATGCTGCTGGCTCTGCATGCCCTGGGCAGGGATGATGCATCTCGGAGTGACAAGGGGGATCCCAGCTCCAAAAGAGCTCCTTTGACTCAGATTTCAAACAGATGTAGTTAGGATTGGTGTCAGAGCTCCTTTGGTGTGTGGCTCCTTTGTCCTGTGAATCCTAATAAATGAGAGATGTCTCAGTCGTTTTTTCTGCCTCGTGGCAGTTTCTGGAAACTTGATATTTCCAGATATTTGAGTTCTATCATTTAGATACTTGTCCCGCCTCCCAAGTGTTCGTATTTAAGCAGCAGACAGATTGTCAGTAAGACGGGGGTCATGTGAATGCTCTTCGTGAAAGATGATTAAAAAAGCAAGTGGAATGATCACTCCAGGCTCACCGTTGGAAGTAGGAACAAACCCAGGCTTAACCAGTGATGAGTCAATGCAGAAATGAAGTGCCTATTTATTGGTAAATTAAGGTTGGCTGCCATTCCCTGCTTCGAAGCCCATGTGCCCCCTGGGGTTTGGAAAGTGGTGATGCAAACTGATGAGTCACAGTTCAGAACAATAGTTTCTTCATGCGAAATGACTCAGGATAAAAGAAAAACAGGTTTTTCAAGAAGCCGATGAAATTATGAAGAAGAAAAAAAGAATAAAACAATAGGACATCTTTAACCCCGTGTTGGAAGTATTATATCTTTTTCTAAAGAGTAAGGTGGTGGATGCCTGAGATCAGGGGATTAAGTTGTGCCTGTTTTCAGCTCACTTTCCGCTTCCAGAGGGTGCAGGTGGATTACCAGAGCAAAAAACAATGGATACTTTGAGTACAAGCATGAGATATATAATAACATCTCATTTAACATTGAATTGTGGTAATTGGTTGGCACTGTGCTCCCTGCCCTCTCCTCTTGGCCCAGTTTAAGGCAGAGGTTGGTGCTGTTGGGCAGAGGGCAGCCTGGCTCCCTGTGAGGGCTGGCAGGGTGCTCTGGGAATGGGAGGTGTCCCCTGCCATGGGCCAAGGAGCCTCTTCATGAGCCCAGAGCTCTGCTACGCGTGATGCTATAAAAATAACATTCATATTATAGAGCTGTTATTGTCTATAACGTTATCTACAGTATAGATATCTCTGTTTCCTCCAGTGAGGGTGGAATATGCTGCCCTGCAGCTTCCATGGCCCCACAAATATCCATTTCAGGTGTTCTGCGGAGTTTTCCTGCAGAAATTATCACCTTAGCAATCTGAATGCAAATATGCAGAGTTTTGGGGTTTTTTTTGAAGGATTTAATTACATCAGAACAATTAGGTAGAGGGGAGGGCAAGCCACAGTCCGTCAATGGAAACACCATAATCGGATTGATCCAGCAAGCCAAAAACCAGGCTTATTTCCCCTCTTGTACTACATGTACTCACACGATGGGTAGTGAATTTCCCAACATCCCCCCTCAACCTGCACTTTGTGTCCTGCACTTTTTTGGGTTTGTCTGAAGGAGAAAGCTCGGGTCTTTGCCCAGGGCTGCTGCCACATCCCCACTGCCAAGGGCTTTATCCAGAGTTGGAGTCTCCCCTCCAGCCAGGCGTCGTCCCGGGAGGATTCCTGCTCTCACTGCTTTCCTTCCATCCATAGGTGGCAGCAGGCTTTAAAATCTTTAACCTCTCAACATCGATGTTTTTTAAGAGCTCGGGGAGTTGTGCAACGATCTCCGGAACTCTGGTGCACAGAGCTGGTGCAAAGGGAATGGGTTATTTTCAAGGAATGAACCACCCTTTGCAGCTGTTCCCTGAATTGCTCCGGGAAGCCAAACAGCAGGAAGTCAAACTCGGGGGAAAGAAAGGGCAAATGGGCACCTATTTGGGGCCACCACATCCTTGCAAAGAGCAGCATTTTTGTCAGATAAGTAACTCAGGAAGAATAATGCGGTTAACAGCTTTCCCTTGCAAAAGCATGTGAGAGCAAATTTAAGCAGCTTTGCTCAAATTTGCTTTTGGATGCCTCTGCCTGCAGCTGGGGCTCTCTCCTCTCTGTGCCGTGGTGATGCCTGGCTCTGTCTGGGTCAGCTGCAGGTGGGAACACCCAGAGAGCCAGCTCAGGACGTGGGGACACAGGGATGGCTTGGCTGGCTTGGCTGCTCGTACTCCAGCAGCACCGGGAGTATGATCTGCTCCATGGTGATGAAAACCCCAGCTCCAAGGGGTGCTCAGGATCTCCAGGCCTTGGGGTCTCCACCCTGATGCCTGCAGCAGGATCACCCTGGCTGCCCTGGACTCAGCTGTGAGCCAGCCCTTCTCCATCCTCCCCATCCCAACCCGCTCCTGGGGACGGAGCAGTGGAGGAAGGTCAGCATCGGGGTATTTCTACTCACATAAATTTCAGGCTGTGGGTCCCTGCTAGAACTGCTTGGCACATCCTGGGGAGTGTGGTGCCACGTGCCAAGCACACTCCAGTGAGTCTCTCTCTGGTTTGCCTTTTATTTTCCTGTGTTTCGTGCCAGGCTCACACAAACAATTCAGCTGTGTTGACAAGGACCAGCCAAAAGCCACATTGGCTGCAGGAAGAGCTGAGAGGTCAGAGGGCTCCTCGGGAGGCAGGACTTGCTTGGAGGAGGCCGTGAGTCACAGCCACCTCCCAGGCTGATTAACTGGGAATTTGTTAAAGCATGGAGAATGAAAAGCTCAGTGGCAGGTGCACCAGCCAAGGGTAAGGGAAACTCTCCATATAAGTCACTATACTTCTCCTGCAAAAATTAATCACTGCTTTAATTGAACGAGATATTCTTCTCCCCCTGCCCAGCAGCTGATGGAGTGGTGCTGGAGGAATGGTAATGACTCACTTGGAAACCACAAAGGTGACAAGAATTCTGACAGGCAGCAGAGCAATCCTAAATAAAACCTTGCAAGTTGTACATGCTGTTGTAAGATTAAATAATAATAAAATGGTAGTTACAGTAGTGCCTGTATGCACAGGGTTGGTGCGTGGCTCGGAGGGGAGGCATCCAAAGGGGAAGGAGAAAACCTGGGTTTGTGAATGTCCTGGGGCTATCAGGGAGCAGGATCAGGCCTGGTGGGCAAAGGAGCTGAGAGAGGACATGGTCCCCTCACTGTCTCCTCCAGAACAGACAGAGCCCATCCAGCTCTCTGCATGTGCCGGGGTGGACGCTGTGCTCAGCTGCACCTCAGGGAAAGGCATCTTCCCTTTCCATCCTCAGCCTCACTGCCTGATCCTGTAAGGAAAATTACATGCTGACTTACACTTAACTGTCCTAATAACACAATTAAACACACAGGTTTTACACAGCTGACCTGCACAAGGCAAGGAGGTGCAGTGCCAGTGTCACCGCTGGGACGTGGGAACCGAGGCTGCTGTGCCCCCTGGGCATTATCCTACAGCCCTGGTGAGTGAGACCCTTCCATCTCCACAGCCCCTGCTCTGAAGTGAAGCACGACCACTTGTTTACAGCCAGGAGCTGCTCTGCAGGCAAAATTACCCCTATTTTGACACCTCTCAGAAGCACTGAGTGACGCCTCTTGGAGAGGAGCAACAGCTCAGCTCAGGCTGCCGTTGACAGTTCCAGATGACAGGAATATGAGGGATAATTATGATATAATTAAGTTGAAGTGATCATCTCATGTCTGCTTAGTGTCTAACATAAAATGAGCTGGTGATCTCGGTCTCCTTTGCAGTGGCCTTTGGTTAGAGACCAGTAACATGTGGGATGGGAGGGGATGTTGGCACTCCAGGGGGAAAAGGGGGTCAGGGAGAAAGGTCCTGCCCAGGCAGCGGAGGCCATGCAGAGAACTGGGCTTTTGCAGTGTTCTGCCTGTATTGGGGTGGCTTTTTACCTTCCCTGCTCCAGGAAATTCCCAGAGAATGATTTCCATGTCAGACAGCTGTGAGAACAGTGGTTCTTCATCTGCCGTAGCACAAAATGCCAATTTGTTCATGACCCAGGCATCGCTATGCTCGCTGGGCTCCTGCCTGGCCCGATGGGGAATAGGGGGAGTCCTCAGCCTCCATCCCCCTCAGTGCTGCTGAGCACCCATCTGGAGTGCTCCCAGTACCCAGGAACACCAGCAAAAAGCAACACTATTTGCAAAAACCACTATTCAAACCACCAGCATATAACCTACCTTCTTGGTAGCTGCCAATATCACATTTCCTTGGAAGCAGACTTCAGAGGATGGTCCCTGTCCAGGATGAGCACCTGCACTGTGAGCAGCCCAAGGCTGAGCCTTGGTGATAGCTGGTGCCCCATAGAATCACAGAATATTCCAAGTTGGAAGGCACCCACAAGGATCACAGAGCCCATCTCAGGACATGAGTCAACGCCTCTCTCTCTTCCCGTGTGGAATTGGATTTTTCAACCTTTAAATTCTGAGAATACAGCAACAAGATCTTGAAAATCTATAGATGAAAAACTATATTTATATAGCCAGCTATCTACAGATATCTATTTATATATTTATTCATTTATAGATATTTCAAGATATTCAATATAGATGTGCCTGTAAGATACTTTTATAAGACTAAAAACCTTTTGAATTCCAGGTAAATGTGGACGCTGGCATTGATGGGATGCTCTGCTGTAGTGCCTGAGCAGTTTCTGTGGCCACAGGTGGGAGCTGCATAAGGAGATGCTCTTTAACCCAACAGCTCCAGCACAGGTTTGCTTTTTGGTGGTGGTTGGTGCCATCAGGCCTGGTTTGGTTGTTTTTCTCTCAGCAGGAGCAGGGTAGGAAACGTTAGAACAGGTGTTAGGCCGTGTTTGTGTTTTAAAGGCATTTCCCATCGGGGTTCACATCTGTGTTGGGAAAGCCAGAGAGAGGAATTGCAGGTGAGGGGGTAAAATTTACAGTTTAAGCATTACACTCAGTAGAACCCCCTCCTGCTCAGGCTGGGCTCTTTTATTTTGGCTGTATTATTCCCAGCCTCCATCTGTGCCTGCTGCTCTGACACACCGAGTGCCTGCAATTACTTCCAGAAGAAGTTCAGGCTCTGTTTGAAAACACCCATTTCCCTCTGGCTTAAGCAGCCCAGGCCTTTATCCAAAAAAGATCTCCAAGTGCTTTTTGTCTCTGAGCCAGGGATGCAGCAGCTCGTGGGCAGCTGAAACAGGGGGCTCTGTCTCCATGGGGTGAATTCTGCTCAGTCTCAGCAGCAAATGCTGCTTTTTCTTTATTTTCACCATTTCCATGCGTTAACCACATGGGAAGTAGCTGCTGTGCAGACAGGCAGGGTTTGTACCTGACAAGAGCCCATGAATTCCAGTGCCTCTCCACCCTTCCCTCGTGGTTTGCTGGATTTTTTGCTGAAATAGTGGTTCTTGTGGAGCTCACTGAACGTGCCAAAGCTGAGAGCTGTGGCAGAGCTGCCCTTCCAAAGCACAGCAAGCACCACCACGGGCAGTGGGACAGTCTCCTCAGCTGCTCCCAGGCTATCCCAGGAGATGAAATTGCTTTGCAGGCACTCAGTGTGATCCACGTGGCAGCTCAAACCAGCCCACTGGCACTGCACTTCCCAAAAATGCTTTCCCCGGCACTGGGACGCCTGCCCGGAGGCAGCAGTGCCCAGGCTGGAACATGCACAAGTGGGGTGTTCATCATCAGGACCTTTGCCAGTGACCTTGCTGGGGCCTCATATTCCTGCAGGAAAGAGCAATTCCCACGTGCTGCTACCACAAAACTTTCTCCATGCACGGCCGAGTGTCACCCTGGGTCACCTCCGCAGGGGCTGCTGGTCTGGGAGAGCTGGGGTGGGCTGGGGCAAACTCTACACACAGCAGGCTGAGTGTTGCTTTTTCATGAAGGTTTTATTTACTTCTGAATTTATTTTGCCAGGTCCAGCCTAGATCCCACCCACCAGCTTGGCAGGTGGTGAGTCACCAGGACGGGCACATGGGGACAGCCCCGTGTCATTTGGAGGAGCAGTGATGGGTCCGGAGTGTTCTGCGGTGTAATCACCTGCCTGTGGGCCTGGAGTGACGCTTTGCCATCGAATTAGACTCCAGAAGTCGCAAAATTATTGTGGTAACAACTTCACAGTGTTTCCATCATTAAGCAAGGAGAGGAAGGAGCACTGCTCACACAGAGCACGGGGTAGCTGCTGGTCCTCATGCCGTAACAGTGCTGGGCATCCTGGCGTGCCCTGAGGGTCTGTGTCCTCATCCCTGTCCCTACCCCCATCCCTGTCGCTGTCCTCGCTGCTGGGGTGGGAAGGGGCTCAGCAGCCAGCGCAGGGGGCGTGCAGAGCGAGGGGAAGCTCCGCTGGAGCAAAGCCCCTCTCCACCGCCTCAGACCCAACACAAACCGCCCGGGGAGCTGCGTCAGGCAGGGCGAGACCAGCCCTGCTTTGTGTTCCCGCAGCCAACTGGCCCAGATCGACGGCAGAAAAACCCCAGCCTTGTGAAAGGCAGCGTCCTCTCGAGCAGAGCTGGTGGCTGCCGAGGTGGCGGCGTTGGGGGGAAGGAAGGAAGAAGGGGCCGGGCGCTGCCGGGCAGCCAAAGGCGCTGCTCTGGGGCTCGTTTTGGCTGGCTGCCCCCGGCAGCGGCTGGGATCCTGCGGCTCGGGCTGACACGGGCTATGTGCTGCGGAGATGACTCGTGTTTCGCGGGGAAGATGATGCTCTCGGTGTCCCCAAATGATGCCTTTGCTTTCCTCTCCTTCCCCAGGTGAAGGTGCCAAAACCCCTCCGGTACCTGAAGAGGCTGCAAGAAGGCTGGAGAGGGACCTTTTACAGGGGCACGGAGTGACGGGGCAAGGGGGAATGGCTTTAAGCTGAAGGAAGATAGATTTATATTAGATACTAGAAAGAAATTCTTCCCTGTGAGGGTGGGGAGGCACTGACACAGGTTGCCCAGGGAAGCTGTGGATATCCCATCCCTGGAAGCGTCCAAGGCCAGGTTGGACAGGGCTTGGAGCAACCTGGGACAGTGGAAGGTGTCCCTGCCCATGGCAGGGGGGTTGGATGAGATGCATAAGCTTTAAGGTCTCTTCCAACCCAAACCATTCTGTGATGCTATGAAAACTGTGCTGAGAACAAATGATGGCCCTGAGGAATGGAAAGGCAGGGGCTGAGCCCTGCCTGGGACAGGCAGCACCATGGCTCCTTGTGTCGGTTAGGAGGGAGTTGTTATGTTCCCTGCCTTGATAATTTGGGTCATAACTGTGCACTGAACCGCAGCAGGACCCAGCTGTGTGGGGCACTTGGGGAGAGGGGAGCAAAACCAGTGTGTGGGCTGGGGGACTTGGGCCAGTGATGAGAGGAGCAGAGCTGGGGCTGGGCTGGGGGCAGCAGTGTTTCAGTTCCAGCTTGTCTTTAGGTTTATGTCTGATGGAGTCACAGGATGAAAATCCAATTCCTCTGTGGAGGGTCCAAGCCTGTCAGTCCTCTTGCTCAGATTGGAGCTAAGAGCATCCTAAAAGGGGCTGCAGCAGGCGTGGGAAGCCAGGCCTGGGAGCAGAGGTGTGACTGTCGGAGGTCTCAGACAGTGACCCAGTGTCAGCCTCTCCACAGCCTCCCCACTGCCCCTGGCTCTTGGTGTGGGTACAAACCTTCCCCGGGTTTCAGTGCTTCAGGTGTCACCCGTCCTCCCGCCAAGAGTTTAGTTCTGACTTTCAGGCTGGAATGGATCAAACTCTCAGAGCAAAATGTAAATGAAGCTGCTGCCTGTGGCTGGGTTTCCACTCGCACCAGCTCCTGAGGGAGCATCTTTGGTGGGGGACAGCCCTGCTCCGAGTGCCATGTGCTATGGGGGGACGCAGTCACGGCCCCACATGTCCCCCTGGGAAAGGCAAGGAGGCACAAAGTGAAGAGAAGGGATGGCGATGTTTTGCCAGCAAGACCCCTGCTCCTGCTGCTTCCCTTCTGAGGGCTGTGGATGCTCATTCCAGCTGGCTTTAGCTGAGGGCTGAGTCTGGGAGATATTTCAGTTGCTGTTGCAAATTGACTCCTGGTTCTTTCCAGCCATTCAGCAGTGAACCAATTCCTTTCTTATTTACCTCATCAGAACAGCCCTTCAGGTCCACACAGCCCCAGCCAGCAAACCTTTCCCCTGTTTCCCTCATTTCCAACAACCCCCTCTCATTGATACATACAGAAACCAAAAAGGCAAAATGAGTTTGTAAATGCATGACAAGTTCACTGCTGCCAGCCCCCGGCATCCCAGCTCTCCAGCAGCCAGCAACCACCCTCAGACTGAAAAATCAGCTGAAATGTGATTTCTGTGGGGGTCCCAGCATGTTTCCTCTGGCTATCAGGCAGTGCTGCCCTCAGCCCGTTCCTCAGTGTAAGGTAATTCTGTTTGCTCAAGCAGGTGCTGTCCACTTAATTGTCAGGAGTTGGGAATCCCTAGGTAAGCCAAAGACTTTATGAAAGTATAAAAAAAGCCAGTGAGCATTCATATATATAAAGGGGCATCCTACGTTCCTCTGTGAGGAAGCAGAGAGTTACACCGAGTTTCAAATCTCAGCTCATGTTTTCCAACAGGCAGCTGTGAGCCGGGGCAGCAGTGACACCTCAGCCACCGACTCTTTTCTCATGCTTGGGATGGAAAACACTGCAGATGCCTGTCAGGTGGGCTGGTGGGATGCTGAGAGGGGGCTGTGGCTGCTGGTGGGGTGGGGGAGGCACAGTTGCTCTCGGCACACCCCTGGCTCTGGCTGTGCCACTGCCATGCCATGCCCACGCCGCTCCCAGCCCATGCTCCTGGAGCTTGGCTATTTATGCTCCTTCCTCCTCCTGGTGTATTTGTCTGAGCCAGTTTTAGAGCTGTTGTCTAGCACACACATAGGACTCGGGAGATGCTTGCAGGCTTCAGATCAGAGCAGTGACCTAAGTCCCCATGGCTTGGCACAGGTCTGGCTCTTGCCATGCCAACAAATGTGCTGCTGCCCTGTGACTGGACTGTGCCTTGGCATCCTCGTGGCTCAGAAAGCCTGAAAAATCAGCCATGAGTCCTTTTGCTGCTAGAGAAGAGCTGGTGCCAAGCAGGTGATGCTCGTGGCCCAGGGGATGTGTATCCCCAGCCTGCCTCTGGCCACACAGTGATGCTGCTTGGCCCTGTGCTGCTCCAGAGCTGCTCTCTGTGTGCTGGATTTAAAATCCTGGTTGGAACCAGCTCGTTCCCATGGCTCTCCAGATGCAGCCCTTCAGAGGGCTGGCCCACCCCAGGGCTGTGGGCAGGTCTCTCTGGGTGCCCAGGACTCCTGTGTCCCCCAGCATGGCACCTGGCTAAAGCTGGTTTTGGGAATGCACGGCACAAGAGTATCCTTGCTGCTGTGCTTTGTCTCCCAGACTTACTCATTTTAAAGCTGGAGCTGCAAAAATTGCTGATTTCCCTCCTTTAGAAATGCTTTATTGATCCTGTTTTCTTACTAAGGGCAGGAATTCATCCTCCGCCTGCCGGTCCCTCTGTGCGGTGTGAGTGTTCTTTGTGGTATCCCGTACAACAAACACCTATTTTTAGCTGAGCATTCTTGGAAGGAGTTTTGGTACCTTGTTTTCTGCAGGGAATTTTCTCTCTTGCAGGGTGCTGCATTCCAGACTTGCACAGGGAGATGCTTGGATGGAGGCAGAGCACACGGCAGGTCCATTCCCACATGGATGGCCGGTGTCCTGCTCTAATGGCAGCAGGGTCCTGAACAAACAGAGCATCTCCCTCCTGAGAATCATTTTCCCAGGAGTTATGGCTGCAGATCTGTTATTTTGCTTTTTTTTTTGACCTGCCTGTCTCCCAGGAAAAACTCCCTTTCATTGATCTGACCCTGTGGACTCATTGCAAGGCTGCTAATGACCAAGTGTAACAGCACTGTTTTAACCTCTGCATTTTCTCCTCCTACTCAGTGTCAGCATTATGAAGCACCACTTAAAATATAAGCACAGGCAGTCAATTATTTTAATCTTTATTGCATCTGAATGTACAGCAGCTACTCCTGAGGGAAAACACTGCATCTGACACTCAGCAAGAGGGAGTTTAGCTGGGAAACACCGTCCCAACGCTTTGGGAAATGCCAAAACCCCACCACTTGGGGAAACTCCATCCCACCACTGCACACACCAGCAGAGCTCACAAACACCCCCAGGGCTTGTTTCTTAGGGCACTCACAGCACAAACAACTCCCCCAGCACCAGAGTTCTGATTTTGGAAGGGAGCTACATTCCTCTTACCTCCTGATTCCCATATAAACTGTTTGCTGTTTGCACAATTTATACCCCATGGCAGGCAAAGTCCAGGATTTGTGCCCAGGGAACCCTCTCGTGGATGAGGGATGGACACAGGCAAAGCTGCGGGCCCCCTTGTGCCCCCAAAACTTGCCTGGGGGCTGAGCAACTCCCCACCACAACTCCGTGGTGGATCTGGAGATCCATGTGGGGCCATCACAGGAGAAGAACGAGCCGCCTGCAAGCAATGCCAGTCCCATCCCATCCCCAAGGTAAGCCTCCGTGAAAAAAGGTACCTGGATAAATCTTCCATGAAAAAAGTGCCAGGTTAGACCCTCCACGCATCCATTTTTGACTTGTGCAGTAAATGAACAGGGAATGAGTTTGTCAAGTGGAGTTTGGGACGGGCGAGACGTCAAGGCAGAGACAGCACTTGTGAAACCCTCTGGATCAGCCAGGGTGGGCACTGGCTGCAGTGGGATTTTTCCCTTGTTTCGTGGGTTAGTCATAGGTTTGTTTATTTTTTTAGAGCTTTTTTTTTTTTATTATTATTATTCATCTGTTACAATCACAGCAGACACATCATTTCACAGCCCTACATGGAAATCCAAGGCCAAGGAACTATTTTTAGCGCACAGAATGTCTCCCCTAAATGTATTAACTTTGGAAGAGTAAATATTAAATATGCTCTCATCACATTAGAGGCGTTTATGCAGAAGTACAACACCAGCGGTTTTAATGGTTAGGGGAAATTATGTTATACCACCAGTACTTAATCAAACACAATAAAACAAGGTCTTACTGCAATTCTTTCAGGATAAGCTGAAGGAAAATTAATTCCTTTCCACATCCGTTGCTGATGATTTACTGACACTGGGGTGTATTTGCCCCATTAGTATTTATGGTGGCACTTGCAATCCTTATGCAAAACATATAGGGGCTGGCCTAACATTCATTTTGTAATTAAATTGAAATGATTCTTTGGCTGCTCACTCCAGATCGAGGTGCTCAGCACCACCTGTGATGAGGATATTATAGGCAAACCCCAAGGGAGCAGCATAGGGAAACCCTATGTTCTCCAAGTACCTATAAATATATATTATTACTAAGAAGGGCTTTTTCTACCTTTATTGGGGAATCATTTCTCAGGCTGAGCTGTAGGAGAAGGATGATGTGGTGCTGCTGGTGGGGCCCTGGTGCCCCAGGTCTGTCTGTCCCTGCTCATGGTACATCCAGCTGGACCATCCCAGACACCTCTGGTCTAACACAGGTGCCAGAGGCAGGGATGTCCCTTCCCAGGAATTTGGCAAGCTCTTCCATTAGCCTCAAATGTTTTGAAGACAAAATCCTTGCCACTTTGTAAGGATAAGCATCAGATCTCCAGGATGTGTCTGGGCTGAGCATCATCCCCTCGGACATTCTGGGAGTTGGGAAGGGGGTTGCTGGTTGGGGTTAAACCATGACAGGCAGGCTGGCCTCGCTCCCTGCTTTATGGAATTGAACTCTATTAACATCTCCCTGCCTAAAACAGGTGAGAAACTTATTACAGAAGACAACTCTTGAACTGGCTTTGGACAGGCAGGTTCATACATGATGCTGTGGCCATTGTGCCTGCACTGTGGGGTTTTGGGGAGTTTGAGTTCATCACTGGGGTGCCTCTAGAGCTGCGAGCAATAACACAGCCCAGTAATAAAATCCTTCATTTGCAATAAACTGATTCTTTGCCTTTTCCTTTAAGAGTGACATATAAGCCCATGACAGTTTAAGGTGAATTTCCCCTTCTTCTTCCCCTCACCCCTCAGAAGACCCACCTCAGATTGATGTTTTGTGCTGTCTTCACCAGGCACTATGATTTCCCTGATTAATCATTTTGCTAATAAATTGCACCAAGTATGTGTATTAAACAGCTCATTTTCCTGCAGCAGCTTGTGCACTTGGTCAATTTTACAGAAGAAAAATGTGCCAGGAAATGCCAAGAAGGTAGAAAAACCGAGCCATTCTTTGATGAACTCCAGTATTTGCTGAAACAAGGCTGCACCCCTGCCTGTGGCCTCCAAGCCAGCCAAGTATTTGCAGGAAGACGTGGATCCCATTAAAGTTTTTGAAGCTGTGTGATGAGCCCTGTGCTCCCACCATGCTCCACAGGTTGGGCCCAGCAACCACAGCCCACACCAGCACAATCACAGAATGGTTTGGGTTGGAAGGGACCTTAGAGATATTTATTTCCAATCCCCATCCACGGGCAGGGATGCCACCCACTAGATCAGGTTGGCTGCTGGTTGGCATCAGCAGGAGAACAAGGAGAGTCTGACAAACAGCAACACATTGCTGGAGTAATTTGGATTTCACAGCTTGCCTTTGCTCCCACGAATAGCAAATCTAGCAGCGTTTTTCCCTGCCTGCTACACCAGCTCCTGGTGCAAGAAGCTGCTCCTCTGAGCATCCCAGCTCACAGCAGAGCTTCCCCTGTGGGTTTTGCTCCAAATCTGCAAAACAGGATTTAAATCTCCTGGAGAAAGGTATTTACCTTGAACTATAGGAGCTTTCAGGAGCGAGGAACTCTGTGAGCATCCTCTTGCTTGGGCTCGCCCCTCCAGCAGCGACAGATGTCTCCAGCTGCGTTTTCCAAGGGCTGGCTGAGGGCTGGCGATGGAAATGTAAATGGAAATGCAGTGGAAGTTCAGGAATTTGCTATTCACAGGCAGAGGAGCTGCACCAGCAGGGCTGACCCAGCCCTGCACCCCCACAGAGCTGCTTCCCTGGGATGCTCCCTGGGCTCTCCTGTCCCTGGCTGAGTTTGCTCTGTGTGACTGGCTCACTCCAACAACACGAGGTACACAGAAAACACTGCTTTATTGACTGCATTTGCCAACACATTGAGGAATGCAAAGGGGTTTTTCATAAGCAATGGGCCATGGTCCCAATGTGTATTAAAGCATACACTGTATCTAAACAGGATGAAAATAATGGCAGACAGAGCTATTCCAAGGCAACACAAATAGCATGCATAATACAGTCTCACACAGAACGAGTTTGATAACATTATATTGCTTTAAGGATTAACTAACATGGAAAATGTACAAAAAGGAGAAATAGGTTTTTGCATTAATGAAAAATACATTTTTTCTCTACAAAGGAATTTCTAATACAAGAAAATAAATATTGCAACATAAGCCAAAAATAATTTAAAATTGCTCTTTTCAATATATTTTCAATATTTCTCTTTTGTATTAACAAATGGCACATCACGTTCTTTGAAACAAAGAAAACAGAAGGGTTTCTCCTCCTGCGACATTCATATCGTTTCCTGTAACTGATGTGAAGTGGGTTGCTTTGTATGTGGAATGGTGCAAACTGGGGGGGGATTTCCTTAAAGAACAACCAAACCTCACTGCCCTGCCCTGCAGCAGCATCTTCCTGCTTCCAGCTCTGTTCTGCATCCCACCTTGGGGTGGGCTCCATGGGACAGCAGGCATCCTAACCCCATCAAACAGGTGCAAGCCAAAATTAAAAAAAAAAGAAAAAAAACAGGAAAGAAAAATAACTGAAAGATGGGCATGGGGGAAATGGGAGCGTGGAATGGGAGCTGTCCTTGGGAAACTCCCACAGCCATCAGGGCTGGGGCTGGTGTGGGGCTGTGTTCCATCAGGGCATGATGCCTTGTGCATATCCTCACCTCAACAGCTGCTGCTTCTCCAAGGAAACAGGTGCTCTTACAGTGCAAATGTCGATTCCTGCAGTTTATACATCTTAAAAGACAACATTTCTCTACTAAAATAAACCTTTTTTTTTTCTTCCTCTTTCTATTCATTTCAAAATACATTTACATTAACATCAAAAATATTTTCCTTGTGCATTTTCTCTCCAGAACACCAGACTCCCCTGCTCCGAGGACGCAGCAGGCAGGGGATGCTCCGGGGTGGCCGCAGCCATCCCGCCACGGTCCAGCCCTCGCTCAGCCCCAGGGCTCACCAGAACCCCTTTCCTCCTCTCTATTCCCACTATCCCGTTCTTCTCCCTGTGCCCCACCAGCCTCCTCAGCTTTCCCCACCTCAATGCCATCTCCTGATGGCAAAACACGATGCCTGATGTTTTGGGAGTGTTTCAAACTGGTTTATTGCCCGGTGCTGGTGGTGCAGGGTTTGGTTGTTCTTTAAAGTGTCCCCCCTTTTTGCTTTCCTGTACTGAGAAGACAAGTAGTGCAGAAGCTGATGAATGGAGCTGTGTACAGCGAAATTTGTGGATTGCTTTTTTTTTAACCATAATTGAGTGAAGCACACGGAAGCAAGATTCATTAAAAGGCAGCATATTGATTATTGTTATGACTCTTATACTAGGATACTGGAGCTAAAGCTAGCAAGCCTGATAAGATAAACTAAGTCCTATTTACTGTATTTAACATTATCTGAACATACTGAGCCTTAATTAATGAGCAGATTTTCATTTCCAACCTCAGTGGATTATGCTAATTTATAACAAAGGTGGTTCCCGTTTTGTTGGTTTTTTGATGGTTGTTTTTTTTGTTTGTTTGTTTGTTTGTTTTCCTTCCCCCACCCCCACCCCCCACCAATAACCTGTGTCACATTTTTCCCATCTGAGGAAGATTCCTGCCCAGGCACGGTCAGTCTCAGCCGGGTGAGTGTCGGGCTTTAGGCAGGGCTGCGCATCCCACCCGGAGCCCCCGCCGCTCGCCGTGCCTGGGATCAGCTGGGCTGTCAGCGCTGATCCGTGCTGCAATTTTACCAATAATAAGGACTTTGGAAGGCTGATAAAGATGATCTACTCTAAAACATCAATCGAAAGAGTCTCAGAGTTTCAAAAAGAAAGCTCACAGTGAAATGAGCAAAAAGCATCGGAAACCAAAACGGCAGGATGCGGTCTCGGAGCAGCAGCATCCCTCGGAGCAAGCCTGGAACCTAACGCCACAGCAGTGTGGTATGAGTGTGTCTTTAGTCCTTGGTTGCTAAATAACTTCCAATTTTTTTTTTTCATAGTGACAAGTTTCCGGTTTCTGGCTGTGCTGCTTGACTGTCAAAATATTTCTTTGGCATCCACAAAATTCTTTGACTGATTGGTTTGACAATTGCAAGGTTTTTTTGTTTAGTGATGGGTTTAACCGGTTGCAGAAGTGTCCCAGGTTTGGGTTGGTTTTGTTTGTGATTTTTTTTAGGTTTTTTTTTTTTTTTAGGTTTTTTTTTTTACATTTTTTATTTTTAAAAAACAACAACAACAAAAGTTTCAGTGAATTCCTTTTTTTTTTTTTGTTCCCTGAGCTCACACTGGGGTCACTCCAATAAAACACGTAGCATGACTTAACTGTGACCTTTGAAGCCAAAACCGAAGTAATGGTGCAATTAAGTGCAAACATGGAAATTCGCCTGACTTATAGGTAACATGGGCTTTTAAACAACATTTAAGGCTTATTGGGGACATTTTATGCATTAAATTATTGTAATATTTATAATGTCAGCTTCTGTGAATCACCCCTCCACAACGAGTCAACAGCTTGTAACCAGGATTTAAGGAATTAAAAAAAAAAAACAAAACAAAACAAAAAAAAAAAACCCAAAGGATGGAGAGGAATAAATTCACCATTTCCACTGTAGCGTTTAGTAGGAAAACACAACAGTGATGCCAAGGGTTGCCATTTCCCCTCGGTGATGACACGTTTGGCCTTGGGGCCATTTGTTTTGGTGTGCAAAGGGGATTTCAAACGTGCCAGCCCGGCATGGTGGGACCACGGCAGCATCACAGAGAAGCACGGGCAGAAAAAATCGCTCAACTTCCCAGGTTACACCAACCCTGACTCCCTACGGTGGTTTTAAAGGATGCTTTTCTCCCCCACCCTGCCCCACGTTTCCATTTTCCAGCCTGCTGCCAGCTGATCCATTCACCTGAGTAAATCACTTCAGTTTTTCTAACGACCTCAATGGGGGCAGGGACGGGGGGAAATTTTGCATCCTGGCCCCTGGACGGATCCCAACCAGATGGAAAGGTGAGGGGAAAAATAATGACCGAGGGTTTTTTTTCTAAAAATAGAAATGTAACATTGCTCTCTTCCACCCCAAGCGTTTTCCTCCAACAAGCTTTTTGTGCTTTAGTCATTATTTTAGTATCGCTTATTTTGCTTCCTCGTCTCCACACGTACGGGCGGGAATTTCCCCTCCCACAGCTGGTCACTGCCGGACCCTCTGCTCGCTCCCTGCTCTGAGGGCAACCATCCCGGGCAGGAACCTGCCCCTCATTAAATAATGCCCGTTAATTGAACTGCCATCCCTGCAGAAAGCACGGGTACCGGCACCCTCCGCCCTCCGGGCACCCTCGGCAGCGGTCCTGCCGGGCGCCGGCTCGCGTTCCTGGGGAGTGGGGTCTGGCAGGGAGCCGGGGAGGGACCACTGCTGTCACAGTCATCGATGTCGGTGAAGCTGAAGCTGTATCTCAGGCGTATCGAGAAGAGAAAGACAACAGTGCCGAACTTCCAACTATATACACATATTAAAAACCCCCCTCGCCGTGATACCAGGCAGAAATAGGACATGGCAGTTGGAACTGGGTTCAGGCCTCGTGGAGCCGGTGTGGCGGGAGGAGTTAGGACGCCAGGATGCTCATCCTGACGATGTCCTCGCCGGCCGTGTCCAGCTGGCCCCGCTGGGCCCGGCCGCCGCGGGACTCCCCGTCCGAGTCGCTCATCTCTGCGTCGGAGAAGTAGCCGTCCGTGTCGGCGTCGAAGCGACGCAGGGGAGCTCCGCTGGCGCCCTCGGGCTTGGGGGGCTGCGAGCGCCGCGCCCCCCGGCTCTCCTTTGGTAATTTGAACCGCACGATGGTTTTGGGGCTACCTACGGAGTCAGGCACTTTGGCCGCGGGGCTGGGCTCGGGCTGAGCGCAGCGCGGCGTCTCCTCCTCCTCCTCCTCCTCCTCCTCCTCCTCCTTGCTGACGGAGCCCCGTGTCCCAGCAGTGGGGTGAGGCTCGCTGGCTTTCTGGAGAGAGCCCTTCTTGGCCGCCCTTTTGGCCTCGCCCGTCCCTTTGCGGTCGGTGGGAAGCTTCGCCGCCCCTTTCTCCGACTTGCTCGGCCTGGAATCCAGAGCGAAGGGCTTGGCGGGATCATCCGACAAGCTGCTGGCGTTGTTAGTCCAGGGCTCCGAGCCCTCGGGGTGGCCCCCGCCCACAGCGGGGGGGCTGCTCCTCGGCAGCTTTTTCTTAGTGTTCGTTCTCGTTCTGCTTTTCACTTTCTTTGTGGCCTCGCTCTGCCTGAAGGGGGACCTGAGGGAATGGTCCATCATGAAGCTCAGCAAGGTCTCCTCGTCCTGGAGGAGCTCCTCGGAGAGGCCGGGGGTGCTGTCCTCGTGGTGGGCGTTGTTGAGGGACCACTCGCTCATCGCCATGTTCTCCGCGGTGATCTGCACCGACTGCGCCAACCAGCTGTTGAAGAAGGTCCCGTCGATGGGGAAGGAGGTTGACAAGCCTGGAAAAAACAAGAACGGAAGATCTGCCTCAGAAGCCAGGAACAGCCACGTTGTCCTCCACCACCGCCAACTTCACTGAAACGCCCCGGCACCGGGGAAACACTCAAAAGGTCAACTCTAACACACCACACCAGGACAGAGGAGGGTTTGCTCCAGCACTGATGCTGAATTTGGGGTTCACTGAGGTCAAGCACAACAATCTGAGTTGTCCCTCACATGCAACACTCCATGAACCTCCCCAAATCCAAATCAAGCATCTTTCTTCAGCAAAGATGTCAAGCAGTGACCCATCCCAGCACGGGGGCAAATACGTTCCCCTGCAAAGGTGGCAGACAAACAATCCAAGCATATGCTGAAAAATTTGGTGACAGAGCAGGGTTTGTGACCAGGCAAGGAGTGACAAGTTCCCCAGGGAGCAGCTGTCACTAGGCCACCATGTGAGCCAGGCAGCCAGCATGGTGATGGGACTGGTGCTAAATCTGCATGGGAGGCAGGTCTGAGAAGTCTTGAGAGGTGAGGAAACTGAAGAAGAGGAGCAGAGATAAAGACTGGAATGGAAAAAGATGAGAAACTTCCTAATAATGATCTCTGAGAGCAAGAGTGAGCACTGGGGGCTGGGCTGGGTCCAATTAGCAAAGGTACACACCCGCACAGGCACAAGCATTTTAATCCCTGAAACAGAAACCCACGGGTTCAGCATCAGAGCTGGTTTTATGGATGGAGGAAAAATGAGGCTTGATTCTGGATCTCCTCTGAAGCAGTCGCTCTGGCAACAGAGAGGGAAAGAGCAGTGGCACGGGCAGGGTGAGTCACGTCCACAGCGTTCGCTGCTTGTGGTGACAGCTTTGCACCACCCTCACCTGTGAGCAACGATGGGATGTGACCCTGCACCTCCTGCACCTTACCGTGGTCCCTTTGGAGGAGACAACACCCCACCCTGGCACCTGACCATGGACAGTACACGCCAAGAGAACTCCCAGCCCACGTGCTGTGCTCGCCATCGCTGCACAGCACAGGGGACACAGGGGAGCAGCCCTACCACGGGCTGGGTAAGTCTGATTTTATCCCCCGAAAGCGAAATCACGCTCCAGCAGCACATCACAGGTTTTGTAACACATTCTCCCAATCCTGGGGCTACAGGGGGGATTTTACACCCCCTGCCCCACCAGGGACCGTATTTCGGACCCAGTCTCTCTCATAGGACCTGGATAATTCAGGATGATTTCCACAAAGGAGAGGTGGAAGGTGTAACTCCACCATGCACGTGCAGGAGGGATCAGGGGCCGGGACTCTTAAACCCTGCTCCCCAAAACAGGGAGTCTCCAGCAGCACGGGTCAGCTCCACGCCCATAAAATCAGACTTACCCAGTTGTCCCAATACAGTTTCGTTGACTGATTTCCTTTTCTCTGTCTTCTCAGGACTACTTTTTCTACCATCTCTTCCTTTCCTTCTTGAGTCACTTTTCTTACCCTTTGTCCTCTTCCCAGTTTGTTCTGGCATTTTTTAGGAAAAAAAGGAAAACGCCGTGTGAGACGAGGCATCAGGGACGCTGCGGCGAACAAGTTCCCCCGGGGACACCCCAAAGTGGACACCTGGAGAAGACCTGCAAGCAACTCCAACACAAAGGGGGAACAACGGCCACTTTTTGGAGAGCTGTAGGCTCCGGTCTCTGTATTTTAAGAAAATCTGAATCCTGTAGGTTATATAAAATAGAGGCTTGGGCCTTGGAGAACAGCTTAGCAAGGCCACAGGAGCAGCCCCACTGAATGCAGGGGACTCGCAGGGGACCCTGCAGTCACCAAGGTGCCCCCCTGGACTAGGGCTTTGGGGTGAGGACTCACAAAGGAGTAACCCCAAATCCTGCTTGGACACCTGCCAGGAGGCTGATCTTGATTCGATTTGACCTTTCAGCAGCAGCAGTTGCTCACACTCAAACTGTGCAGGGGTGATAAAAAACCCAAAATGATGTAAGTACATGGTGTGGAAAAGATGACCAGGATTGCCCATGGAAAGGCAGGGATCAAACTCTTAACTATGCAGACGTTCACCTAAAAATTAGCATTTCCTAAATTGCTTTGAATCTCTACTGGATTTATTCCTCCCGGGTAAACAGGATAAATGCCCTACAAAAGTACAACCTGCATTGCCAAGTAAAATACTTACAACCGTTTTTACTTACTCTGTTAGGCCAATGTCCCCCAGAAGTTCACGCTAAGAGTTCTATTAATTTTCAGAGGGGGAAGGATATTGCCCTTAAACCAAAATGTGGGTGGCTGATGGAAGTGGAGGCGAGACAGGCAGTTTTTCAGAGTCTGGCCCACAGGCTGAGCAATGATTTTAAGGAAGAAATCGGTTTATTGTGTCAGCCAGCAGCAAATCCTGAACAGACTTGGCAGAGAGGCCAAGGAGCGGATGGGTCAGAGGGAGTAACCCCAGCTCTCCCCTTGCTGTGGCAGTGGAAATGTACTGGGTGAGCCGGGGAGGGAATCTGCACTGCACCTGCCTGAGTCTGGATTAACAGAGGATTTACAGTCCTGGGGGTTGCCAAGCCAGGAACCCCTCCTGACCCAAGGACTTGCAGGAAGAAAGAAAAGCAAAGGCAAAACTGGTATTTGCCGCGTTCCTGCCAAGTAACGGGAGGAAGGCAGACACATTTTTCACTTCGCTTACAAAATCAAAATCTTAACTTTGTTTAGACAGCACAACGGGGCTGAAGAGAAACCCGAGCAGCACTTACTGAAGAGGAACCTGTCAAAATAGTAGCCGTGTTTCAAAGCCAGACAGTGTTTACTTTTCACTCCGTGCAAGAAAAATACAGGGAGGAGAGGAGGGTTCATTTTACACGGGCAGTTCTCACTGATTTTATTAAGAATCTCTTGCTTAAATGATCATTTGACAGCGGGAAAAATAAACCCCTCCTGTTCTGAGTTTCATGTGGGAGCCAGTCCAAAAAAACCTTTATGCCAAAACCATCTTTGGAACAACCCCAACAGATCTCGGTCGATGGCTACTGTAACAGCAGTTAAAAACTGGCCTCATCGAGGTGGAATAATGGGGACTTCTTCCTTTCTCCAAGGAAACCCAGGTACGGAGAGCAGCCCTGTCAGGAGCTGTGGGGGAGGTTGGAACCATCCCCTGCTTCCACAACAGTAAGTGCTTTGTAATGCTGGAAAATTCAGCACTGAGTTATCCAAAGCTTTAGTCCCTCTGGGTGCTGAGTATCTGTAGCTCTAGGTCCCATCATGTGGCAAGGGAACTCCTCAGGAGACTCCATGGACTGACGGAAAAAGGCCCTAATGTCCCCCTGGCATGAGAAGGACCCAGATGCCCAAACCACCTGGAGATTCCAGGAACAAAGCCCTGCAGCTGGGCCCTTCCTCTAGCAGGAGTGACTCCTGGGACCCAGGTAAGAGGGAGCAGTCAGTCACTGCTCAACCAAAAAGTCCATCCCGGGAGAGACAAGCAGCTCATCCCGGTCAGTTCAGAGTGGAAAATGAATGGGCAGACACCAGCCAGGTGGGGCAGGAGAGAAGAGCATCTGCATCCCAGGGTCTGAAGTGATCCCAGCACATCAACCCCCAGCTGGGCCACCCTCTCACTGCGGGTTTGTCTCTGATCACTCACCTTTGGGCAGAACAAACATCATGGGAACAGCAGCTGTGCTTTTCCTCAAGTACACGTAACATTTTGGGGGAAGGCAGTTGCACAGCACTGGCACTGGGCAGTGCAGACAACCCTGAAATACCATCAGAAGAGTCCCAACACAGCTCCCCATCATTGATTGGCATCCACAGCCCACTGGCAAGGCTCCCAGCTCACCAGCCCCAGCTCTCCCTGGGAGGAGTTGCTGGCTCCCACCCCACCACTGCCTCAGAGAGGGTCGGGCACGAACCAGAGGTCAGACTGCCCAAGGCATTTTGGGGAATACAGGTGCCCAGGGGCATTTCCAGCTATCTAACACCTTGTTTGCAAAGGAGGTCAGCTCAAAAACCCTTCCTGGCACACTACCCTGAGCCTGTCTCCTTCTGAGAGCTGCAAATGATGAACTGGGTTCACCCAGCTGAACTGAAGAGCATCCCAAAGTCCCCTGAGATCCCTCTGAAAACCAGAGAACCCAGCAGCACAGTGCATGGCACCTGCCCTCAGGATCTGAGCTTGTTTCTCTTGTCTTCTACCTGCATTCCTGAGCTGGCCATCCCACCTCACCAGCCCAGCCAGCACATCACTGCCGGGAGCACCACCTGGCACAAATATCCCAGGTGACAGGGAACGGATGTGCAGTGCTGGGAACAGCTGGGAATGCCGTTTTCCATGTGTTCAGGCTGGTTCAGTGAGGATGTAGAGCAACACAGAGTGTCACAGGGACCAGAATTTACAGGTCCCACATCTCCCTGGATCAAACCCTGGGGTCCAGTCACCCCTGTCCCCAATCGCTGCCTGGCTTTGGCCATCCAGAGGAATTCGCATGGGCCTGAGTCACAAACATCCCAACATACACATTCTTCAGCCTCCAAAACTTCAGTGAAAGGAGACTTTTGTCAAGGAAAGCTCAGCCCAGACGGTTCCTGAAGAAACCCCAACCATGTGATGGTTTCAAACACAATTCCAAAGCCACAAACACAACAACCGTCGGAAGCGGCTGCCAAAGCGCCAGATGCTGCTGCTGGAAAAACTGTTCTGCAGCCATGGGGTCTGCTCTGCCCTGCCACCGAAGGGAAAGGAGGAGAAGGAGGAGGGAGCAGGAGATGCCGGCTCCGGCACTGCTTGTGCAAAAGGAAAATAAAGTAGGACAAAAGGAAACCAACTTTATTTCAGTTCCTTAATAAAAGTTGCCAGAGGCTGTGCATGCAGCAGCATGATCTCCACTAATGGGTATGCGAAGCAGAGAGCTGCAGCCCTCCAGAGCCTAAGGAGCTGGTCTCCTGGAGCAACAGACCCCCCACCAGCAGCTTAACCCTTGAATCCTGACAGAGCCAAAGGCAAATGCACAGAGCCCAAAGCGGGGCTGCTGCTGTGCCAGGGAACCAGCTGCCACAGATCAGCCTCGTGCCCAGGATTTGCCATCTCCTCCCAAACAGCTCCAGCTCCACAAAAGGCACCAAACACCGCCTTTGCATCCCCACCTAAGCAAATGCTTGGTCTTCCTGACTGATTGCCGGGGAGAGGAGGATCAAGAGGAGGGGTTTGTGAAAACAGGAGCTCCGGCAAACTGGTCACCCAGGGTCTGGCTTTACTGTGTGTTTCTGAGTCAACATATGAACCATATGTGTTCCAAAATAACACATCAGGGGAGGGGGCAGCTCTGGCTTCCTTGGGGTGGGGGGCTTGGGCACCCAACTTTGGCTTCAGAGGATGGAAGGGACAGTGGCTGCAAGACCAAGCTCTGGGAAGCAGTACTGACCTGGGTAAAGATCCTTCTCAATAAGCTTCATCTGGAGATGGAAGATCTGCTCTTGCAGTTTACAAATGGTGTGTTTCATCTTCTCCCGTCTCGTCACCATGTAACAGAGATTTCTTACCTACATAAACACAAGAAACAGTGTCTGGTTGAGGCAGGGTCAAAACAGCTCCCCTCAACTGGTGTTGCTGCTTCTGCTGCCCAGGGAAATCCCCACTCCCTGGGACTGGGTCCTCTTCACCTCACCATCATCTGTGTTCCACCAGAACTCCTACCAGGGCCCTTCGGGTGAGCCAGGCCTAGCAGTGAGGGCTCTTTATCCAAACTGCGTAATACATATGGGAAAAAGCACGTGGTGAATGATTCCAAGCCTAAACCTCTCTGTTCTGGCTCCAACAGCCAGGACCTCAGTGGGGGCGAGGAAGGCTCTGCTGGCTTCTCCAGCACGGACACTGGGAAGTCTCAGAAGGAAGATGCTGTAGAAGGACCATTATAACAGTTATGGGGGTCCAGCTCCAAGCACCTGAGCACCGTGCTGAGCCCACCCAGCAGCTGCACCATGCACGTCCCTGTCACAGACACCTGCACAAAAAAATGCCAAATGCTGAGAAGTACCTTGGTACCCTGAGTCAGTACACCAGTTCTCACCCACAAATCGATCCCTCTGCAGGGAGGGAGAGACCCTCTTCCCACAGCCAGGGCAGGGCAGGGGCAGCGCCGGGGTGGAGGTGTCTGTATGAGGCTAAGGACACTGAAAGCCTTACAGAACTGCCTGATGCTCTAAAGTAGGTACCAGGACAAAGCATAGAAAATACTGCAAAACAGCCCAGTGATGCTGGCCCAGGTCAGCAGCCAGTGCAGCAACCTACCTCAAATCTGGCCCTTTTTTTGGTTACTCACCCTTGCTCCACATCTACCTGCAAATCCCTGCTGCATTTTGTCCCAGCCCAAGAAATATCATTAACCACGGTGCTGGGGTTAGAACCAGGTGATCTTTAAGGTCCCTTCCAACCCAACCCAACCCAACCCAACCCATTCTACAATTATCTGAAGCCTTAAAAACACAAAAAGCCAAGCACAAGATGTAACTGTTCACATGCAGCAGTGGCTCAACCCTGCTTATCACACGGGGCTGCTGCTGAACACCCCAGCAGCATAAGATGACAGAGCTACTGCTGATACCTGCTGGCACCTGCCTCCTGACGAGTTTCAGTGCCATGCTTTTGCCAGCCCCAGGCATGGGTGGCTGGGGAGCCAGGCTCTGGCACCATGGCTGCGGCGGGCGCTGAGGCTCTGGGAGGAAGTGGAGGCTTTTGGCTGCAGAGCAGAAATGCTAATGGCAGCTAACAGGATTTGACAGCATTTACTCAGCTTTCTGATGCTCTGAAAGAGCAAAGTTGCCTATAATAAGGTAAGGAGGAGGTGGCCTGAATGGGGGCATAGGATTCAAGGGCAGGAATGTGTGGGGATATGTCCACGCTCCGTGTGTGATCCTGATGTCTTCAATTCCTCCCCCCTCTAATCTTCAAATCCCCTCTCTGCAGAGTATTGTCAGGCTTCGGGGACTGTCCCTTCATGGTCAGGAGGCTTTGTGCCTCTCACAGTGACACAGCAAGCCAGGACATTGTCCCATCCATGCCTGGTATCTGCCACCAAAGGCTGTGAGGGCAAAGGGACGACTGCAGCTCTCCTTTAATGACACTGGTCTTACCTAAGGATAATTTGGGAATGCTTAGGGATATGGGAGAAAAAGCTGCTCATTTTTTCTGTTGTTGTTGAATTCCCTAGCTGTAAATACAAGGCAGTGAGCTATATAGTGTATTTTACTATGTTATCTTTTTTTTTCATTCTGGATTGGAGAAAACATCAAACTAAAATTTCTTTATGAAGAAAACAACTGCCTCTGGCAACCTGAATCTCCAAGTGTTTGCTGGTATCTCTTCTCTATGATTTGATATTCCTGGAGGAAAACATTACTTTAGCTTTGCTTAGAGACTGCTGGTATTTACCCACACTTACACAGCTCAACACCACCCAGTGCTGCTTCCCCAAGCCAAGCTTAGATGCTGGTGTGAAAGCTGGGAAACCACAGCTTTTTGTTAAAGTTAATTTAAACACCCAGCCCTTGGGAAAAAGCTTTAAAAAAAGGCAAAGAGGGTTAAAAAAGGCACGAAAGAAAATAAAGGGAATGTATTAGGATTCCCAGGCAATAGGCTACAATTGCTGACACTGTGAAGTGCAGAAACGACAGCGGTTAAGAAATGGCAGAGGGAAACACCATCACCCTGGATGTCCCCATGTCATCTGCTCTGCCTCTTCTGCCTCCCCAACTCCTGCATCCAGAGATCACTATCAGCCCTGAAATCACAACCATTTCCAGATTAATTGCTGAAAACCCTAAAATCCAACTTGATGCCCCATGGACACCCTCTGAAAGCCACCCCTCCAGGCTGCTTGTCTCCAATCCCAGTCTGACTTGATTCCTCGCTATTTGGATGTGACAGGGTGGCTGTGACCAGTGCTGCTAGGCAGGATCAGACACCTGGGATGCACTGGAAACAGTTGGATTTAAACCTATATCACCCATATGAGCACTGGACTTTGATCCAGCTGGTGTTTATTGTTCCACTCTTGGAAGCAGAACAAACAAACAGCTCTTCCACGGTCAGGCAGGGAAACCTGGCAGGGAGTTGCTAAGCAGAGGCTGAACGCCGATGGGCACACCCCACAAAGCCTGGAGGCAACCTCGGAAAATGGGAAATCTGGTAAAACACTGAGTTTTGACACAAAGAAATCAAAGAGAAGCCGCTGTGAGCAAAGCGCGGTACCCAGGGATGCACAGTGGTTCACTGCAGCTGGGAAAGCCAAGCTGGGAACAAGGGGAAGCAGTGGGAGGCAGAGCAGCCTGGTTTAGATTTACAATATGGAGCAGATGAGGGGGAAAAGTGAGTTGAACTCGTCACCCTCGGATGGGCAGCTGCAGCCTGTTGCCATAGCTTGGGGATGGAGCCCCACTAACGGCGGCAGCCCCACACAGAGAGGGAAACGTGATGGGGCAAAGGCAGGAACAAAGGAGGGACAGACTGGCAGAGTGACGGCAGTAATGGCCACAGGGATGAAGGCACACAGGACCACAGAAAAGAGATAAATAGATTCAAATCCAATTGCTTTTACACAGGAGAAGGCTCTCGGGCTCCAGGATGCACTGGGAGGCAGGTGCAGGAAGGAACCAGGGTGGGCTGGTCCAGAGCTGAAACCCCACCTGGACATGAATGCAGTGCCCACCCACACCACCTTTCTACCCATAGCTTAAATGCTGCCACAGACCCTCAGCAGCCTGGGGAGAAGGTCATGCAGGGGCAGCATCCCCACCTATCCTTCACCTCCCAGGGAGCCTGCCTCTGCCCCACCCCTGCTCCTGCCCTCCAGACAAGCAGCCCGGAGGGGTGTCCACAGGGCATCACGTCGTTTTTACTGTCTTCAGCAATTCATCTGGTGGAAGTGGTTGTGACTTTGGGGCTGACAGTGGTGCAACCATGACAGCCAAATGCACAGAGAGCAGCACGGAGCAGCAGCAAGCCCAGCCCGGGGAGCTCCAGCACCACTGGAGCCCTGCTGTTCCACCAATGCCCTCACCCAAAAAGCTGCTCCCTTCCCCTGTGGATAGGAGGACTCAAGGATGCCCTGCACCACGGGGACCTGCAGGTGCCTGCATGCTCTGTCCGCATCCTCTGGCACGGCTCTGCCTCCGCCAGCAGCTCCCTAAGGAGCCGACCCACTTTTGGCTGCGGCAGGGCAGGGAATGCCCAGTCCCACTGGCCCTGCTCTCGCTCCTGCCTTTCACACATCTTGGGTGTTTAATGGAAGTAAATAATGACGTGTTCCTGGGCCTTGCTGCTGGAAAGCATCTGAGAGGCAACACAGGGTAATTTTGAGCTTTCAGACTATTTAGACATAGTGGACATAAACTGCAGCATCATCTGCCTCCCATCCACCCAGCCTTGCCAAGGCACTCTCCCTGCACACATTTGTTCTTTAGAACCCCCAGCTGAGACCAACACTAACTTACTCCATCAGTGTCAGTGTTTTGGCAGGAGTGATGTACACACACTGGGCACTGTTACGTTTCTGAACGAAGATGAAAGGACACAACTTTTAAGGGGGTCAGACTGAGCCAGGGGGAACAGGGTTTGTGCTGTCTGCAGTCCCCAGCACACACTACAGCAGCCCTGACGGAGCATGTGGGGTACACGACTGAAAGAAAGGCTGTACTCACCCTCTCCAGGTCTTGCCTGAGGTGCATGAAGAGCTTTAGGCGTCGGTAGAGAACATCCTGCTCTTGCTGAGCCAAGTTGTCCACTTCATCCGTTTTTGGTGTCAGCAGCGGTTTGTTGGAATTTGCTTTCCTCTTTAGCTTCCAGTACTGGTAGACAAAATCCACCAGCGATTCGCTTAAGTCGAGGTTCTCCGCCACCTCCGAAGGCTTCACGAGTTCATAGAAGTCCTCCTCCAGCTGCTGGAGCTTCTGCTTCCGCAGCGTCACCTTCTCCAAGTCCAGCTGGGCTTGGTCGGGCTCTGTCCGTGCCTCCTCGGGCAGCTTGGTGGCACCGGTGCTGTGCTCAAGGCAGAAGGACTTGAACTTGACCTCGTCGTTGTCTGCCAGGATCGTCCGCATGTCCAGGTTGTGGTCGAAGGCGCAGGTGACGTGGAACGCGGTGACGCAGGCGGGCATGGAGCACTGCGGGACAGGGACAGGGCTCAGGGCCAGGCAGAGCACCAGGGCTGGGGGGACACTGACCAACACAACGGGCAGCAAGTGCTCCCCACGTGCCCAGGAGAGCCACCAGAGTGACACGTGTCCAAGTGACGGGTGCTCCACGACAGACACTCCCAGGGAGGAATACCTGTTCTGCCCCAGCCGTGGACACCCAAAAGCCCAACACCAGAAACTCAAGGAGAACCCCAGGGTTCAAAAGGTGTCAGTGGGCACCTTCCCACCTTACCTTCTTTAATCCTTCTCTGTGACAGGCCCTGCTCATCCCCCACCTACCACAACCAGGAGCTTACAATGGTTCTCCCAACAAGACACGTCAAACAGCACCGGCCCACAGGATGCTCCAAGAATGTCAACTTGTTTCTCCTGATGGAAAAATGCTGATCTTTATTTCACCCTTAAGCTACTCCCCTCTGTTACCACACCTAAAGCCAATATGCCATTTTTATTGGAAGCACAGAGAACATGGCAAAGTTTATTTTTGAACACGGGATCTAAGCAGCAGCCAATGCTCCCAAATGCCTTCCTCCTCTGGAAGTTACACACTCTAACTAGCTTCATTTAAAAAAGAAAGAAAGAAAAAAAAAAAAAAGGGCAACCAGAGTAAAACATGTGGCTAGAATGTTGTCAAACTTGTATCAGATTAATTTTTTAACCATTTCCCTAACCTGCCTCAGGCTTAAAATACTTTGGATCCCACAGGCAAGAAATCTCAGGTGTCCTGGTGTCCTATAGAGGAACCCCCACCCACCAGCACTGTGCCCTGTCCACCTCAGCACCTTCTCCCCCTCTACTCATTAACTGGTTTTTAATGGCTCAGTGTCAGGTAATTATTTCAACCATAACCCATAAGAAATCAGTCTATTCCAGCTGCTCACGACCAGTTAAACTGCAATAACGAGACATTTTAAGTGGGCTATTAGCTGTAGGCACCATTTCGGAGCTAACAGAAGAATTGTTCTTGTGGAGGATGAAGATGCACTTGTGGCCTGAAGGACCAGGTGGAGGCACATGAAATTTCCTGGATGTTGATGACAAACCACTCAGTTTTACTGCACCTTAATTCTCAAAAAGAAAACTGAATATATTCTGGCAGTAATTGAGTAACAAAAGTTTAACAGTTTTTAATCTTCATCCCATCCATCAGCCCTGAGTCCTTGCTCAGGAATCCAGGTGCGAACTTTTGACATTGCTGCTTTTAGATATTTTCCTTTGGCTTTTTTTAATGAATCTGCTGGTGCTTGTGCAGCTGCCAGGGCCAAGAAAAGCACAGGCAAGCATTGTCCAAGTTCTCCACTTCCAGGGCTCTCCAGGCCCTGTTCCAAAGCCTCCAAGACCAGTGGGAAGAGCTGGATGCAGCTCTGGCTATACCAGCACAGCTCCAGGCAGTGATGCTGAGCACTAAGTCCTGCAGGCACCACACACAAGTGGATTATGAACTCTGACACCCTGTTAAATATGGCCATTTGGTCCAAATTTCAGTCTGAAATTGTTCACAAAAACAGCTGATAACTTGCAAAGCTCAGCTCCCTCTGCTGTGCTGCTGGTGCTTGTGTGCAGCCTGGCATTGTGAGGGACCCACTGGTGCTCCCCGTGCCAGTCTGGGGCACCCACCACCACAGCAGGCAGCGGGGGCCTGCCCTGCCACCCTGCCCATCCCATGGGACAAGCCCTGTCACAGCCTCCCACATGGTTGAAGCACTGGCTCCCTTCTCCAGTATTTATTTTTGGCAATGAAGGAGGGACAGAGGGAGCCTGACTCGCAGCTTCCAGATTTACTCAGGGCAGCCAGTATATCACCCACTGGCTTTTCAAGCACACAGAGTGATGTCCCTTCCCTCCTGTTTCTGCCACCAGTGCTAAAAACAGCATTAACAACACGGCCGTGTCTTCTGCCAGGACAGTGTCCTGCTAACAGGAATGACCGTCACTCCACCTTAGGAATAAAGCAAACCCAGTGACGCCCGTCCTGGATCTCTCCTCTGACAGATGGCAAGCAGCACTTGTCAGAAACCGTGCCCAAAATGCAAACAGAAAATAATTAGGCAGCTCAGCTGACAGGGCAACAAAGAAAGGTACCTGGTCGGCCACAGCTACTGAAGGACCTTGGATAAACTAACAATAAAAACATATTGATCCATCCCAGAACGGCACTGGAATGAAGCCACTCATGATGGCAGGAAGGGATCTGCCACCCAGAATAAACCAGGCTCAAAAACTGGCTTCGTTATTGATCGTGCGTCGTTATCTTACAGCGCCTTCCATTCAAGGATTTCAGCATACTTATCCAGGCAAATCCATTCCCAAACACAATTCCGAGAGAGAGAGAGGGTGAAAACTGTTAATTAGCTCGCAAATCACTCTTACTGGGAAAAAACAGAGGGATGATTTCAGTTGCCAAGGAAATTCAAACAGAAGTTTAGCAGCTTGCAGTGGTGCTCCACTGCAGTTTGGGGCCGGAGGGGAAGGAAGCGGCTCCTCCAACAGACCTGCGAGGGGAGCTCAGGAACGAAAAATTAATTACCGGTGCTGAACGCCGGCCAAGCCATCAGAGACAACACTTCTGCATCCTTACAGAACTACCACGTGATCTTCCGTGACCACAGATGGTCTGGATGCTGGCAGAGCTTCTCAGCCAAGACGGGCAATGCCAGCCTCCCGGACACCCTCCGAGGATGTGGGGCAGGGGCGGGCAGCTCGGGGCACACACACTGCTCTTCCCCTCCTGCCACCCTGTGCGTTTTCAGGGCTACAGGCACAACCAGAAGACAGCTTTGGGAACCACCACACCAGTTATCCCCGGGGATGGGGACCAGTGGCACGAGCAGCTCAAGGGGAGTGGGCAGCAGCGGGCAGAGGAGCAATGATGGACAAGTGAGTGGTGGAGGACATTTCCAAGGGCTTTTTCTCCAAAAAACAACAAAAGGTAAGCTGGAAGATGATGACAGCAGAAGATCGTGGTCTTTGGAGAAGCCTGCCAACAACTAACAGAGTCCTGGCACTCCACGCTGCCTCGGTTACCTCTTCCTGTCTCTCTGACAAGTGAGGAGGAGGGAGCTGGGTCCCAAAAAAGCATGGTCAGGACTCAGGCTGCACCAGAGCCTGGCTCCTGGAACTGTCTTTTCCACCTCAGCAATGTAAACAAGAAATTTCCTGCTGCATACTGAGCTCTCTGGCATCTCCTGATGTCTGACCACAAGAACCACCACGAAATAATGACTTCCTCTTAACAGGAGCTAGGGAAAGGGTGTCTCCAGGACTGCATCCCTGCCGTGTCCGGGAGCTCAGGCTCAGCCACAGCCACACCAAATTACACTGGGCTCACAGCTCTGTACCAGGAACCAAGGGATGAGTTACATGCAAGCAGCAAGGGCAGAGGAATCGAGAGCAGTTGGGAGCCCTTCCTCAGGCTGCCTTGGGTTTGTTTCCCTTTTGATGGACAAATTTGGATGGGGAAAAACACCTCCCCACACAGAGGTGCCTGTGCAAAGATTTCTCACATTTGTCTCTGCAAATGTGGTTTAGGTGGGTGTTTTCTTAAGCTGTGGTGCTGCCTCTGAGCATCCCATGCCCTGCTGGGATGACAGTCTTCCCCCCTTCCAGCCTGCTTCCCAGATTCCAGCCTGGAAAAACCCAGATCCCACTGCCCACTTGGAAACCCCCCTCCTGGAAGCAACGTCCTTCCTTCCCCGGACCTGCCCATCTGCAGCACCTGATTCCTGCTGCCAAGAATAAACACCCAGTGCTTTTGCAGAAAACAACCTCCTCCTTTCAGAGCTGGGTCACAAACCCGAAATGCTGACAAAGGTACATCACACCTGCATAAACAGGCACCAGCACAAAATATGCTCCATAAACATAAGCTTTCAAAACAGAGCTCTGTACCACTGAAGACTACAGAGCATATTTATTTATCTACGGGTGTTGATTTACCCTGTAAATCCTTAACTAAAGGCACTGCCTGCTTTTTTTTCGCTTCTCCTCCTTTTCCTTGAAGCAAAACCATCCTGCACGCACCCAGGTGGCCTCGGCAAATGCTCCAGTGACAATTCCATGAAGACTTATAAACTGTGAACTGCTGGCACATGAGACAAGAAGGCTCCTGTTCCATCCCAGGTGACCTTTAATGCAAACCCACCCAGTCCCCGGGATCTCATGGCTCCTGTGTCATGCTGGCGCTAAGAGGATGAAGCCTGAGAGAAGCTGAATTCTTTCTGATGCTGCCAAGCCTGTTTGCCTCCTTCCCTGCCCCTCTGTTCTTTGAAAGCAGTTGCCATTCTGACACAGTATCTCCATCTGGCAGGGTGAATAAGCACCCAGAGCCATCAAAAAAGAAGTGAGTCAATGCTACAGATTTAAAGAAGTATTGTGAAATTTCATTTCAGACTACGGGGATTACTTTTAAATAGCTCCCTTTAAAGGCTTAACCCCAAGACGATGGCATAAACACAGTGGAGCCTGCAGACCTCCTATCCCTGATGTCCTTCTGCAAACAGGCAGCTGCTTCTGGTCCCCCATCATCACCACTGTGTACACCAACCTCCTGCTGCTGTACCAGAGCTGATCCCTTGGGATTGCTACACATCCCAAAATTTCTCTCCATTTCTCAAAGCTTAATGGCTCTTCCATTTCCCCCTGCATGCCAAGGCTGCTCCAGTGCCTGCTCTGCCAATGGAAGCAACTGGCACTGTAGAGCAGCAGATGCTCCAGCCCATCCCCAGGGATCACCAGGACATCACACTGGCCAAGGAGGGGGAAGGAGGGGGAATTTTGGGGTTCAGCAAGGCTCCCCAGATGCTCTCACACCAAGCGTGCTGTATTTTGGATGGGAGCTTTGACTCTTTGCTGCCCAAGTAGAAGGATCACAGGGTGGGAAGCCCTGTCCCACTTTTGCAAGAGGAAAGCCCAGAGCATCCTGCTTTCCATCTGAAAAGAGAATGTCTGTCCCTCCTGCTGCAGGGAGGGCAGGCAATCAGATGTCTGCAGTGCTTTGGTTAGGTGTGGCAAAACTGAAAACATGGAAATGCAATACACACTTTATTTTCCAAGCCAGCAGGCTAGTGAGGACTCTCCAACCCTGGGGTTCCCCTGATATCTCCCCAGCTGAAACCCCAAGTGTTTGTGAAATACTTGGGCTATGAATCTCATGAGCATCTCACTTTCCTGGCAGCTTCACAAAGCTCTTCTGCTGGAAATTCCTGATCCAAACCAAGGTCATTTGCAGTAATTAGTGTCACTACAGCAACATCACTGTGTTATTCAAAGCAAGTTAATCTAGATTTCTAGCACTCAATGCATTAAGTGATTGCAAACAACATCTGATGATGCCTGATGGGCTCTTGTCCTTAGGTTTACTCAGAGCAGAAATAAGCCTTTGGCCAGACTGTGTCCTCCAGCACCTCCAGACTCTCCAGCAGCTCATACAGGCAAAACCCTGGAGGACTGAGTGTCTTCCAGTGCCAAGCTACATACCTGAATACATGTGCCAGTGCACTCCTTGCAGAGGCTGCAGGACAAAGCCCATCTGCTTGCTGGGATATGTGAGATCTTCGTAATGGGTTCCATTTTTTCAGGACATCCAATGCTAACCTGGCCACGAGATAGAAGACAAATTGTAAGTACTGGCTACCTTCCCACATCTCCTACAAGGGGGTGTCTGTGGCAGTCTGAATGAGGGATGGATTACATTTATTATTTTTTGGGGTCAGTTGCAATTTTGAAAAAAAAAAAAACCAAAAAAACCCCAAACCCACATCTGGATGAAACAGAAGGAAAAATGTATGTTAGTGTTTCCTCTGAATTAATTCCTCCTGTGGGTGCTGCTGTGTATCTCAAATGGGCACATGAAATTAGCTTTTCTCTGCTACACAGAGCTGTGCCCCCCACCTCTGTGCCCTTGCACCCCAGCTCTGTGCCCTCCCTTCACAGGGTGCCCCTTGGCTGCTAATTAAACACACGGCCTGATGACTGCCCGGCATCGCTCTGGCACAGCCTGACAAGCCACACTGGGTTTGCTGTTTAGACCATTAATGAATAGTCTGGGCCGAGACCTGAAACCAGGTCTGTGCCCAGCCACGTGTCACGAGGAGGCTGCAAAACATCTTACTTCAGGAATCCATAAGGCACAGCTAACGTGGACCCATTTCGTCCCGCTCCGCGTGGGCTTCAGCGCTCCCCCTCTCTTGGGGCACAGCAGACACTTGGGCTGAACTCCCAGGGCACAGGTCCGGCACAGCCAGCTCCCGATGGGGACCTTCAGGATGCCGTAGCACGCCTGTGTAGACAGGAGGGAGGAGGGTTAGTCCCAGCAGCCAGGATGAGCATCCTCCCAGACCTCCTCCGTCACTCCCACCTTTCTTACCGCCGCTGCATCCCAATAAACACCAGACTCAAAGCAGCACCAATGCCACAGACAGTGAGGTAAATCTCTTCCTTCCTTACTACCTTCCCTGTTTTCACATGGATACTCGTGGCAGACCAATATGTCCTGGGCTTTAACTAAAAATTCCAGGCTGGGAGTGGGCAACCAGCTGCATCAGAGCACCCATCACCGGCAGCTCTGCGGTTTGGACATCTGCCCACTCATGTCCTGCCTGTTCCCGACCCATGACAACTCAGAGAAGGAAGAAATGCTGTGCAGAGAAATCCTCTGAGGTCACTGGGGGCTGAAAAGCCACAAGCCCATGATTGAGAAAGTTGGTCACACTGGTTACCAGACCCAGGGCAGCCCAAAGAGGAAGCAAAAATAACTACAGAAAGGTAGAAAGGGGAAACCAACAGTCATGAATGTAAATTAGATGAGAGGAACCAAAAAGGGTGATAAATCTTAAGGATGACACATCTGAAGGAGGAAGAATGGACAAATCTACAGCCAAGAGAGTGAGAACTGAAGGACTTGGGTCGCCGACAGAGCTCCCTGACCTGCTGTGGTAACACAGGATGCAGAGAAGCCAAAGTGTTTCATAAACATTTCTCTTCTGTGCTTGGGGAAGAGCCAAATGATAAGCTAAGCTGTATCACATAATGATAAACTACTTTCCACTTTGACCATAATTCATGATTGTATTAAACAGCTACTACTAAAGCTAGACAGTTTTTAACCAGCAGGTCCTGATAACTCGCACTTAAAGGGTTTTCAGAGGGCGACACACACTGCCTTGGGCACTAACATGGGGTTGTGTCTCTATTTAAAGTGAGGAGATGTAATTAATTCTAAATCTGGATGCTCTGACATCCCTGCAGAAGGCAAGTGGGCAGGGCTGACAAGGGCCCCCAGCGCTGGTGGCTTCACCTTGAGCCCAGGCATTTGTCAGCTCCACTTCTACAAGTTTGCACCCCGAAAGAACAGCTTTTCATCCTGCTGCTGCAGGGCATTGTCACCGTGACTGACAGTGCTGCAAGAGGGGATGGGGACAGAGGGGGCACACAGAGATGTGTGAGCGTGGGAAAAGCACATCTTCAGTCTTTACTGGCCAAGAACAGACTTCATCACATGACTTCAGGTTGCCCCAAATCACAAATTGACTCTGATAGTAATATCCAAGGGGAAAAAGCCACTTTATGAACAGATTATTAGGATAACAAGGAATTAAGGGAGGTAATATTACTGCTGTGAGTCTACACGGTTCAGAGAGATTTAACTGTGTGTTTCACAGAGCCTCCAAATCTGGCAGATAAATCATCTCTGGAACAGAGTTTTATAAAGCATGTGATTTAGTACCAGACAAGAATCAGACTGATATGTACTACCAGGAGACGAAACTGGCAGACTGATCTCAAAATCCAGGGGAAAGCAGGAATTATGATCAGGTGCCCATCCCCAGCAGATTCTTGGCTCCTGGTTATTTATTTTTAGTGGTTTTAGAGCAGCTGAAGGTGCAATTCTGCTCCTTAGGAGCAAATACTACAGGACCTCTAGAAATGCGGTGCATTATCAGCTAAACACACCTTCCCAAGTCCAGCACCAGGCAAAAGTGGAACATGGAGCCAGAGGAATGCTGAATAGGAGCAGAGCAGCTATTTCTGTCACTGTCTGTCACGGGTGCAACATCACCGAGAAGGGGGTGCCAAAAAAACGGGGAGGATGCCAAGCCATAGACAAGCTTGGTGTGGCCCATGGAACAGAGGGCGGGCTCAGCCATGTGCCCACACCAGGGAATGGGAATTCAGTAATGACAGGACTGTGGCACAGTGGCTGGAAACTGGAGGTGGATCGTTCCCATGCCGAACAGAAGTGTGACACCGTCACTGTGAGAAGCAATGAACTGGGAATTAGCAGCAGGGGGTACGATTCCACCTCGCTGACAATTTTAAAACGATTGCATGTGCCTTCTAAAAAGCCACGCTTCGTAGGAATTAATTAATGGCAAGCCTCGTGGCTTGTTATGCAGATGAGATGATTACAACGATACCTTCTGGCGCTGTAACCCACCCCCGTGTGGTCCTGAGCCCCTTCCCATTGGGATGCAGGATGACAAAGCCTGTGGCACCAGCACCCCTATGCCCACAGGAAAGCACGGTCCCCAGCAGGTTTTGGATGTGGGGCTGGCAAAGGCATGGGGCAGGTTAGGTAAGAACCACGATGCCATGTAACACCCTGCACTGTGGCTCTGGCTTAGTGGCTTAGGGTGTAAATTGGGGCAGAGATTAAATCAGGGGCAGCTTATGGGCTGGCACAGGGCTTAGGGCTGGACTCTGCTCCCTGAAAACAAGGGAAAATCCCTCTTTCAACAGCCTTGAAATCCATCCTGCTGTGTCCCCTTCTGCAGCACTGGGGCTGCTGCTGAAAGAGGAGCCCATGGGGTGCCACAGCTCCCCCTGAGCCCCTGCTGTGGCACATGCCAGCTCACAGCCTGACACTGCCACTTGGGCTTGTCAGGAAAGAACCCAGCACAAAAAAAGTACCCCAACCCCAACCCTGAATCATTCCGGTGTTTTGTGGGATCTGATTCACTGATGGAAACCATTCAAAACACCCACCTCCCGCAACTATAGATATCTCCAGTGCTCTCCCACCTCCAGGAAGCGCTGATGGAAAAGCTGCCCAAAAGATGAGCAAATGGCTCTCTTTAGAACTAAAAAAAAAACCAAAACCCTTCACACAGAGGGTGAAGCCCAGGAGCTGCTGTCCCCCACCACACGCTGCTTCCCCTCAAAGCACGACCAGTAAAACCTCCCTGGGCCCACGTGGGACCCAGGAGACCCTCATTTGGCTGCCTCCTCTTTGACAAGGTTTCCCCAAAAGCAGGAGCCCAGAGGCCCCCTCAGCAAGGGCTTGAAGCATTTGCATTCAATTCTAAAAATAAAATTATTTTCCTCCAGGCAGCAAAATAAAATGAAATCCCACGCTCATACAGCAGGGAAGCTGGGACAGAAACCCTGCAATGTGAGACAGAGCTGGTGGATGGAGCAGGAAGGTCCTACCACCCCCCAGATAAAGTGGAAGAGGAGGAGGAGGCTGGGGGGTCTGTGCAATCCCACCCCTCTGGTGAGCACAGGGCTGCAGACCTACTTCCCACCAAGCCACCAGCCAGCCCTGTACACGGTGCTGGGGTGCTAAAGGTCCCACTGCAGTTCAAAAAATGGGATAAAGAAAGAAGAATAAGCACAGTAATGGATGAGGAGACATCAGACATCACAGGGACCAGAGAATAAGGAGGAAGGAGAAATTCGGCCTCTGGTTGTGCATTTCTGTGGGCACTTAAAAAGGGCTGGGGGTAAGAAAGTAAGAAAAGCAAGTTTGCTGACTGTCAGCTATCCGAAACCCCACTGCCACGCTCGCTCCACTGGAGCCGCCTGGGAATCCACCAGGAAAGCTTGACAGGAATCTAGAGCAGGCCAGGGGCAGGGGGACAGTGGGGTGGGAGGAACCCAGAGGAAGGTACCAGAGCAGGAGCAGCAGAGCCAAGCCCTGCCACAGGGGCTCACCTGGTGCACGCAGACGTTGCACTTGTCACAAAACACCATCTCGTTGCCGTCCTCCCCCTCGGGCGAGCGGCACACGTCGCACACCACGTCCTCATCGTACTCGATGCCCAAGCCCTCCTCGGTCTCGATGGCGATGTTCATGTTCTCGTAGCACATGGTCTCCAGCTCCTCCAGCACTCGCTCCAGGGTGATCTCATCCAGCTCAGGCTTTTCTGCAAGGCACAAGGCAGAGGATGAGGGCGAGGCCATCGATGCAGCTCCGGCGCGGGCACCCACCCGCCTTCGGGGAGCGTTTTGCGAAGGGCTGAGTGTCTCTGATCGCAACTCCAGAGGCAAATCCACGGCGACGGGAAAAGCGGCGATTCGGAAAACGGCTGCTCCTAACTCGGGATGCAGCTTACATTTCATAGACAGTAACAAAATATTGCTGCTGGCTGAGAGGAAAGAAACGCATTCAGCTGAAGCAATGCGGATAATTGGGGCTGACAGTTTAAATGTTCAAGGAGACAAGTTTTGCAAAGATGCTTTCTGCAGCGAGGGCTCAGACAAGCTCTGGCAACACAAAGTCAATGCTTTAATTGTTAAGGCTGAAAACTGACCCTTTTAAAGCCAATTAAACGGAACTCTAAAACTGAAGGCAAAGGCGGAAATTGAGGGTAAATGAGGGGGTTTTTTCCTGGTTGGGTTTAGCAGAATCAGAGGGTTGGACCTGGGTGGGTGGGTCTTTTATTCCCCCCATACAGCACCTCTTTAACAGCAAGAGGTGGAAGAGATGCTTCACCAGAGCTTTCTCCACAGAGACAACCAGGAATACAAGGCCAATAACCAGGAGAGTGGGACACTCAGCTGCCTTTAGAGGGGGGATGCTGCTGCCAGGAGCTCAGCAGCACTGAAGTGGTGCCACACTGAATGCTGGTCCCAAAAGTGACGCTTCTCACCTGCACACCAAGATCCTGGTGCCATAAACACACAGTGAGGTCACTCCAGGTAAGGAAAAAAAAAAGGAAAAAAATCTGTCAGCAGCAGGAGTGAGGTTGTCTGCAAAGGGTTAGAGGCAGAGTTAAGCCCTCACCACACCCTGTCTCCTCCCATGAGCACTACCTCATCACCCAAGGTGGCCGACAGATGAGGACAGAAGTACCAGCAGGATGCAATACAAAACAATTAAACTTTGCATTTCATTAGGGTGTATCACCCAGAAAGGGGGAAGAAAGTGGAGGAGCATGACCTGCACTGCTGTCCACCCTCCCTGCTGCAAAGAAATGGGAGAAAACACCTCACTTATGAGCAGAGAGGGAGAAAAAAAAGGCTGGAGGAAGCACTCATGAGGAGCAGTTACTAATTAAATGTTCAGTGAAAAATCTGACTTCCTGGGCATCTCTCAAGTGTGATATCCTGTCCTGGACTGAGCTCTAGAGCCCTGAGAAGCCCCCAGGGGTGGGGAGGGCTGGGCTTGAGGGGGTCCCAGACAGTGCTCCCAGCACCTCTGGCTGGATGGGGCTGGCAGGGGCTGCACCATTCCCCCACAGCCACTGACCAGCTAAAAAAACTCTGTCAAGGGGGAAAGCATCCCGCAGGCGAGCTCGGCAGGCAAACACCATTGTCTGCCTTTTTAAGCTCTTCCCCACTGTTTCGCATTGGCACGGTTTCCCTTGGCTTGACAAGTCTCTGCAAACATCCAGCCTGGCATTTTACACGTCTGTGTCGAGTCTGAGATACCATCTAAGACAGACAACACTGTTCCCTATCACAGCCCTTTCAAGGGCTGGAGCTGCTGTGCTGCAACACGCCAAGGAACCTGCCGGTACCTGCTTGATTCCGGAGCAGCCCTGGTGATGGGTGCGGGATTTCTGCAGAGCCCCAGGCTGGCACAGCCTGCCTGGGGCTGATGGAGCTCAGCAATGTGAAGCATCCTGCTCTAGAACAGCGAGTTCTGAGCACCAGAGCTGGGACACAGCCATCGTCTTGCTCTTGGCGCAGTGCCGGTTGGATGCAACAGGTCAGGAAGCACGAAATCATGGAATGGGTTGGGTTGGAAGGGACCTTAAAGACCACCTCGTTCCAACCCTCTTTCACAGGCAGGGACACCTTCCACTAGCCCAGGTTGCTCCAAGCCTCATCCAACCTGCCCTTGAACCCTTCCAGGGATGGGGCAGCCACAGCTTCTCTGGGCAACCTGTGCCACGGCCTCCCCACCCTCACAGGGAAGCATTTCTTCCCAATATCTAATCTAAATCAACCCTTCTTCAACTTTAAGCCACTCCCATCTGTCCTATCATTGAATGTATGTTACAGAGAAAGCCAGAGCATTATTTTTGCCTTAACGGAGTCCCTTCATAAACACCACCCAAGGTGCACTTGCTCAACACGACTTTATGTGAGCATTAAACCAGTCCAGCAAGAACATCCTCCTCTTGGTCAGGGTTTCAACTCCCTGTCTGTCACTACGAGCCCCAGCACTGGAGTGTCAGCCCGGAGTTACTCCCTTCCTCCCAACATTTCAGGCTCTGCTTCTCTGGAAAGCATTAAGGTGTTCCCAGTGATTTTCCCCACGTGCTTTCCAGAGCTGCCCTGTGCTCAGAGGACAGGGCAGGCAGAGAGCTGACAGCTGCAGGCAGCACGAGGAAGAAAAGGGAGGGCGTTTTCCACAGGAATCACAACCCTGACCTGCCCACAGGGTCAGGATCACGCTGGCACTGCCACCTCGAGTGGAAACAACCAGCGCCCATCCCATCTCCTGCATTTTCCAGCATCATCTGCTTAACCCTGGGAAGGAAGTTCATGCTGATCCCAAAACTCCTGCGCCGGAGCAAGGCCAGCCCCTCGGCGGGGTTTCCTCATCAGCCTACGAGCCGTGTGGCTGTTACACCATCAGACGGCAAAGTATAGATCCCTGCGTCCCGCACAGGCGCAGGAGCTCTCCCACTCCATTTAGATGTAATTACATTAGGAATGAGTTTGCCAAGCGTCATTCCGAATACCTCCGAGCTTATTGAATTGACAATTGCACTTGATGGGGATGAAGCGATTAATCGTTTATGAAACACTAAACAATGGGGCCTGGGGGTGAAGTGCTTTTTCCATTTGTGCTCCATTTATCTCCTTCTGCATCACATGAGGTTCGTGCCATTAAACTCCATTCATAAAATTGTCATCTTTTTGGCTGCGAAAACGCTCTCGTTATTGACCGTGGCCAGCTAAATGGCAAACACAAAAAAACTCTCCACCAAAACACTCCCTGTGCATGTGCACAAGTGACACTATTATTGTCCACAAGGTAGGCTATAGCGAATAAATCCAGTGACAGCCACATTTTGAGACCATCACCAGGACACTGGACTCCACCTGGTGACCAAAAGAACCATTTTCACCTGGTTAAGGTATGCCAAGGTCTTGTATGAAAAGTGGGGGAGAAAACTAAGCTTTTCTGAGCCTCCACGGAGAAGGGCAGTGTAGGCACAAACTTCTCCAGAGTTTCTGTCCAGAGGAATGAAGGCAGCAGTGAGACTTCCATCGCATGCCAATGCAATCACCAGTGATTTGGAGCGATGTTCAAAACACTGACACAGGAGGAAAAGGCTCCATGTCCCATCACCCCTTCCAGGAGGCCACCTGCACCCTCTCTTCACTAACACTGAGTCTGTTAATGGTGATGGGTTTTGATGTTGCCACGCAGCCTCCGAGACACCCTGGCATTACCCTGCAGTGGGAAGGGCTGTTGTCCAGGGAGTGTTGCCTCCCATGGCATCCCAGATGGAGAAAAGCTGTCCCCTCTCTGCATGGGGCAGGCTGCTGGGGGGTGGCACATCCCCAGCTAAGGGAAGGATCAGAAAGGGGGACTTCGCTTCAGAAATGGAGGAGGAAAGAGGTGCAGATGATGATGCACTACAGGAGGGTCTCCAGATCTGATTCAGGAAGGGAAAACATGAAGGAACTTTGCTCCAAGCAAGGAACTCTTCACTGTATCTCTGCCTCAGGGTCTGCTACGACCCCTGAAGCTCCACAGACACCCAGCCTTCCAGTTATCCCAGGGGGATTCCAAGGGGCCCAGCCCCAACCCCACGCAACTCAGCTCCCCCAACTGCCCGTCCAGCACCTGAAACAGAATTTAAAGGCTTCATCCCAAAGGGGCTGGGATCACTGGGATGGCACCGGAGCCACAGCGCCGCGTCTGGGAGAAGCACCAGGCACATTGCTTCACACAACGCCGCTCTCCGTTATAATTATGTCTGTAATATTGTAATTTATGTGGCATGAAGGAGCAATATTCTTCTGCTAAATGAATTCTCAGCTACTCCTTGTCACGGTGTGAGCCAACTCTCTGTGCAGGGAGGAAAAAAAATAGCTGGAGAGCCACCTTTCACAACACCGAGACCTATTTCTGACTGAACTGTGCTCCACTAATATCAATTTACTGAAACAATAAATCCTTTCCCCCTGTGGAGAATACATGGAGATAGAAGCAGCTCATGAACAAACAGTTATCAGGACTGCAGGCTGTGCCATTTGCTGATTCACAGCCTATAAAAGTGGAAGTCTACTTTTCAGTAAAAATATATCTATAAACAAGCAAAATTACTGCCTTTTTATAATAACAATAAAAAAAGGGAAAGCACTTGTGAGATGATGTAGATGATGTGAGATGATGTCTCTTACTCTCTTTGAAAAACTGGGAGTGAAAGAATGACAGGTCCCTGGTGGGAATGGGGTGTTCACACATGGCATAGGAATCACAGACTCCAGAGATCTCCTTCCAGCTCACTGTCCCTCCAGCTCGCCCCAGGCAAGACACTTCAAACCTGCCTGCTTTGGCACCTGAGGGGACACCAACCACCCTGCCCCGGGCTGGGTGACCCCCTGGGCATTCCACATCCTGTCCCAAGCATCCTTCAGGGATGCCAGGGGCTGACAGCCAACAAGCTGAACACCACACTGGGCCATCTGGGACTGCCCCCAGTCACCTCCACCCCACCACGAGCAGGCACACAGCGCTTGGGAGATGCAGCAACTGTACATTAATCTTTTATCAATGTTATTTATAAACAGACCCTGCACGTAAAGCGTGGCCAACACACAAAACAGCGAGCTGAGCATCCACAGTAAAACTTCCAGACATCTTGTTGCAAACACAGCCTGCTAATGCACTTAAAAGATTTACAGGAACCAATTATCACCCTTTCTGCCACCCACCGACATCAATTATTGCTCAAATTTAAGATGATGACAAAATGTTTCTGGAGCCACTTTATAAGGTGCTGCCTCTCTGCAGCGATGCTCGGCTCTGACAGAGCTGTCCTAGAGCACTCCTGATGAAAGCCTCCTCGTTCTACCCAGCAGCAAAACCTGGAGTATTGCTGGAAACTACTGCAATTACTGCCAGGAATTTATGGAAACAGCAAAACAACAGCCTGAAGTGAAAACTGATTGTTCTGGAAAATGTGGAGGCAAAACGTCTGAAGGGTCTCCCACTGATCTCCAACCCTGCTAATCTATACATTAATACATCATATACATACAATTAATACACTAATCTACACATGGTATAGATTATCTGTTTCTCTAAGGAGCTAAATAAGCCCAGCTCCCCCTTCCAGAGGCTTTCAGTGTTCACCTCTGCCAACAACTTAAGGAACTGCCACATGAAAATATTCCTGAATTTCCTTGCTTAAAGATAAGCTTACATGACAAGGCTATTTCCACACGTGGATTATTTGTGCTTGGGTTCTTCTTCTTCTTCTTTTTCCCTCCCTTCCCTTCAGCCACCCCATGCTGCAGCAGCCCCGCAAAGGGTCATGTCTCACCTGTTCTCACCTGGGCACAGCAGCTCCCACTGCTTTGGGAGCACCCCTGGCCAGTGATGGAGGTGTTCATGGGAGTGATGCTGTTTACAGCAGAAGCAGAAGCCCCACACCCCCACCTTTGGCTTTCCAAGACCCCCACCACAGTTTCAGCAGCTCTCCATGGACCTGCCACAGTGTGCTCTCACCTTCATCATTCCTGACTGCCACCAATCCTGTGCCTCTTTACCCCCTGAGCCCACCAACTCACCTGTTTACAAGCTGAGTTCTGCTCTTGACTTAAACTGGGGGATGGAACCCTACACAGAGAGCAACAGCCCACCAGCAAAGTGTGAGAGTGGCATCTGCCTCTGGGCAGCTCAGGTGAGTCCTCCTCCCTTTCATACCAACAGCATTAATCCAGAACAACTCCATGTCACTGAGAGCACCTTCCAGCCCTAAATCTGTTCCCAAAATACTTCTACACATCAGTACCTCTGTTAAATATCTCCTGCTTGTACAACACCAGCAGGGAGTGGAGGGTTTGCTGGTTCCTCTGTCCACACAGCCCACCCCTTCCGCTGCTGAAATGGTACCTGTGCCGTAAGCTTACGAAGCCGGGGGACAACAAAGATTCCAGGATTCCAGGCTACACACGGATGTTTGTTGTGGGCTGCAGCACAGACATGTAATAAAACAGCTCCAAACTGGCAGGATTTTTTCAAAACAACAACAATAACAATGTCCAAACAAACAGACCCTGAGTTATCAATGGGCTCTGCTTTCCCAAGCTCTGAGTGGCAGCGCAGGGTGTGCCTGGGTGCGGGGGCACGGCAGGGAAGGGGGTGCAGGGCCATCGCTGGGAGTGATCCCCTACGGCTGTTAAAGGAAACGGATCCCACTACAAAAATGTCAGACCTCTGCCCATCCTCCTGCCAGCCTGGCCTGGGGAGCACCGCCGTGGTGGGACAGCAGCCCTGGATCCCCTGCAGCTGGATGCACCAGCGGGGAACGGGGCTGTACCTCTGCTGCAGCCACGGCACAGCGGGGAATTGCTCCTCAAGTTGATAAAATAATGGGAGAGCTGACAGACTTGTGACAAGGGCATGGAGAGAGGACAAGGGGAAATGGCTTCAAACTGACAGAGGGCAGGGTTAGATTGGCTGTTAGGAAGAAATTCTTCCCTGTGAGGGTGGAGAGGCCCTGGCACAGGTTGTCCAGAGAAGCTGTGGCTGCCCCATCCCTGGAAGTGTCCAAGGTCAGGTTGGACGGGGCTTGGAACAACCTGGGCCAGTGGAAGGTGTCCCTGCCCATGACGGGGTGTTAGAACTGGATGGTCTTTAGGGTCCCTCCCAACCCAAACCATTCTATGATTCTACACTGGGGTGGCCCTGCACCCCCTGGACATGGGGATGGACACCTGTGGGTGGGCAGCAGCTGCCTGGGGAACGTCAACCTGCTGCCTCAGGGACTGAAAAAGGCACTCCTAGAATCCCAAAAGGATGCAGTGGGATGGGAGTAGCCTCAGCCTGGGACACACAGCACTGCCAGGGAGGCAGCATCAGTCTGCGGGGAGTACGACTAACTGCAGCCTCTGCTCCAGCGAGCACATCTTCCTCAGGGGTCCTCCACTGACTTCAGCTTATTTCACATCTACTTGACCAATCTCACCTCTGCCGAGGGAGGTATCATCTCATTAGTACACAGACATATCTCAAGTATGCAGCGATGAATTCCCCCCAGAGCTTCAAAAGCAATCCATGTGACCTTTGCATGTTCCTGCCATAAAATACCAGGAACACCTCCAGCTCCCAAGATAGAAGCTGTGGTGGGCATATGTGAGCAGAATACACCATATGGATTAAGTCAAGGCAATAGTTAGAAACTTCAACTCTGCCTTCAGCAAAATTGATTCCGACAACAATTTTAGCAATTTCTTGAGGATTTTCCATGTGTTTATGAAGTGCCGATCACTACAAAAGGATCTTTCAGCCTTGCTCTTTGAAGTCTCTCTAGCCCTGCTCTTACAATGGCTTTGGATTTAGCAGAGATCACAAAATACAGCATAAAATGTTAATATAAAAATGAAGACTTATGGCACGGCTCCCATCTAAAAGGAAAGGCCTGTGCTGCCTGGAGTGGCATAGACATAAATCTGTCCAGGGTTTCATTCAGCCCTCTTCAGATCCACTTTTTTTACAATCTCATATTGCAGCAGCAACAAATAAAACACTTGGGCATGCCTAAATACTGACTTCATCTCTAGCACACTGAGGTTCTTTAAACAGCACATTTCCACCAAGTACAGCAATAGCTCCTGAGGCATCTTACTGGGGGGTTTAAAACTATTTAAAGCTCTTTTATGTTTAAAACTTTTGCTTTTCATGCAGAAGTTTTGCTTTTCACAGCAATTCCACCTAATTGGAAGAGGAATCAGCAGGCAGAATGCAGAGATGGAGCTATCTGGAGGTTTATCTGATCCCAGTGATAAAATTCCATCCCTGGGGTAACCTAAAAAGGACTGGAAAAGGCATGTGCTCCGTGCATCCACGAAAGGAGAGCTGGATGATCTCATAGGTGTTTTCCAGCTCTCCTCCCTGCAGATCCTCAAGAGCCAGTCAGAGATCAGGATCCTTCCCTGTCATTAAATATTTTGGGAATGACATATTGTGCCCCTGGACTGCCCAGTGACAACAACTTAGCCAAACACCCAGGAGGAATTTAAACTTCTGCCTATCTCTTAAGGCTGGGAGATAACTCCTGACTCCTCTAAATGGAAGGGGAGGCTGCAGTTCTCCAGTTAAGTCACGCTAATGATCTCAGAGATTAGCAGAGCGGGTTTGGAAATCTCAGCATGTCATTAATGTCAAGGGCTTCCGGGGAGAAAGCACTATTTATGGACTGCCTTTGGACCAACCTGGGCCACAGCAATCCTCTGCCTTGGGTGGTGAAGGGAACCCAGATCCCACCCTGGCCTCTCCCATATGGGAAGCAGAGGAAGCAAAGCCTCTGCTCTGGCACGGCCCAGGAGGTGAGAAGCAACAGATGTGCTGCAACAACCTTCCTCTCTGAGCACCCAAACCCCACCACTTCCACGGGCAGGAAAACACATCCCCCCAAAGCAGCCCACTGCCCCAAGACTCTGTGCCGGGCATGGCTGCCACCGGGGATGTGACCCTGACGAGGAGATGGAGGAATTAAAACGGATTTTGCTCAGAATTGCAGAGGGTCAGTGGCAAAGCATGACCTGTGTCCTGGCATCGATCCACAGGGGTGCTGAGGTGCCAGCCCACCCAGAGCACCTGCACGGAGCAGGGCTACCAAGGGAGTGCTGCTGTGATGAAGCTCCAGCTCCCCTCCTAAACCCAAGTGCCTCCCAAGGCAGTGCCACTGGAGAAGCCGCCTCTCTCCCCCAGCATACTCAGTTGGGCCCAAAGGTGACATGGGGACACCAGCAGCCAGCTCCCATCTGGCCTGGGGCAGAGACCTTCCAGTTATCTCAACCTTCCACCAGCACAGGGGCTCCACATCTGAAAGCCATTTAGGACACTGCACTTGAAACCTAACACTTTGAAGAAATAATAAAGCAAGCCAAATTTAACCAAACTGAGCTGGAGAAGCCAAACCCCTGCCCAAGACAGAGTTGAGGTTGCTAAGGCAAGACCAGCTAACAAGGGCAAAACTGGCTGTGATTTGCAAGTGGTGCTACAGGCTCCACAATGCTGAGATTATGGGAATTCCAATATACAGGATACCTGTAACAGATAATCAGAGCAACTGTCAAAACAGCCTTTATAACTTTCTCAAGGTCATGGTAACAAAATCTGGTTGTAAATCATGAGTACATCAGAAGAAGAGACATCTTCCAAGATCAGGCAATGTGGTGGCCAACTCCTGAGCTGGTTTATGCTCCAGGTAAGCTCACTGAACTGCATCTTCCTGCCTTCCTCCTGAATCTCAGTGCAGCCCTCAGCCAGCTGCCTGTGAGACCCAGCACAACCCTCCTGCTCTGCAGTGCGTGACCCCATCTGCTCAAGCACTTGGTGACACGCTCTGCCCCACCCTTGAAAGACCTTTGCCACTGCAAGGAATGCTTCATGTGGGCACGCTTCAGCCTTCACTGACTTCACAAGGTGAATGTTTTATTGAGGTGTTATTCTTACCTGCACAGCAGCAGCCACATCACAGCAACCCTTACCTAACAAGGACTGGAAAATCCCTCCACGGCCTGGCAGGACTACACACCCACAGGGCTGTGCCAGCAAATCTGCCCAGCAGACCATGCTAAGCACCAGTGCCAATGGTCAAATTCCAAGCTCAGGTACTTGCACTCAACCAAAACGCACTAAAGGATTTGAAGAATGTGCAGTGATGTAATAGCAGTGGTGCAGGCAATATTATGCTGTGATATTTAGAGGTGCCTGGGAAAGGAGGCAATCAGGACCAGTGTTTCTGAGATTTCTTCCTTAATGCCTTTTGTCCCACATGATCACCCAAAAAGCCCGAATGCCCACTCTGGGACACCCAGGCAAGGGAAAAAACAACAGCAATACTCACCCATCTCCTTGAGCTCCATATTAACAAGCTCCAACCAGCAGGCATCGAGCTCGTCCAGGTCATAGCGGCTCATTCCTTGCAAGTAAGTCCTTGTAGCTTCCGAAATCTCACAGCCAGGCAGGCTGCTCGGTGAAACCTGTGAAAGGGAGCTCTCCAGTTGGGGGATGATCCTGGAAGAGAAGAAGGAGAGGTTGAAAAAGAGCTACAACTCACAAAAATATCCTGTTTCTTGCCCCGGAGGGTGAGACCAAGCCGTGTACAAAAGCTGCTCCAAGAATGAAAGCACCAAAGTGAACCCATGTGCACTGACAGCGGCCCCAGCACGGGTCCATGGCAACTTTGCTTCCACTACAGCAATAGTTTTCCTATTCATCTGCAGAAATTTAACCTTTACATGAGAAAAAATGAGCTACAATGGATATGATGGTTCAAATACCGAGAGCAACAGTGACCCCCCTCAGCCACTACTCCCCCATGAACACCTCCATGAACACTGCAGTGCCACATCCACACCGTGCTGAGCAGCACTTCGGCAGCCTTGGCACTGGAGAATGTCCCACGGTGGCCTGTGACATTTGTTCTGAGTCTAATCACAACCACAGGGGTGGGGAGAGGAGTTTATCTGCTGCAAACTCCCTGCCCAGAGAGCGACCAGGCACTGGCTGTCAGCTCTTCTGCCTTTCCTTGGCAACTCTGCAGCAATATGCCTGGTACTTGCCATGCACATGTCAACAGTGTCATGCCTAATGACATGCAAGCAGAGGACAAGCTGGAAATGAGAAGCAGCCTGTGGTGCCAGCTGACAGATCTCAGCAAAGTTGGGAGCTGAAGCTCGCTGCAGTATTTGCACAGCTCACATTTCCTCCCACAAAATCCACCTCCTGGCACAGATACCAAGACAGAAAGATGCTGCAAAGAAACAACAACCAAATAGCAACCTGCTGCAGCACATCAACCCCTTCTAAGCAGCTTCTCCCCTGTGCAAAGCAGGAGGACCCAGTCCTGCTCTTGCACCAGTGGCAGCTGGGAAGGCCAGTGATGTCTGCAAGACTTTTATCTGCCTTCTGTCCTGCTATGTAAGCTAATGTCAGAGCACTGAGTGCCTCGTGCTCTGTGATGTGTCTGGGGCAAAGCCATCGTGCCCATCACATAACCGGATGAATCATGGTACCAGATGCTCCAAGGTCTGCAAGTGCCAAGGGAAGAAACTTGTGCCCAGCTGTCCTCGGCAACGGGATCCTACCTGCCTTGCCCAAGGTCAGAAAGGAAATCTGTGGCAGGGCAGGAAAATGAACCTGGGGTTTCTACAGACCCGGGCATGTAGTTTAATTGCTGTCTTCTGCGGTCACAAACTGCGGAGGAGCTTCAGGAGCCACCAGCAGGAGAAGCAACAATTTAATTGCTCAGAGAGGGAAACATCAAGACATGGGTTATTTTCAGCTCTTTTGCTTTACTCTTTCCCCACCAGTAAACTGAAAATAAAGATGTGACCCAGTGCCCTGAGAACATCTTCAAAATTCAGCTCAGGAAATAAAAATAACTCCATGAAAGGACACCTCTCAGTCCCCACATCTTAAAATGACTTCTCTGTAACCTAGAATGGGTCTTAGGGATTCAGTAATGTCTGTATTTAATGCAGACAGAGTAATAACACTGAAACTAGGCATGCTCCAGCCAAAGCTTCAGGACTGACACCTAAGGAGCTCCCAGACCCCTAAAATCATAGAATCACAGAATGGTTTGGGTTGGAAGGGACCCTGAAGATCATCCAGTCCCCCCTCCTCCTGCCATGGGCAGGGATACCTTCCACTATCCCAAGTTGTTCCAACCCCCGTCCAACCTGGCCTTGGACACTTCCAGGGATGGGGCAGCCACAGCTTCTCTGAGCAACCTGTGCCAGGGCCTGCCCACCCTCACAGGGAGGAATTTCTTTCTAGTATCTAATCTATACCTGCCCTCTGTCAGTAGGAAGCCATTTCTCCTGAAGGGGAAATCCCAGAAATTTTTACACATGCCCATGTAAAAGTCCTTCTCCAGCCTTTCTTCTTTAGGCCCTGGAAGATGCTATTAAAAAAAAAAAAGCAGAAGCTGCTGGTGTAACATGCATTGGTTCATGGAGGACTGAACTTTTCCTTCCCACGTCCAGCTCATCCCTGCACAGAAACAGGCCCTGGGAGGGTCAGCAGCCAGGCTGGACGGGGCTGTCTTACAGGAGAGTCCTCAAAGCTGTTGAGAAAAAAACAATCCTCCAAGTGCAGCTGGAAAGAGCTGCCTGAGCAGCACGAGGCCGCTCTGTAAGCCCTCCCTAAGCCGAGTTACACAAGCTGCTCACCCAACAGGCGGCTGCAACAGGTGATGGGCTGACACCCGGCCAGCCCGGGATGCTCGGGATGGCAGAGGGAAGCAAGAGGTATTTTTACCCTGGCATAAAGGGGCAAAGATTAATGCTCTGTGTACATATCACAGGAGTATCCTGAGCAGGTCATTCACTGTATTGACAACACTGAAATGCCCTCGGTGTCATAAGGATGCTGACGTGACTGGAGAAACTTCCTGGGGTTATCACTGACACGGAACACACGGCACCGCTCACACTGCTCACTGAGAGCTGAGCACTGCACTGCCAGGGAGGGGCACAGCACCTGCCTGAGCCTGGGCATGTCAGCCCCACAAGCAGCCTCCACCTTCCTTCTGCAGGTACCTCGTGAAGAAGGATCTTTGCTGAACGTGGTGCTGAGAGATGGGAGACAAGGGCCTCTGCCCAGTCCTGCATCCGCCTGCCCAGTGCTCCCGAACCTCTCCAAACTGGTGTGTGCAGACTCTCAGGTCCTGGCTTCGCACAGCCCCTGGTGAGGCAGGGACCACAGGGAGCTCAGGCGCTCACTGATAATAACAGCACCACCAGCCCTTGAAGTCCAGCTTTTCCTGACACTAATTAAATGGAGTTTGCTCTGGTTTAATGGGAACTGGCACTTACAGAGTGATGCTTTGCTTTTCACCATGTCACTGGTGATGAAGATCAAGGTAATTAAGATACAAACATCTAACAAGCTCCACGTGCTCGCTGGCACTCTGTTAAAAGGTTTGAAACGTGCCAATGCAGCGATGGCAGGTGCCTCCCCCATCTGGGAACACACGGATCAGGGAGGGATGATCAGGTGCTGCAGCACTTGGCAGCCACTTTCCACTACTAGTTATTGGTCCTACAAGGAATAAGTATTAATATGAAATGTATCTTCTTAAGAGAACCACTAAACTTTACTGTTGGGAGTTTCTTCTCCATGGGCATGACCCCATGCCCCCACACCAATCAGGCAGCATGGATCCCCTGGAGTTAATTCAGGCTTGGGGATGCTGGGACATATTTGTGCCATATTCTCACCATTTCAAGCATCAGCAAATGGAGGAGGTCAGAAACGAAGAAACTGAAATAACTGCTAAATTATTTGTCATACAGTGAGCAGCTTGTATAACCCTACGAAGACCCGCTGGAAGCCTGGTCCAGATCAACCTCCTGACTCATCCACAGCACTTAACAAGAGGTTTTCCTGGCTTGCAAATAATTCAGCAAACCTTATGAGAGGCTGTGCCTGCTCCCATGAGCATCCCCTCCCATCCCCAGGGGAGCTGGAGGCTGCCTGATGGGACAGGCTCACATGGGACACCCCAAACCTCTGGGAAGACCAAGCAGGATGTGATGCCCAGAGGTGCACAGCCTCCCATCAATTCCTGGATTTGCTTTAGTGGGTATAATCATGTTCCTATAAAGCAGCTCACTCCTTCCTGACACAAGTTAACACACCTGCAAAGGGCCTCTTGGTGTTCAGGTATAAAGATCAATGACTGCAGTGACAGTGCCTTGGGCTAGGAAGGAAGAGATCCTACAGTTTAATACAAGAGAGCAATCCTTTGGAAAATTCTGTGCCCTGCCTTACAGCAACACAGAAAACAGACCAAGCTGTGCAGCCCTCCTCAACTCCAACAGCATCAAGAAACTTAGCCCATAAAGCTGCCAGCTTTGTGCTGCCCAGACACACTGCAGTGGACACACAGCGAGAAAAAGGGAACAAACCCCGGGGGCCGCCCTCAGCAGTGTCTCCTGCCCATCTCCTGTTGGACCCTGAGAGCTGGGGATGTCATCAGGGCTCCAATTCCGCGCAGAAACAAGGTTTAATCTCTTTGGAAATACTCAAGTTTCCAAATAGCTGCTCAGTGGACAAAAAGAAACCCAGGCTGGGTGATGAGGAGTTTGCACACACGCCAGCAACCCACCCAAATTCCCTGCAGCATCAGGGTGAAGAATCATGGAGGCAACCTCCACCACGAGCCAAATCATTTGCAGGAGCTCAATTACACTGGAGGAGCATTCACTCTTTTATTTATCCAGCCAGAGACACGACATGTAAAAAAAATCTGTATCAGTCAAAGGCTCATTTAAACGAAGGGTTGAAAACTGGGATCAGCCTGAAAAGCACAACAAACCTGAAGCCATTAGTCTGAAAGTGGGTCTCAAGGGCACTTGAGGAAAAGCAGTAAGTGGACCCCAACACTCTTGAGGATCACATCCATCCCTGGAGAAGATTACACAGTAATAAAAAAATACTCAGAAAATTCCCATGGTTAATCATCTCTGTAAACTGAATGCTTCACTTGGCTGAAGGGAGAAAGCATTTTTTTCTATACGCTGCATTTTAATATACCAGATAGAAATAATTAATCCTGCATAGTGTTTCTCATCTGAAAATACTTAATTTTATTACAGCAAAGGCTTTAGTCAGTCATCTTTTCTTTACCTCCATTCCCGTCTAAATTAGTCTTGCCCAGTGTCCATAAATAAATCAGCTTAGGAAAGTCAGTGGAAAGATAACTCTGCCAGCAACCTTCAGTGGATGCTGATACTGTTCCTACCACCAGCTCTGCTCACAGGGGAATTCTCCTGCAGCACACGACAACTTTAAAAGGCCAATTTAAAGGATAATTTTCACTTTCTGTTTATTAAAATAGTATCTAGCAGGCCATTTGGACCAGATGCCCCATCCTCTTACGAACTCAAGCTAACAGATTTTATAGACGTTACTGCTTCTCCATAGCAGAACAGAATTTAAGATGTTAGGAAAAGAGCCTGGGGGCTTAAGGGTGAAGGATGGGGTTGGAGATAGTGCTGGATGGTCACAGTAATGAGCTGCGACCCACACACTAGATTTTGTGACCCTCAGCGTACCCACACCCAGATTTACTGACCGTGTTACGCCTACTTATTGCATTTTTATGGCTTCTAGTAAAGTCTATAAAACCATGAGCCAAAAACTATACGCCCAAAGCTGGGTTCAAAGAAGAAAGGGAATGCCAAGAAGATACTAAATGGTTAGGTTTTAAATTAACTGGCCTGATGTTCAGACCTGCATGCAAGCTGGCTGGACTGGCTGGACAGGCCTAAAAGCACCTTTAGGATCCAGGTTTGGGTGCTAACAGGTACCTGTGCACTTCACCCCTCCCCTCCTTGACTGAAGATACTCCAGGTAACATCTGGAGCGCCCTGGTCACCAGTACAGGGTGCTGGAGAGCTCAGAGCCCTGTGGGCATCCTGCTGTCACCCCTGGCACAGGTCACCTGTAACCAGAGCCCCTGGAGCCCACGGGAGGGACCGCTGGTACCCAGTGCCTGCCAACACATCCTCCTGCAGATGGAGCAGAGAAAGGGCTGGAGGTGGCTGGTCCCAGGGAGGAGAGAGCTGACACAGAGTATGTCAACAGGCCACTGTCACCAAACCCTTTTATTTTAAAACAAACAAGAACCTGACCAGAATCAGATGGCACTGCTGGGACCACTTTGTGCAGAAAACAAAGGATCTGCAATATTTCCTTATTGGCTGCTGGAGCCAAAACCCCCTCAAGATTTGCAAAACAGCCTCTGCAAATCCACAAAAATTCCTACGTACACTAAGAGCAGCCAGGGGGTCAGGGCTGGGCCCAGGAAGGGGAACCTATGGTGGCTGATGCCCCTGTCTGCCAGCCCTCTTTGTGCCATTTGTAAGCTGTCCTCATGTCAGGGGCTGTAACAAGCACATTCCTTGCAAGAAAAAGCTGATGGAGGGAACACGACATCAACCCTTGCCGTGCACATCCCTGCTCGAGCAAGCAGCTCAGTGCCACCGTTCACATGGTCCCCACTGCTGCTGCTGGGCACAGCACGTGGCTGGGCTGGCACTGCCCTTGGGTATAACCTAAACCTTCTGTGAAGTGCTTGTCCCAAAAACCTACGCAGACAGCAAATGCCTGGTTCGGCTCTGAAGCTCTCACTTGGCTTTTGCTGCAGTTTTTGGGGAGAACAAAGCAGCTGGATTTGGCCCCGGGAGGATTCACCAAGCCCCAGTAACAGGAGCAGCCATCCCCAGAAGGCAATCCCTGACTGCACAGATGCCAGCAGCCAATGCTCAGCCCCGGGAAGGTCCCTTTGTGCTACCCAAGTGGCACTGAGGATGTTCAGGAAGGGGTTAATGCTGCTTGCAGCAGCGTCCTGCCCTCCGGGTACCAGCAGCCAGTGAGTGAAGCTCCAGGTGACGTAATGCCTGGGTGGCTGCGCAGGCTGCACATCCACCCCATCCCTGCACACCCCATCCCTCCTGCGCTGGGGATGCGGCAGGGACCAGGCAGGGACCCCAGGATGCGCCAGGGACCCCAGCACGTCTCAGGGACCCTGCTGTCCTCTGCCAGGCAGGGACCAGCACGGCTCAGCTACACGCCCCGTCCCTCCAGATGACGCCCTTGTCTCTCCCCACTGAATTCCGACACTCAGCGCTGCCCAGTGAAAATCAGAAATTACCATTGTCAGCTTTTAAAACATCCCCAGCCATTGGAATTGCCTGGTCCGTGATCAGCAGCACACAGCGCCACAGGGCACAGCATCAGCATGGTCTCAGTTCGGAAACTCCTTTGGGCTCTGGGACCATTCAAGGTCTCTCTCTCTGGGCTTGGAAATCCCCCTGTGACAATCCCATTTCTGTGCAGAATGTTAAGGACAGGGTAGGGTAGCCCCTCCTGAGCTGCTGGCAGTTTAAGATGTACATAGGCAGGTTCTGGAAGTGTTACAGAAATGCAGCTGAAGCTCCAAATCACAATTAGCAGGTGCAATAAAAAAAACTGCTCAGTTTTCCCCCCACCCATCTAAAATCTCCTCCAGTAACAGCCTGTAACCATAGTGGGTTCTTCCAGGCCTCTGGAATAATGTAATCCTCTAAGGAGAAAGTGATTCACTCTTCTTTGATGTGATAAAAAGAGGAAAACAAGTGAACAGGAGGCACTAAACAGCCATCTTGTGAAACCCAGACAGCTTTTCCAATTCTGTTTCTGAGCTGTTTATCACCACATAAAAAGCCTGATACCCAGCAGACTAGAGAAAGACCGGAGTGCTGATGTCCCTGTCTTCCTCACGTTTATACTCCAGCCTAAATCTCACTGAGATTCAGCTCAGCAAATGAATTATTTAAGCTGCAACTCTGATTCAGCGCCCAGAAAATCATTTCGATGTAGAAGGGAGCAAGGACCTGGTACAGAAGCACTCCGGTGCAGAGCAGAGTCCTGCCTGCCCAAGGCACAGGAGAGGACGGGCACCATGGCACAGCTGGGATCATCTCCACACTTCTGTGGGAAGCAAACCACGGCTGCGGGGACACAGCAGTGGCTGGGCAGTGGTTTGCTGGTGGGCTGGTTGGAACAACAAAATGCACATGTTTTCCTGGTTGACTAGACAAAAGCAGTGTCTGGGCTGAGAGCAAGATACACACATAATTTCCGATGCGGTGCAAGGATCCTCCCCGTATTCCTCTCCCCCCTTTCTCTCTGTGCCACTCAGTGTTAACAGCAATGCTGACGGCAGCAGGAGGGGACTGTGCCCCATTGCTGGGACAGAGCATAGCCTGTGCTGCTCTTCTGGTTCTGAAACCCAGCAAAACCAGCAGCCTCCAGCCCCAGGGCAGCTGCAGAGGATGCTCAGGCAGCATCTTCTCCCCACCGGCAAGCAGGGCAGAGCCAGCCCCAGCCCCAACACCTATGACTGCTGCTCTCCTCCTCCCAGAACATCACTGACCTACCTGGTGACCCTTCAGGATCCCATGTCACACACCAACCTTCTCCAAACCCAGCCCATAGGCTGCTAGCATTCTGCTCTTTTCCATTTAAGCAATATATATCTTGGAATTGCTACTAGGGAAGCAGGGACACTTGAGTGTGTGTTTTCCGGATATAAAAAAGACAAAAAAATGTTGCTTCTTCATGAAACTTAAGCCAAGCTACTAACATTACAGCATCTGGAATTAATTATCCCGGACAGATAATGTTTGCACAATTACTTCAGTAACGCAAACAGTTCCACTTGCCTTTGTATCCACCTCCTAATGGGGACCAGAGACAGAAGACGTGAACAATGGTGGCAGCTCTGCACCTGCCAAGGTCTGAGCATGAGCCACAGCAGACCAGGAACTGGCCAAGTGCCCCTGACACTGCTGCTCCCAGAGCTGAGCATCCGAGAGCTCAAAATACAGAGAAGGGCACAAAGGAGGCGACTCCCATCCTCAGCATGGTGTCATTGCACGGGTCTCCTGACACAAACCCAGAAAAAAAAACAAGGAAAGCAAAGCTTTGAGGAATTTGAAAAGGCAGCATCCAGACTCCTTTAATGTGTTCTGGATCGCTGCACTAACGCTGAACCCTGAAACACATGAGAACAGTTCCGAGGCTGAGTCACTCCAAGCAGCTCACAGCCCATCCCAGAAAACCAGGAGGGATCCATCTCCCTCCTGCATCATCCACGCACAGCTACACTTGTTTGGGTGCACTTCATGGATTCCTAGAATGGTGTGAGTCAGAAGGGACCTTTGAAGGTCACCAAGTCCAAGCCCCCTTCCATGAGCAGAGTCACCTTCAACTAGATCAGATTTTCCAGATCTTCTTCAAGTGCACCGAAAAAAAACCCACCTACCAGCTCTCTCCTCCACCTCCCCAAGGTCCTGGGAGCACAGGGACACTCACTTTCCAGCAATACAGGCTTCACCTAAATTCAACAGGATTATTCCCAGCAGCACTAAGAACGCAGCAGCTATTCCTGCTGCTGGGCTGTCCCGCTCCTCCCATCACTCTGAAGAGCGCTTAAAAATAATAGTTCCTTGTTCAATGGGGACCCAAGGTGCACTAAATCACTAGGAGGTGATTTAATTACTGCCGTGGTTGCAAGCCCAGCAACCAGAGCTGCTGGGGTTTTCCTGGCTAGACACTAAATCCATGGTTCTGGATGGGGAGCAGAGGCAATGGAGCAAGATGGGGAGGCTCCCAAAGCTGTACCAAACTGGAGTTGGTCCCAAGAGCTGTAAACCTCGTTACAGAGCAGTGGGAAATCAAGCTCACTCATTCTATACCTTTGCTGCTGAAATACACTTGACTTTCTGTGTGCTGGATCCAGTAAAAACCACAGGCATCCACTGGGAGGATTAGCAAACATTCAAAATAAAAGTCCAAGTGGCTCAGAACAAGGTAAGAACAGGCTGGATTAATACATTTCCCGCAGCAAACTAATAAAGGTGAAGACCTGCTGAAAGGCTGCACAAGAACTTGTCAAGCAGAGAGTAAACCAGAACTGAGGAAGAGTAAGAGGCAGAGTAAATCACACTTACTCCTTTGCAAAGCACTTGTGGGCACCGGGCATGAGCTCACAACCCTCCACCACACCAGCACCACCCTCTGCACTGCCCAGACCTTCTACACCACTGCTGTCCTGGGAGTGTTCCACCTCATCCCAAAGCACCAGCAGGACAGACCACCCTGTGCAGGACCCATCCCTCCCCGCTGCCTGCAGGGACAAGGGTTGTCTGAGCAGATCTGACTGGAATCCTGCTTTTCCCAGAGGGAACTCTCTGATGTTAAGTCACTGGGGCTGTTCTGCTGCCCTGGACCAGTGCCACCAGCCAGCCCATCCTCCCCGTGGCCAGGTGTCACTGTGGGGGTCCCCAGGAGCAGGCAGGCAGCCACCTTTCCTCTCCCCACGCGCCCCTGTCCCAGGGCTTGTGATCTAAACATTTAGGCACAGGGAAGTTAGGATTTTCATTTCTTTTGATCCGAGCACAGTCTCAGATCTTGAAAGGGAAGTGCACATGTATTTCTGGAGCATACCAGAACCCAGGCATATTTAAGGGCAGGCAGCCACAGAATGGGGATAACCAACCCGAGAAATAGCCCTTCGTAAAATCACTAGCATGCCATTTTCAAGATCCAAACTCACACATTTTTCGTGATGAGCTGGAGGGAAGGAAAAAAAAAAAGGGGGGGCGTGGGGTGGAAAGGAAAAAAAGGATTATGTTAAAAAAAAAAAAAGCTCTGCTCCAAAAGCTACTCAAACTGCTGCAGAATCCTGCCTGCCCCTTCTGCAGCAAAGCCCAAGGGAAGCTGCTGATGAGTCAACAGCCAGCCTGCGTTGCCGACCGAGGAAAGGAAGTCCAATCTCACCACTCGAGAACAAAGTGTGCTGGTTCATGCAGTACACACTGAGCGCAGCCTCGGAAAGCCCTCCCCGGGCTGGGAGCAGCAAGGATCCAGCCTGGCTGCCAGCCAGGGCTCCTGCTGCACGCCAGGGAGAGGGAGAGGTGACGTCCAGACATTGCTGGGACATCTGCACCGTGCCACCCTGCTGCCAGGCCAGCCTGGCCACAGCTCCTCGGGCTAACACGCTCCACACCACAGCAGAGGCTGCTCCCTGTGGGATTTTCTCCCTTGGCTGGAATTGCTCCCTCCCAGGACCAGGTGTTCTGGATGCAGCACCCAGCCCTGCTGCGATGAGCCAAGGTGTCTGCTCACTGCAAGATGAGGGGCAGGGATGTGTCCCAGTCCTAACCCACTACTGGTGCCCCAGTTAATTCTTCTCCCTGCCTCAGTGCACTCCTCTCCAGCACTGCTTCTCACGGGCAGACCTGCTCCTCGGGGATCCTCTGCCAGTGATGCTGGTACTGCAAAACCATGACCTGCCAACAGCTATGTACCCTCTGAAAGAGCTGCTGGAACTCCTGGAGATGTGAAGACAACTCCTTATGGGTCTGGACTCCAGTAAAGAGCAGCAAAGCTCGAAGGAGATGAACACCGATTGGGCAGCCCCACACCACCATGATCCAGGCTGCACCACCTTGATGTGTGCCCAGCAGCACAGCAAGGAGCTGCCTGACCTCTGCGTGTGGCCATCAGAGGAGAAGGGCGGAGGGGACCTGAGGCAGGAGGACAGGGCAGGGACACAGCCACCGTGCGACGTGGCAGACGGCGTCTGCGCCGGTGCCGCCACCATCGCCAAGCTGGTACTCGCCGAGGTTGTGCCTTCCTGTTGCCACAGCACTTTCTGTTTTCTGTTAAAACAGGGCCACAGCGACGATGCAAGTATAGATCTGCAATGCCAAGAATATCTGGGAAGCCTGCCAGCAAGAAGCAGCCTTCCTGCTCGTCCTCCCGCTGTGTGCAAATTCACAGGAAACAGAATCTACAGCACATACTAAAGTGGCTTTAATGCGAGATCCAAGAGCCACCTCGAGATCCTGCTTACATCCCTGTCAGCCTGGGGAAGGAGCCACATGCCAAAAACATTAAATCATTAAATAAAGGAGGAAATAAAACCTGTACAGGTGCATAAAATCCCATGTAGATGCTGCTTCTTTATGAAGGGGTGCTCCGCTGTGTGAGCTCAGCACCTCCATCAACATCAGCACTGGCATCGCCACCAGTGGTAAGGGATGAGCCTGGGTCTGATCCTGGCACGCCCACTGTGCAAAAAGGGCTTCACAGCCTGCTACAGGCACCCACGGAAAACCAGCAAACCCACTTTCCTTTTGGGTTTATCACACTGCGACTCTGGGAAGACAGAGCTCATCCTTCCCATTTACAACAGGAGAGGTACCCACAGCTCTGATGCTCCAAAACTGGTGGTAACTCTTACACTTACTTTATCCTGCTTAATCCTTAAACTCAAGCTGTGCTGAGATGGGCCAGCTTTGCATCCAGCACCCAATGGCACCCCACACCAGACTGGGACCTTATACCTGGCTCTATAACTGACTTATGGTGTAAATCTCTGTGCCTCACTTTGCCCGAGTGTGAAATAACTGCAGGGCTCACACAGGGGCTGTGAGGCTCATCTCTGGTCCCAGAAAGCCAGTGGGGATCCTCTGGCGATGGGGTCCAGCACAGGTGGAATGTCCTGTCACCACTGGGGTGGAGTGTGACCAACACCCCCATCCCATGTGGGTGAGCAGGAGACACACGGGCCAGGATGCCAGCCTGCCTGTTGGGAGGGAAACTCGCCTCCACTACTCACTCCTCTGCTCCCACCTGACTGCAAGCAGCCTTTATCACCATGCTGGAGCCCTTCAAGCTTTGGGCAATTCTCAGACATGTTACCATACAAAATAAAAACCCTTTCCAGCAGAGATGAGCCAGAAATGATCATGGAGAGGAAACAGCTCATCTCCTGCACTACCTGACGACCCTGGCACGCAGCTGGACACCAGCAGCATCCATGCCTCCCAGGACACCACACCAAGAGATGCTGCACTTCTTCCCCCACCGCTTTCCTCACAACTGCACTGTGATTTGTGCTAACCTAGAAAGGACCCTTGAGTTTAAGGTGGCTCCTAGTGGAGGCATTTTGAGACAGCTGCTTTCTGGGGAAAGCATTCCTTAAAATACAGCTCTTTCCTTCTGCCTCACCCCCAGCTTTTGACATTTTAGAGCTCCAGTAAAACAAGATGTTTCAAAAATCTAATTTTCAGCTTTGGAGGCACAAAACCTCGAGGCAGGGCGCGGGCAGGGAGAGCTGGTTTCCAAGCGCCCAGGCAGGAGATGAAAAGAGCAGCAGCAGCTGCGTAAACGGCAGCACCTTTCGGAGAACAAGATCCACCTCCGGAGCAGGAAGCAATTCCCTCACACTCCACAGCACAATCTGCTGGCTGGTGATGGCTCAGCCCAGGAACCAAACCCCTGGGCTTCAGGATGATGGGCTGGGTAATATTTTGCAGGCGGCGCTTGCCAGCTCCTGGGGCTCTAGTGGCTTCTCCCCCCTGCTGCCTCCCTCTAGAAATCTCACATGGAAGTGGCTGTCAGAATTGACAACATCAGGACTGGATTACCAAAGGCATCCCTCTCTAAGGGCAGGATGCCCTGTCACACCTCTGAGATGGGGGGAAAGCAAAGTGCTGCCCTGGCAGCGAGGAGGAGAGGCCACTGCTGGGCTCAACATTTCCAGTCCATAGAAAACGTCAGCAGATTAAAGGAATTTGGATCGTCCGTATCTGACACAGAGAGGATCTGCTGGGTTTATGTGAATTTTTTGTTTTGAATAGCGAAAAATGGAAAGTTAGGAAGCAAAGGGGGAAAGTGATGCTGAGGCCATGGGGCAGCAGCCACAGGGTGGGAGTGAAAGCAGCGGCTCAGGTGGGACCAGAGAGGTACCTGCTCATCCATCACCTGCTCATCCATCCATGGAGACTGGAGTGAATTAAACCAATTAAACTAGGGAGGTAAATGGAGCTGTAAGGCCTTTTAAGGCTGCTCTCTTTAAGCAGATGAAATACAGTCATCTCTTGTGAAAAAACACTTGACATTTCTCCAACGCAGGGCAAGCTGCAAGAGGGAGTTGTCTAAGCCTGGAGATAGGAGAACAACTGCAGTCTGCACTGTCTCTGGCAGTCCAACGCTGCCCTCTCCACCTCCAACTCTCACATCGTGACCCAAGTGGGAAAACACTGAGGGCAGGGATGCTTTTGGAGGGAGAGCTGCTTGGCAGAAGCACACTGTCCCCGCCGTGCCTTCTGCTGTGGCAAAGCAGCATGTGGAGAGACGCTGTCCTGACCAAAACAAATCTGGCAGTGTCACTGCCTGTCCCCCTGGGATGTGCATCGTGGACACAAACCAGGTGCAACTATTCATGCTGCTGTAAAACGAGCTCTTCATTCCACTCACATCACACTAGTGAAGGCAAAATATCCCAAACAGGCATCAGTCTGAAGAAAAAGTCCTTCAGGATTGTTTGATGACCTCCCAGCAAAGAGAGATGGTTCAGGCAGATGGGACATGGTGCAGGACAGACAGACAGAGCAACAAGAGAGGAAAGAACTCCAAGGAAGCTAAGGCTTTGGGTAAGCAGCACGATCCCAGAGCATCCCTGGAGCAGCCTGGGATGAGCAGGGCATGGTGCAAACCAGACGGGCTGCAGAAATCCACCTGGGGTTAGCTGGGAGTTATGGAGCCAGTAATGAGTATCTTTGAGAGCTCATAGAGAATGGGTCAGATTTGAGAATGATAGAATGGTTTGGGTTGAAAGGGACCTTAAAGATCATCCAGTTCCACCCATGCCGTGGGCAGGGACACCTTCCACTAGCCTAGGTTTCTCCAACCCCATCCAACCTGGCCTTGGACACTTCCAGGGATGGGGCAGCCACAGCTTCTCTGGGCAACCTGTGCCAGGGCCTCCCCATCCTCACAGGGAAGAAATTCTTTCTAATATCCATGTCTCACATTGTGAGACTTTAAAAATAAAACAAACTCTTTGGAGAGAAAGCCTTGAATGTCAAATGGTATTGAGGACCTGAAGAAAGAGCTGGGACCATTGCAGGAGGCAATCCAACAAGGATTATGGAATCGTGCCGAGATTGAGAATAATCACATTAAGCAAAATAACCCCAAGAATTAGGAAATTCTTCAGAGAAGAATCTGATGGTGGAAGTGAAACCTCACACTCAAGGTGAGTGGGCAGCACCAGGATGTCCCCTCCAGAAGCCGTGGGCATGTCCCTGTGGTGACATGGGAGAAACCAGGGGAAGCCTGAAGACTGACAAACATGTTCACAACTCCAGAAAACACAATCTTTGATGGAAGCTTAAAATAAATGGATCTGCTTTGTCTTGAGGAGAGGACTGAGAGAAGATAGAGTGGGATGGGGACATGGGAGGGATGACCTGCACCAGGACTAACTGTAGGAATATCCATGCGTGGGAACACATGGCACTGGCAGAGCTGCCCCAGGACCCTCAAAAATGAAGAGCTTGGAGACAAGCAGCAGGGCACATTTTGAGCCTGCCCTGTGCCCTGGCAGCTGCTGGCTGCGAGGTCTGGGATGCCAAACCCCACCCCACAAGCAGCCACTGCCAGGCTGGACCTCAATGGGCACTGCCAGCCCAGGCAGCACCAAGATCACTTTTTGGATGGAAACAGCCCCGGCACGAGCCCTCAGCTGGGGAGCAGAGCACTGGCAAGGCCAGCCTGTGGTTAGCTATCAAAGACAACTAAAAAAAGATATTCCACACACAGGGGGAGTTTTTTCCCCCTCTCTTTTTTTTTGTTTTCTTTTTTTTTTTGGTTTGGGGTTGTGTTTTTTTTTTTTCCCGAGGATTAAATCAACTCAACAGCCCCCTTTACAACTTCCCTTTTGATGTGTTCAGACTCATTAAAGTTTCATTTCTTTCTCTGTTTTCCCCGGGGGAGGAAGGGGAGCGTACACAAAAGTTTACTTCAGAAGCGGGGTCGGCAGCTGCAGCAGCAGCTGCTGTTGCTGTGGGACAAGCGGAGCCTCCGCCGGCCTCTGCTCCCTAACCGAATCCCCAGGCAAAACACATCCCCCCTGCAGCCTCCTCGCTCCCACGAGCAACCCCAGCATCGCCCCGGCACCAGGCTCCAGCGGTGTTTCTGCGGGATACACACCCGGTGTCACATGTCACGAAGGGAACACACGAGAGCCCCGGAGCTCCTGCAAACCCTGCGGGGAGTTTTGGGTCCGAGCCCGAGAGTTCTGGGGTCCCTTCCCAACCTGCCCGGTTCACCCCACCAGCAGCACCAGCCTTTCCCCCACAGCTTCGGCCACTGCCCTGGGATAATCCCACACACACGTCGAGCGGGTAGCAGCTCCCCCACGTTTCTTTTTTGTCTGAGCAGCTGTTTAAGTGTCTATTTTAAAACCCAGTTCCCTATTTTAAAATAGCTAATGAGCCCCCGATCTCGGCTGACAGACGTCATCTCTACAAGGTCTGGGAGATGCTTCTCTATTCGCTGGGCTCCTTTTCCCAAGCCCTGAATCTCAGCATGCCCAGCACGTTTCCAATCCACGCAAACATAGTAAAGAGGGAAGTTTTTAATTTAAGGACCAACTCCTGCTCCCCTGCCGTGAAATACCAGCGGTACAGCCACGTGTTTCTAGGCAGAGAGGCATCAGCCAGCCAGGCTGAGGCTGGAGTTGTGGGTGGTTTTCTGCTGGTACTTTTTTACCCTCCCTTTGATTTTATCAGATCTTTCTTAAAATTCCCCGACCAAGAGGAAGCAAGGAGCTGGCCTGCCTGGCCACTGCCCAAAAGAAGCCAGGCACACGAGAGGGACTTTTCAGGGTACGGTGGGAGGTCCCCGTGCATCCCTGTGCAAGCCCAGGTTCCCATGCGTCACCTCTGCATGCCCCCTGAGATGGTGTGCACCCCACCAAGGCAGAGGGAACCCCGCAGAGGGGACGGCGCTCACTCACCTGACCACAGGCTCAGGGATGGCCTCGGCACTTGCTGGCACCTGGACACCCTTCTCCCACTCCTGCCTCCAAGGATCAGCCAGGACGTAGTACTCGTCAGGGCTCAGCTGGAAGGAGTCAGGGATCTTCATGGCTGTTATCAGGTCCGTACGGAAAACCTGCACCAGAGAAAAAACCCATCCTGAGTGAAGGGGTCCGGCAGCGGCTGGGGGCACGTGTGCCCGGGGACGGTGTCCTGGGGAAGTGTTCCCAGGGTACAGCACAGTGGGGGTTTGCATCACCAGTGGTATGGCTCCAGGGTGTCGTTTTGTGTCACTTCGGGGTGAGGTTTGGGCAGGAGAACACCGCACACAGGCAGGGACGCCCCTCCAGCCAGGCAGTGCTGAGAGCCCAAGCCCTGCAGCCGCAACCCTTCCGAGGTCCCACAGACCAGGCAGCCAGGAAATCCAGCCACAAGGTGCGAGCTCGGACGAGACACAGACCAAAAACTAGGATTAAACTAAAGCAACAGGCTGCTTTCTCTTTGGGGACTGATGGTTTCAATGTAGCCACACAAGTATCCACCCGAACGCCAAGGGATGTACCGCAACTGGGCTTCTCTGCACTTAGCCCTCCTGGGGGAAGGGAAATGATGTTCTTGACACCAATAAAGCTGTGGGAGACAAAGAGCACGTCATCCCAAGCACCTTCATGTCCCCATCGCATCACCTTGTGACCCTGAGCATCTCTGTGTCCTCTTCATGTCACCTCAGGTGCCCTGAGCACCTTCATGTCCCCATCATGGCTACTTCATCACCTTGAGGTAACCTTCATGTCCCTGTCACGTTACCTCACTGCCCCAAGCACCTGTATGTCCCCATCACGTCCCCTCATCATCCCAAGCAGGGACAGCCAAAAGCTGAAGGTGGAAAATAACTGGGTAAAAGGTGATCTAGGTGCTGCTCACACACCCACAGCCAAACACACCGAGATGTGTCCTGACCCAATAAACCCCTTGTGAGACCAACACTGGACCCCCCTCCTTTAGGAAAATCCTCCAGTCCTTCAGTCTGTGAACGGGCTCATTTTCCATCTCACTGCTGGCCCTGCAGCATCTTCTCCCAATATACTAGGATGAAAAACTCATTCCAAAAATATCCCTCACGGTAAATAAGGTTTTCCTTCCAGAGGGCTGCCTGACAGCAATGACTCGAGCAATCCTGCCTCTTGCAGCATAAAAATAAATTGTAAATGAAAATGGATGATTTCTCCTCGCTACCATCTGCTATTAGCTGGAATAATAACTGCCAGTGCCAGCAATCCTGCCTGGACACCATCTCGCTCCATCCACTCCAACCCTGCTACTTCTGCATTCCTTCCACGAGGCCAGGATGGATCAGATGTTTTCTTCAGATGTTGTTTAATCTCTTCACAGAGTCTGTTCTCCAAAAGAGTATTGCTGTGTCAGAACCACAAGAAATAATACAACATAGTTTCACATTTTTGATACAAAAATAACATGCTTTGGAGAGTATTTGGGAACCCAAATCGGCTGTGATGCAGGAAACTAGACATTAACTAAGACCACTGAGACCAGTATTTAGGTCAGTTTGTTTAATCCTCAGAGTCTCAGCTGCTAACCTAATTAGAGTTAAATACAATATATAAACAACCTTTGCTATGTTGGGACCTCTTTGAATTTTCCTGGTGCTTTCCTCCTGATGCAGCTGCTTGGAGACTTTTGACTATGTCTATATAAACCTGATTTGAATTGGTCAGATAGTCTCAGTGCATCCTTCAACAAACAAAATTAACAGCCTATACACTACAGGCAGAATTAGGCTCAGTTTGGGAAAGATCATGGTCCTTTAAGTCTCTGTGTGCTACAAAAGCATTGTTAGAGATACCACAGTAACCTTTTAATACACTGCCAGTGTGAGAGATTTTTTTAAAAGTATTATAATAGGCATTAATTAAACATGAGAAGGGATATGGGAGATATCATAGTCCTTCCAGCTCTGTGTCTACATATCCAAACAAGCACAGGAACCCTGCTGTAGCTCATTTTTTACAATACAGCATTAAATACACCCTGTTCTTGCCAGCCCTGCACTGCCAGGTCACAGCTTGGGCAGACAGCACCTCATAACCCCGTTTTGGTGCCCAGTTCCAATGAGGACAATGCAAACCCCAGTAAGTGTCCCTTCCTTGGATCACTTGGCTTTGGTGGATGAGATGCTCCCCTGTACCTGAATCACAGGGGCTGAGGGCAGCATGGGGAGCAGTGCCACCTCCCTGTCCCAGCCACCAGCACCACACAATCCACTGAACCACAGAATCATTAGGGTTGGGAAAGCTCTCCAAGATCATTGAGTCCAACCATTAACCCAGCACTGCCAAGCCCACCATTAAAATCATGTCCCCCATATCTACACATATTTTCAATCCCTCCAGGGACGGTGATTCCGCCATCCTGGAGCCCTGGGCTTAACCATCCTTTCACTGAAGAAATTTTTCTTAACATCCAGTCTAAACTTCCCCTGGCACCAGCACAATGGTGTTACAGAAAACACTGTTCTGGAGACACATGCCCCCGGGATTTGTGGGCAAAGCCAGGTAGGAAATGGTTTCCAAAGGTGCTGGGCACCCAACAGCTTTTCTAAACCAAAATCCTGCCCCATCACCCTCCTCCTACTGATGAAGAGGGAGATGGAGAAGCCCGCAACACGTCATGCAAGCAACCCAGGGAGGAGCTGGCAGCACCACTGAGGAGGCCTGGCCACCCCTAGGGCTGCCATCCACAGGTAGGAAATACAACAGCTCCATACAAACCTCGTGTCACAAGCTTCACCCATTTGCCTTTGCTTACAGCTACCAGGAAACTTCTTTAGTGCTCTCAGCTCTTTGCTGGGGTCATGTCTGCAGCAGTCCAGATGCCCTGGGGCAGCCTCTTGCTGCTCACCACTGCTCTGAACAAGGATCAGCCTCACCAGTGCTTCCCAACACCCTCAGCAGGCACAAACCCCTCCAGAACGCGAGCCTGGGCAATGGAAAACGCAACAATGGGACCAGCCCTCGGTGTAATTCCTCCCCTCTGCACCGTGCAGATCCCAGGCTTGTGTTTTCCTGCATTAAGTCTTCCCCAAATTCATCCCTTCTGGCTTTTCAGCTCGCATCGGCGCAGGCAGCTTAGTTTTAATTTTAAGCCAAATAAGCACGATTGTATCTATCTCCCTGAAGATAAGGAGCATGGCAGGCTGGATTTGCAATCTCACTACTTCATTTATTTAGTCCTTCTTGGAAAACAGATAAGCTCACCCATCCGACGGCAGCACGCGCGCCCGCACTTTATCACAGCGACGCCTCTGTCTTTTCATGAAGAACTGGATATGCTCAAATTATTAACTATCAAAGCAGAACACTTTAGAAATGATAGAACAGCACAGAAATTGTAAAGGAAAGCAGATCAGTTGTCTGGAAATCTCCCAACAGCTAATACGCTCAAATTGTAATCTAAATGTCTTTTTGTTTTGAATTGTCTGGGATTAGGGTTGGGAAAAGACTCAATTATTCTACTCAAACTCTTCTGAATTATTTATGAAAACCAAATAAAGGATAAATTGGGCACTGATGAACTGAGGACCTGGCGGTGAAGGAAAAGTAGGGTACCAGAAAACAAGCAATTTTCCCTCAATAGGAGTGTTTACTGTTTCTTCCCGGCCGTGGGAGCTGACGAATTGCCTGCTGCCCTGCACCCTGCTCCCCCTGCCACCACCACAGCCCTGGCCAGGCTCTGTCCTCCCCTTCCAGCCTGGCAGCAGGATCCAGGTTATTGTCTATTGATCTGCCAGCAATGGGAAAGGCCAAACCAAGACGTTCCTTTATTGCCTCTGCTTGCTCAGGCACCTCAGGCAGGTTTAGTGATGCTCGGAGATGCATCGCGCCGATGCCCAGGGCCAGCCTCCCCTTTTGCTAGTGTCAGCTTTAAAGACTGGGAAAAATAACATGAAATTGCAAAATCCCAAGATATTTTTGCCTTCATATTGCCAAATGAGAGGGACACGGAGTCAGGGTGAGCGTGGTTGTGCAGCCTCAGACCTCAGGCAAAAAAAAGAGAAAACTTCCCTCTCCCTCATATCTCACAAGCCAGGCATTTGGATTACCCATCTTTGCTACTTCCCCAACCTTTCAGCCCACCAGTTTGTGGTGCTGGACTGACTGCCTCACCAGCAGAGCCAGTCCCAGGAGTCTGGGAAGGTAAGAAGTCACTGAGACACCAAAACCACCACATTCCCCAACAATGCATCAGTATCATTTGTTATTTCTGTAATTTGCTGTTGTGAAGCAAAAGCTGCATTAATCTTATCTCTCAAAAACAAAAAACACCCTGAGCTAATTAAATGCAACACATCCTCCAGTTCTGACACCCTAACGCTTCACTTGGATCCAGCCAGGCATTGGAAGGATGGTACTGTGGCTATGGCAGAGACCTGCAAGGCAGAGGTTGGATTCGGCTCCTCCTTGAGCCCCCGGTGCCTCGTGCATCAGCTGCTCCACCTTGGCGAGGATCTGCTGCTTCTCCCACCAGACACAGCCCTGCAGCCTCTCCCTGTGCCCTGCAACAGCTGTGAGGCATCTCCAGGAGCTCCCCATGGACCAGCAGCAATTTGTCCAACACCTGGACAACCTCAGAGAAAAACACGTACTCCTGGGAGCAGATGCCCAGGCACACAGTGCCTTGCTGTGACAGGAAGGATGATGGGCATTGGAAACTCCATCCCTCTCTTAGCAAAGAGCTCCCAGGCTGTGCCACTTGCCAGCATCCTCCTCCTCTGCCTCTCCCCCATCACCATCCAGCCTCTCCCAGAGCCTCTCCACCACCTTTCCATGCAATCCTTGCATCGATTTTCAGGCTCTTTGATTCACTCACAAACCCCTCTTAATGAAGTGGCTGACGATCTCCCCATCATTCAGCTCCCACTCCATATGCTCTTTCCCAGTGACTGTTCTGTAGGTCTGAGCCTGCCAATTATCCCCTTAGCCCCAAATATTCCCCCAAAAACACCAAACTCAGATCCCGGGGTAACAACTTCCCGCTCGTATGAAACCAGCTCCTGGGAGAGAGCCAAAAAGACGGATCTGTTTTGGGCTTTAAATCGAAACGAAAAGAAACACTTGTCTAGCACTGGGTTTGATTAGCCCTCAAACCAGCAGCCAGCCCGGGCACAGCTGTCCTGGATCCGACACGGCCCATCGCACCCGCCAAGGTGGCACGGCCTCGGCACCACCCAGCACGGGGCCGCCGGCGCCAGGCGCCTGCTGCAAACCAGCCCAGGAGAAAACCAGCTCCACAGGGACCAGGCGGCTCAGCAGAACACAGATGGGCTCCAGCAGGCCGTGTCCCTGCACACGAGGCTTCCCGGGCTGGCAGGAATTCTGTTACACATTCTCCCCTGCCATCTGCACCCAGCTGACCTTGGAGCTTTCAGACCTGGCTCTTTGGGGCAGAGGGATAAGCTCTGTCCCTCCTCCCAGTCCCGGGATAGGATGGCATTTTATAAAATATGCACTAACGTCTCTTTTTTTGTCTGCTAAAAAGTTTTAGCAAAAAGAAACCTTTCCAAAGTACTCCACGCTGCAAGGCAGTGGCACAAACTGTAAGAGAAGCAAAGCTGGTTGTTCAAAATGAAGTCCATGCAAGAAAACACACCATGGTCACTAGGGAGAGGGAAGATGGGAGAGGTGGGAAGGGACTGGTCACAGCCTGCATCCAAGATCTCACATTTGATCCCTTCCCTCCATCACCCAAGAGACTTGCAATCCTCCCCTAGTTCCCTCACACACACAGTAGCTGTGTGGGATCTCACAGTGGTGTCCTCACCATAGCAGGCGCAGGCAGTGGCTGCTCCAAAGGATGGGCAGCAGCAGGTCACCACATGTGGATGTGGGAGTGCTTTCTGACAGTGAGATAACAGGTTGTCTTCAGGTTTGGGCTCAACGCTTTTTCCTCCCTGCCTGCAGCCCTGGCAGCTGCATCCTGCCACCCTCCCTGCCATAACCAGGGCAGTCTCCGGCTGCCTCGCTTGCAGGGCTCCCTCCTCACTTCCAGTGGGCTCTGATAGCCCTTCACTCTTTGAAGCACAAAGTTGTTTGTTGTAGCTCATGAGTCACAAGTATTTTCAGAGAAAGAGAAAACAACAGGAACAATGGGAGCCCTGGGAAGTTTTTGGTTGTACAAACTGTCCTCATATCAGCCTGAGACGGTACCTCTGTGCCCAGCCCCACTCCCCTCTAGACTCCCAGCCCTGCTTCCCTGCTATTATATCACATTTTTCCAGTCCCTTCTGAAATGAGGCAAGCGTTGATACTCGGTAGCAAGGCTCTGAAATGTGGCAGCACCTGGAGTGTGCGTGCAACCAGCAATAATATTTGCCTGTGGGGAGAAAAATCCTGAAGTCCTGTGCCCGTTAAGGAGTCAGCCTCCTATCCCTTCATTTAGTCTTGTTTCCTCTCGAAATGCTAGATGTTAAAGATTCAATGAACAACAGAACTTAAAATAGGAACAAGAAGCATTTTTGTCTGGCCCTTCTCAGCATTCAGAAGACAATGGTATTAATCTGTTATTCCTGTGCCAGCATGGGAAAACTGACAAAGCCACTGCAGTCAAACCTCTCAACAGAGACAGATCTTCTCATCCAGCCCAATAAAAGCATGTCCAGTCTTGCTTGGCCATACTCATAAAACCTCTTCTCCAAGCATGGAGGGCTAAATTCACACTGCACTGGGCCATTATATACCTATTGCAGGGGGAAAAAAAACATGATCCAATGCATGAAGAATTACTTTTTAGAAGGGAAACAATGAGGATGTTTGTTAAATGAGTTAAAACCTTGTAAAGGGATATAAAAAGGCATCTTTCAAAACACGGAAGTAACATCTAAACAAGGCAAGCAGAAAATAATGTAAATTGTATAAATTTGTGGTTTCCCCTTCATCCTGAGCCCTGCCTGCAGCTGTGGTCCCCTCGCCTCCCAGCGGTCCAGAGCAAAGGAGAAGGGCCATGAGGATGTCCGGTGGGATGAGCAGCAGAGCTGAGACTGCACAGGGCTCTCCAGCTGAGAAAGGGGACGGCTGGAGCACTGTCAGGCAGGTGGTCTGCACAAAAAAGCAGGCTTTTGTGCCTCCACAACGTATTCCAGCAGCGCAGGTGAGCATTCTGGATCTCAAACAGCTCTGGAGCTAATGACGAACGCGGCGGTTCAGGCAGTGACTCAGAGGCAGCATCGCAGGGAGTCCCCGGGCCGCTGATGGCTGGGAGCTGGCAGATAGAACCGGCTACTATCATTACACACTTGCCTTGTTCTTATATTCTCTCCTTAGACACTGACAACTGTTCCCTGTCAGGAATAGCAGAGAGGCTTGATGACTGCAGTCAAACCAGCGAGGCTTGTGCTCACGTCCCCAGCAGCCCTACAGCCGGGGGCAGGACTGTGCCGACGTGCCACCAACACAAGCAGAAATCCGTACTTCAGGCACGTTTCGCTCCCTGCTGCAGACTCAGAGCCACGACAGGTAGGACCTGGGCAAGCATCCCCTCCTTCCAGCTCCCAGGGCAGGGAGCACGACAGGCATCTCCTCGCAGGGACCCAGGGATGGGTACCAGCCACCACGCTCAGTTTGAATCCAAGCTCTAATGAGATTAATTAAAATCACCAGATTGGTAGACTGCTATCACTGCAGATGCAAGAAGCTGCTGGCAGCTGCCCACGTCCATCCTGTGCCTTCAGGCAGAAGCAGGGCAGCAGAGCCATGCCCATGCCCAGGGCACCATCAAGCTTAGCCCCAAAGGCTCTGCTGCCCAGGAAGGGGCAGGGGAGGACAGCTGTCACCTCTGCAAGGGAGACAGCCAAGACAGAGGCCTGGTGCCTGGGACACATCAGGAAAGAGCCCGGGCAGAGCCCCGTGACAGGCACAGATAAATATAATCACCCTCCCTGGCAATGGCCCCTTCGCGGATGTTTACAAACAGCTCAGTACTTTTCCATGGTAAGAAGCTTGTTTTTCCAGATGCCTTGTATCGGGTGGTTTTTAATGTGTATAGTTAATCCCTTCTCACAGAGTCTTTCATAATAAACATCACCCCCTGACCTGACTAATAACTATGTAACACTAATGCTTTTGATTTTTTTTATCTCCTGCCCGGGTTGTCAGGGGGAATGCATGTTTCTCTAGGACAGCAGCTCCCAGAGAAATGGGGACATGACTTGGAGAAGGGCAGGAGAGGCCAGTGGGTCCTGCTCCAGCAGCCTCTCCTTCAGCATCACCATCCCTCAGGACATGCCTGCACCCACTGCAGCTCCTGACAAAGCTAAAAGCCACCTGTAAAACTGGAGTTTGAGTTATTGTTTGAAAAGATTTGTCCAGACCCAAATGTCTGGGGTTCAACATCTGATAATACATTCATCCTGCTCTCCCTGTTACCCTCCTGTGGTTTCCATCTTCAGTGGGATGGACAAGAGAAAGGTACTTCATTTCATGTGAAGTCGTTTGACAGTAGTGTGGTTTATGTTTTAATTTCTCAGTACTTGCTCCAGCAGGACATGATGCCCATCCCAGTCTGTGCCTGAAATCCTCCAGGGTTCCTACAAGAAATCCTCTGGGACGTGCCAAACCCTGCAGCGTGTCACTGATGAGAGGCAGCAGATCCCACACGTGGACCTGACGGGTTCACGGGCGATCACAGAAGAGAAGGCGTTGGGTCACTCGTGGAAGATTTTGGAAGATGCTGTTGTAGAGGAAATCCATACTGGAATGACCTCCAAACCACCACCCTGCACTGCTGCAGATCTTGGGGCAATCCTATGTCCGACTTCACACACTCCCTCCTGACCCCTGGGTTTCCCCTGGAGCTGAATTCCAGCAGCCCCGGACACAGCAGCCGCAGGGGCGATGGGGGGTAAGAGGAGCACAGCCGAGCTCTGGACTGCTCCATCTGCTTGTGTTCCCACCATGCTTTTGCAAAAGATGGTCTGTCAGCTTGAGCATCCTGGCCAAACTCCAGCTTGAGCAATCACACATCGCCTCCCCAAATTCCCCTGGAGTTTCAGTTCAGATAAGCCACAGAGGTTCACTTTCTGTCCCAACTGTTGCTAAGTTGGGCACTGTTCAGCTTTTGCTCCACTTTATTTGTTCCAGAGCTACATTTCACTGAGAATCCTCCTCAGGGCATAACAGAGTGTGAAGCAGAGGGATGAGCCTGGCCCTCCACAGGCACCACATCTGACATCTCCCCGGGGTGCCATGGACTAAGATCTAGTTTTCACTCCAGCTGTTGTAGAGCAGCAACTTGGATCCAGGTCTGACCATCCTTCAGCAAGTCCAGAAGTATTTTCACTTGGAGTCTTAGACTTATATCCAGTAACTTCATTAGCAGCCGGGTAAAATCCTAGATGGCTGATTAAACTAATTCATATTACAGACAAAAGCGTGTCTGTACCACTGATGCAGTAAAGAGATGCATCAAAGCTTGGAGGAAAGTTTAACTGGGCAGCAGCTGCGTGGCACATATCACACTGTCCTGATGCATGAGTCACATCCTGTCACATCTAACCAGGTCTAACACTGGGCATCTCCACCTCAGGGACTCCTGACAGCACCTGGAGGGCTCACCCCAGGCCTTTATGGACACAATGGGCAGAGGAATGAGCAGTTATTTCAGGAAAGGATAATGGTGCCATAGGAGGAGGAGATCCCCTAAATCCTTCATTTTCCTAGGAAGGATTCAGCTCACAGAAACCACCCCCTGACCCATACTGAGACACATCTGTAACCAGTGCTAATGTTCAACTTTCTAACAGCCTTGTCAGCAGCCACTGACATCTGCACCCCTGGTTCTTGCTCTCTGGAGTGCTTCCAACTACCTCAGCTGGTACTAACAGCTTTCCAGTCCCTCTCTTTTCCCACGGCACAAACGTCTTGGACTCTTTCAGTCTCTGTCCTTCACCAGCACTTAAGATATATCAGTGTAAACCTGTCAGAGCAGCAGAAACCAAGTGCAGCTGTAATTCAGGCAGTGACCACAGGAAAACCTCAAAATCTCTGCTCAGCTTGATGCAAAAGGAGGATGTTACAGAGGTTTGTGCTCACCAGGCCACAGCGTCAGGAGAGGTGAAACGGGGGGGAGCTTGGGAAGGAGTTCACATTAGCCATGCCAGCTTCACCTGCTTCTAAACTTAGCTCTGCCTGACTCCAGACCCCAGTCCAGAGGGAAGGGAATGTGAGAACAATGTCTCTCTGGCTCTGCTCACACTGCTGCTGCAATGAAGATGACCACTGCCAAACACTGTGGTTGCTACAACAGCAGCTCATGCCTGGTATAGTTTCCATGGCTCGTGGAAATGTATCCGAGGCACACGAAGGAAAACAGGGCACAGCACTGTCCCTTCCAGCAGAGTCCCGGGGACACACAGCTGCTCCCACCCCAGTCCCAGACCCTGCACTACAGAGCTGGCAGGGAAACCTGGGCAGTGTCCCCAGGGTGGGCAGCACTGCCCGTCCCAGCGAGGGAAAACCCCACAGGCAAGGTCAGACACCAACGGCCTCAGCTTAATGCCCTTGAGCCCCGTGACAGGAGGAAACCAACACAACATGATCTGCAACTCAGCTGTGCTGTCTCTCATTTCACAGCTCTCTGTGCCTCCCACTTGTTCACGGGGAGGAGCTTCCACGTCACCCTCCCCTGCCATCAGTGCTATGACCTGTGCCACTAATGAAAGGGCACCCAGGCGGGCACTCAAACCAGGGAACCTTGGCACACAGACACCCCAAAACTGTAGGACCTCCCAGTCCCACCAAACTCAACCTCTCTTCACTTGCGGCAACCGGGATGGAGCGGGCACAAGGACTTTGGGCACAAGAACACCACACCCTTCATCAGAGATGCCCATCAGGTTTCCCCCCCTGCTCCCTCCAAGCAGAGCTGGGGTTGGCATCACTGTCAGGAGCTGTGGCTCTGCCTTCCTGGAGATGCCTTGTCCCGGCACCCACTGCCCACAGCCAGCCATGGGCACGCTGGTTTCCACATCTGGGCAAGCACAGTGCCATGGGAAAACCCCCCTTTGGCAAAAGCCTGAAAGCCCACATACCTCAGAGGGCTTCTTCTCCTTCTGCCGTGACCAGGGGGATTTGGTATTCGGAATTTTGGAGCATCTGGAGGTGGATGTGGTGTGACCTGCAACGAGGCAACAGAGACAGGTTACCTGAAAAAGAGGCAAAGTTTTTTCCACATCCTTGCCACCAGCCTCACTGCTACAGCCTCAACCAACACTGCGGGTCAGGACTAAGAGGCAATAATACCTTGACATGGCATTATTTTTGTGCACACCCCAGGGTACCTCACTAAAACACATTAACATCACTTTCCTGCTACTGATGATGACGTAGATGATGAAATGGAGGCCCCCAAAATTTAAAAACACTGTTTTCAAACGCAGACATCAGAAATGAGAAACCTAAAGTCACTAGTAAGACTGGCTTCTAAGAGCGAATGAGCCAGGGCTCATTCCTGGAATCAGGAGTCTATTGGGATTAGGAATTAAGGAGACAAAAGTTTTCTACCAAGGATGCTTAAAGACAGGTATCTGAACAGCTCATGGACTTCAGACCCCATGGTCAAAACTATGGACAAAATTGGGTCAAACTCTTCTGCCCACACCAGGACTAAGAATTCCCACAGCTGTGTGCAGTTCAGCATCCACTGGGAACCACACAACAGAACACATCAAGCAAAGGCACTTTACACTTTTCAGTAGTAAGAGAGTATTCGCTTTGGGATTTGGGAATACTTTCCTCAGGGAGCATTATGAACGGTCTCTCATCATCCTGACTGCAGCAATATCATCACCACTGCTGCCACCTCCGTGAGGCGAGCTAAAGCCTGAAATGTTCTGCGACCATTACATTACTGATCTTTATTTCCAACCCATATGTGTCACTGTCACTTACAAAAATGCCGTATTTGTTAATAACAAACTAATTATTGGAATTTTTGTATAATAATGATGACAGTTCAGTCTTCTCCATAGCAGGACCCCTCCAGATTCCACCATATAAAAATGTTTCTGTGAGGGTGCAACAAATTAACCATCAGTAGGCCTATTTACCACTGATTTTATCCTTGGATGGCTGACTGCGCACATAAGCAAGGTCCAAACACGATGGAGCTCTGGACATGAGGAAGGGCTCTGGTCAGGAGCTGAGCTGACCCAAGGGATCAGGGTGCAATACCACTGCAATGGGAAACGTCTGTTCCTCCACCATCTTGGGCAATTGAGCCCAGATAAATCTCACATGCCTATTTTTGCTGGCAGGGGAAGAGGCACCAGCTCACCTTGCACTCTTTACTTGCAGTACACCTCCTTGTTCTTCATAAAACGAAGACCAAATGTGGGGGCCTCACCTGCTCCCAAAAGACAGCTGGTTTTTCGACTGCAGTGTCAGGTCAGATGCCACTGAAGAGGGCCCCATAAAAATGACTTTTCTATAGCATTTCGGTGCATAACAGGACTGTGTAGGCAAAGCCCACAGCAGACATCCCCATGCTGCAGCCACACGGACATGCTGCTTTACTCAGTGAGCTGCTCAAAGGAGGGCAGCAGCAGCTTCACAGCTTTTATGGAGAGACTGAGCCACTAATTTTCGACTTGCCCCCTCCTCTCAAGCTACAGTGTGGTGCTACAACTACGCAAACCCAGATAACACACCGCTACCACCCTTCCCTGGCAGAGCATAAAAAAAGATGGTCACCACTCTGTTTACAATTATCCTGCAGGAGAGCATTTGTCAACAACTCAGATATCACCTGCAGCATAAATATCCAAGCCCAACAGAGATAAGGCCATGTTGTTTAATACCATGATTAAAGATGCCTTACCCCCGAAAGGCAGCGAAGCCAACGAGCTGCTCCGTAAGCCTTTGAGCATCTGGGGATTAGGAGAATGGGAAGTTTGGAGCACAGCTTCCAAAACAAACCCCTTTCTGAGATAGAGATGTTTCATTTTACAAGAAGCCAGTGGTGTTGACAGAGCCTGAAAACGCTTTCTGCAGGCACAGCTCAGCTCCCAGGCCCCCCCAGGGCTGCAGCAGGACGGGGGTCCCCACCAGCAGCCCAACAGCAGGTTCCCGTCGGCAGCGGTGGTGCAAATTCCTCTCACGCTGACAATTTTTTTGGCTGAAGCTGTGGGAACGGCAGCCAAACCCAGCAAGATCAGCCTTTCCATAACCCCCTGTAATCTCCCCATCATCCTGTTAGGAAAAGGCCCAGAAGTTTAGTGTCTTTAGCAAAGTCCCTTTCGTTCTCGGGTATCCAGCAGCCAGATCCTGTAAAGTGTGGAGAGCAAATTCCCAGCACGGCCCAGATGAAATTACTGTGACATTTGTAAAAGACCAAGAGCAACTAGTAAGAAACTCTGGAGCCCAGACAAGGGATTAGGCTGGTGCCTCAAGGGTTCTGAACACCGAGGCACTGCGGTATGTCTGCAGTGGGTGAAACCCTGGGATAAGTGGGAGAGGAAAGTGCTCTATTTATAGCCAAAATTCAGCACATTTGCACATGTTTATTGTTGAGCACATGCTCCTGTGCTTTCCTGAACGAGGATGAAGTGAGGTAGATGTTGAAAAGCAAGCGTGGGCTTGCAAGTTTTGCTGGCTTGAGCTTTATCCCTTTTCCCACATCACTCTTCAGCTTGCAAGAAGGGAACAATGCAGCTCCAGTTTTACCCTGACTTCAATAAAAACTTCCCTTTCCCCCGTACAACCCAAATCAAGAGCAAACTAGTCTGAGGCTGCAGCTCACAGGAAAGGACAACTCATCTGCAAAGGGTGTTTGCTGCTTTGTTAGCAGATCTGCAATCAGCAGCTCTCCTCGCCCAGACTCCTCACACGAGGGAGACACTCTCATCAGTTAAGAGGAGTCACAGCCAAGTGTTTAAATAAATTGGTATCAGCTTGTTGCTGCGTTTCTGACAAACCCAGCCCTGCACACAATTCATTGTGCAGGGACTTCCCAGTAAATGCAGTTTCCTCCAATCTTTGCAAAGTAATTATTCAAGCATTTTCCCTGCTGGAGGTGAATCTTGTTCAAAGCTTTGAATTAAAGGTCTTACTGTCAGTGGTGTCTGAGTTATCACTGCTGATGGAGTACTTGCGTCGTTTTTCTTCCATCTGTAACAAAAGAAATTGAACATTACACTTAATGTACAGAAAACTCATCTCAGCACCAATTCACTGTTATCTCTAAATATCTGCACACCACGTTAACCCAGCATCACTCAGTCCTTACCTGCAAGACAGAAAACTACCCAGAAGCTGAAAAAAAAGGAAGAAAACAATCCTCACAGGGCTTTTTAAAACTTTAAGGTGTGAGTGTCTCTTTAGCAGCCTTCCCCACTCCCAGGAGTTACAGTGGATACACCTGGATCACTCAGCTTTGCATGGCAAATTGTCCAGGTGGGATTTGCAACCAAATGGCTCTTCCTCTGAAAGAGCATTGCCATGGGAGGGTGCTCCACCATGAAGAAGAGGATGCCCCACCACGGACAGTGGTGCCGTTGGACGGGGCAAAAGATGTCCTGTGAACCACACTCCTGGGCTGCAAGGCTGAGAAATGTGAAGACAGAAGAATGGAAACTGTGCACACTCTCGGTATGTCTGCAGGGGGAAGTACGAGCATCCTGGATCTGAAGAGAACCCCTGCGTACCACAAGCCTGGGGTTTTACCCTCTGACTCATCTTCCCATTCAGCCAGTATCTCCTTCTTTTAAAGACTTCTGGGGTATCTGTCACACAGGCAACACACACCAGCCTAGCCTGAGGCACACTTCCCATCACCCTGCACTGCGCTGCCAGCTCCAGCACAGCCGAGCAGCCCCCCAGCAGCTCCCACGGCATGAGCAAGTGGCTTCTGCACAGCTACTGTGACTTCTCCATCCTCTCAGAGTCAAAATCACAGCAGCAAGTACCACCACACCAATTAGGAGACCCCGTTTCAAGCTCAGCTGATTTGCTTTGTGACTTTGAACCAGCCACAGAAGTGCTTGAAATCAGCGGGTTCTCCTGAACTCGCCCCTCGGGAACTGAGCGCTTGGAACTGAAAGTCAAGTATCTGTACCAGTAGGTGCTTTAAAAAAAGAAAAAGAAACGTAAGAAAAAAGGTATTTTAACTTTTGAAGACCCCAGTTTACCAATGTGGCTAGTGACTGATCAACACAGCCCCTAACACAGGGTTTGGGGAGCTCTGGAGGGAGAGGGATACCCATGGACCAGACAATACCCAACAGGCTGTGAGCCAAAACACATCCACAAGAAAACAATGTTAATCTCATGGACATCTTCCTAGTACTTTCTGAGATATTTTGTAAGAATGTGAAGGCATTGACATGTCATACACACTACTGCTTCCACAAATTTTAAGTGGGAATGATATTAAACACTGATTTTGTGTGGTTTGGTCGCAGCAGGTACAAGCAGCACACACACTGGATAGCAAGCTGGAGCATGACATTCCCCCCAAACATCAGGAAATGTTCCACGTAAGCATATAAAACCCATGCAATATCTGTATTTTACAATATATGTGCTCTGTGTTATCACAGCATTATCAGGGAAAATACTACAAAGTATCCTAAACATTTTAACTATCAGTGTTGTGGTAAGGCATTGCCCTGTCAAAACATGACTTAAAACATTCCTTGAGAATATGGCAATATCAATACTTTTCCCCCAGTGATTCAAGGAGAAACAGATGTTATTAAAACAGCCTGGTTCCAAGTAGCCATTAGGTTTTGCTTGGGGAAAATGAAATTGAAGAGAGTTTTAACTGCAGCTTACTTACTTTTAGTGGAAATTCTACCTGAACCTTTTAAACTGGTTTCTACTGGTCTGAAGGGCCAAACAGGCACTTGGAGCACAAAGCCAGGGCAATGCTTTTATTGATTCTGGAGTTCCTAATCACAGAGATTAAATAAGCCAAAGCCAACGGAGGGAAAATAACCACCTGAGCTGAAGCAGAGGAATGCTACTGATAGCCAGTGAGATTTCCCAGGTTCCTCATCTTTGCCTTTACAGCAAGACAAGTGTCGCTGACATCACTCTCCTTCCAAGGCATGGAAAAGGTTTACAATCAATGCTCAGCACAGGTACCAGATGCTGGGACTGGTTTTGGCTGAGATACATGTGAGGGGATGCACTGATCATCCCTCTAGTTGAACTTGGTCCCTGCACCCTGCTTCTGTCCCACACCCACCTACAGAACACCCCTTCACATGCTCACTGCGTAACAGGATGGATCGATATTCACATACAGAAGTGGTTCACACTGCAGGTAAACCAGTGGCTCTACTTCAGTAAATCATTTTGCCACTGTTTGGCAGGATCCAGGACAGCATCCTCTGAACCAAACTGCATTACATTTCTGAATTAAATTCTTGCTTGAGCAAAGTAGGAACATCTCTGAACAGCAGCACTGAAAGCCAGTTACCCCTCTCCCCCGGGCAGGGGATGGCACACAAGGTACTTTTTGCCTGAAGGGAGCAAAATTTGTGGCCAGAACCAGCCCATTCCAGAAAATGGTTAAGTTCCAGGCCATGCAAAGAAGATGTTCTTTTGAGGGACTCCTCAGGAGCAGCCCAACAGTAGTAAACCGAGGGCACTTAACAGAGGAATTTACTGTAGAAGAAGGGTAATTTGGCCATTTCCCCATCTGGATCACAGAGTTATAAAGTCTGATAGTGGCTGGGCTCCCACCATCCCTTTGGCACCGCGGGGGGGGACCCACTGCCCACATCCCGCCCAGGGCTGGAGCTCCAGCTCCCACAAGCTCTCAGGAGCAATTCTGTTCGTGAACTACTGAGCAACTTAAGTCTCCACAAAACACGGTCTCTGCTCCAAAATTAATCTTTTGTTTACATTAGAAGTTAATTTCACCTTTAACTGACCCATTCCCCGCATGGCATCATTAATAAAGTCATAAACAAATACCAAAAAAATTTGTAATACTTTGAAAAGGTCACTGTTAGGTCAAACTTGGCCCAAAATCTAGTTTTTACAGAGCCAGAAACCAAGTGAAAGGTTTCTATGTAGGCTTGCTTAAAAAATTCAAACAGAAACAGATGTGGGTTTCTTTTATAAACAAATGAACATCCCCCTGAAGTGTCTGCAACTCAAATCCACAGGCACAGCCCTGGCTAAAGCCTGGAAACCAAAAAAAAAAAAAACCAGAATTGCTCACAAACCAACACATGTTTAGCATTGCCTTTGTTCAAGCTGAGAAAGGCAGATAAATGCTAAACCAAGGAAGATGATGGCCCTCCATCAGCCTAAACAAATGTAAATCATACGGGCCTTGGACAAATTAGCACCAGGATTGGCATTAAAATTGAGATGATGGTCTGAGGCTGGCTGGTCCTGCCTCACAGCAGTGGAGGGCTGGAGAGGAGCTCTTGGGAATGCAATTTTGCCCATGCTACTTGGGAGAGGGAAAGGCAGCACTGCTCCTGGCACAGAGGCCTGTGCCCAGGTCCTGAGCTCCTGCCCCCTCTGGGCACACTGTCCAGGGACAGATGCCTGCTCCCATCCACACTAAACCAAAATGCTTTATCCAGCCTTCAGTCAGCACAGAACTCTTCCTCTGCGGACCCCTCCACCATCCCTGTGCTCTGGGGAACCCCCTGATGTTTCCCAGCTCCCTACAAACTCTTCCGTACATCAAGCCCCACGTGATTTGGAGATTTTGGCGGCACCCCAGCACCCTGTGCAAGGGCTGTTTGCAAGAATGAACCATTCTGGACTGTGGCAGGCAAAGAGAGAAATGCATACACGCCTGTGCTCCCGAAATCCACAGGGAACAGGCACAGAAACCTGCGTAAGTTGCAGTGAAAAAAAAAAAAGGGGGGGGGGGGGGAAGTATTTGTTCATCACCTCTCCCAGCCTCCCCGCAGGCTGAGGGATGCGCCGCGCTGGTCCCCGCGCCGTCACCTCTGACGCTGTGAGCAACACCGGCTGAATGATGCGCTCTGTTTGCGAGCTGCAATGAGACTGCAGAAAAACCACTTCCCTGTTTGTTCTTCCAGCCCAGAAATAGGAACACAAACGGAACATAGTGCCCCCAGCGGCATGCACACCGCTCCGGCCAGCGGACCCCGCGCCGGGGACCCCCGCGCCCGTCCCACCGCCCGCGCCCCGCGGGGGATGTGGAGCCGCGGGGCTGCTCCCAACGCACCCCCTCAGCGCTTCCCCTCTGCCTTAACTGGGTGGGGGTTTTTTCCCCCCTCTGTCTAGGAACACCAGTTGTTAGAAAGTGTAATAAGGAAGGGTGGAGGGCTGGAACGTCCCAGTCTTTTACACCGTGGGAGGGTTGTCCTCTTCCCATCAGCAATTCCGGAGCCAAGGGCTGCTACAGGAGGCTCTGCGAGAGCAGCAGCGTCCCCCGAATTGGCACAGCCCCAGTTTCATAGTAACAGAAGAACAAAGTTTCGGACCGAAGGACGCGCAGCGGCTGGGCCAACAGACCCTCGGCAAATCGTGGTGCACAGCCCTCGCGTCTGGGAGGAAGCTTTTCTTAACCTCCTTGGTAACCCTGCAGAAGTGTAAATGCAGACAGGCAGGATCCTGGTACCCAGATCACCCATTTTCCGGGCAGTGGGAGCCTGCCCCTGCCCGCTGGAGCTCGCCTGTCCCTCGCCTCCTCCACAGGTTGTTGCCAGCCCCAACTTTCCAGCAAAAACTCTGGTGCGCAGGTGAGGAGCGAGCCATCCCTCCTCTCCTCCACACCAACTCTGCTGGCTGGCTTGGCTCCCCGGGGCAAAATTTAATCTCATTTCAATTTAAAACAAAACAAGCCCTCGTTCACTTCCTGTGCGCTTTGCCTTTCTCCACATCTACAAGGGGATTTTTTTTCTCTACTACTCACATTTGTAACTCCACTTGCCTCTTCTGACTCGTTACCCTCTAATTATCTATTTTTTCTTCAGCAAGCCCGGACAGAGCACAGGTAACCAGAAAGGTTACTGAGGGCACTGGAGCCATCCCTGCCTTTGGGGACAGGGTGAGGACAGGGACACCGGGCACAGGTCCTTGCCCACAGCCGGCTGCCCCATCCTGCAGGTCTCTGAGCATCCACAGCTCAGAGGAAATCAACAGGAGCTATGGGCACTCCGATCTTTGTACGGAACACCCACAGAAAGGCAAAGACCAGATCTAAGTAGTCTGGGGACCACCCACCCACCAGCTTTCAGAACTTGGGTGTCAAACACTACCAGCAGCCATCAATACTTTAAAGGAATTGCATCTCCCTGCCTACAGACCCCCCGACATGTACCCTCCATCCTTTCCTCCAAGCCTACATTTTTGAACATCAGCCTCAATCTTCCTACGAAAAACAAATTTAACCTTCGATTTAACCTTTCTGCAAGCTATTTTTACTTCTATCTCAAGCTTATTTTAACCCCAGTAGCCAATAAATGCTTAAAGGTCAAACACCATTCCTAAGAGCCGGGCTCCTTACCCCCGGGGAGAAGGCTGAGATCACTGAATTTTTCTTCCCTCAAGCAAAATCTCCTCCTAAAAATGTCCCAGCCGTCGGAGGGTCCTGGCTCAAACCCTTCAGTAAACAATTCTCACTGTGGGTGCTGAGAAGGCGCTGGGAATTTTCCCTGTGAGTGCCATGCCATCCTTCCCTTCCCACTCAAAAAGCGCTCAGGATGTGCAGGTATGGCGAGAGATAAATATATAATTATTCTTTTTCCCCCCCCGAGGTTGACTATTCAGCAGCCTCCCGCCTTTGCAGCGCTTCCCAACTTCCAGCTCGCTGCTCCCACCGCGGGCGCGGGGGGCTGCCAGCCCCGCACCCTGAGCGGGAAGAGGCTCGGCAGGTGGGGAAGGGGCAGGAGCGCGGCGGGGGCGCCGCTGGTGCCCCGGAGGATGCGGGAGAGCGCCCGGGGAGGGGGCAGGTGGCCAGGGAGGGAGGGAAGAG
>VZRE01016450.1:0-30195 GCA_013396775.1 Cephalopterus ornatus
TCTTCCCACAGCCTGCAATGCTGCAGAGGGTTGTTGTGACACAAGGGCAGAAGCTGGTATTTGGTCTTCTAGAACCTCACTCAGTTCTCCTTGGTCCATCGATCCAGCCTGTTCAGATCCTTCTGCAGAGCCTTGTTACCTTCAGGCAGATAGTAACAACCTCCTGCCCAACATGGTGTCATTTGTGAACCCACTGTGGGTGCACTCAATCCCCTTGTCCAGACAAAGATATAAAACAGGACTGGCCCCCGCACTGAGCCCGCGGAACCCCACTAGTGACCAGCCACCAGCTGGGTGTAAATCCATTCACCACCACTCCCTGGGCTTGGACATCCAGCCAGTTTTTTACCTAGCAAACAGTCCAAGCCATGAGCAGCCAGTTTCTCCAGAGTGCTATGGGCAGTGGTGTCCAAGGCTTACTAAAGTTCAGTCAAGACAACATCCATATCCTTTCCCTGATCCATTGACCAGGTCATTCTGTCATAGATGGAGACCAGGGTGGTCAACCAGGACCTGCCTTTCGCAAACTCATGCCGGCTGGGCCTGATCCCATGGCTGTCCTGTACATACTGCCCATTTTTGGTTTGGTTGGAGAAGTGTGCTTCAGAGTGGCTGGTTGGAGACAGCCATGGGACATGAGCTTTCTGTTCAAAGTCTGATAGCTAAATCTTGAATGTCAGGACAATGCAGGCTGGAAGGGACTCCGGGAGGTATCTAGGGCAGGGCTTGTGCTGTAGCCACAATGGTCTCTGTGGCCTCTAGCTCAACTCACTTTTGTCCCATAAAACACAAGACTTATACTGCTGTGCTCAGAGGGGTCTGTGTGGGGTGTCCAAACCACTCATGTATTGCACTGAGTCAGGAGGGACCAAGGGTGCACTTCTGAGATGATGTTTCACCCCCTGACTGCCATTTCCACGGCTCAAGCTCACTCAGGCATCAAATCTTTTCGTGAGTGCAGGGCTTGCCCTCTGCACGCTATCACTGCAGAGGGAGTGGGCTGCTGGCACCCAGAAAAATATTAAGCCACGCCATTCCCACAGTTAGTCAGCTCATGCTGCAGGAGGTGGAGGCTTCAAAAAGATGTTTTCCTCTCAATAAGTAAATTTAAACATATTTTTTAAATTTTATCCTTAGAGTTGTTTTGGATCTCTTTTACGATTTTTTTTGCTTTCTACTACCTCCCATACTGCTTGGTATAGTCTACTCTCAGGAATAAATCCCAAAACATCTTCATATCAGAAGGTGCTCTTTGTATTTATTTTTATTTATATTATTGGGCATTTTTTATTATTTTTTATTGTGCTTTCTAGGTAAAAAATGGTTGAAAATGATACAGATACAGGTATTTCTAGAAGAAGGCTAAATTACAAAAACTGCCAGTTGTCTTCTTTGCTGTGGCAAAAATTATACAAGTTGTCTCAGAAACCTGTGTTTGAGATGTGCATTTGAACAAGTCCCTTCTGTCATGTACAGTTTTCCTCTCACCTTTACCTTTCTTCGTACTTGTATTTTAACTTTTTGTGTCCAGTGGTGTAGTTCTGTGCTTGATTTTGGAGAGCAAGAGATGTCTTTAGGTGGAGGACATGCTTATTAAAGTGTATAGACTCTGTCCAGGGAATTGCATATCTGGATGGTCCCCGTAATTTCATGGCATTTACCTGAATTCTTACTGGACTTATTTATGACTTGTGCTCATGAAAAGAACATAAAATAGCTGGGGTGAAAAACATGCAAGGAATACTACCCTGCAGATAAGGAGAGGTGGTGTATTTCTGTATTTAGGTTATCTTTTTCCACTGGAGAAGGAAGAATTAGTACATGCCTAAGGGACATAAAAGATTTTTCTGCCAGAGTAATTTATAGTGTGGACTAAGTATTTTTTGTAGCTGCCAAGTGTTTTTTAAAATGTTTTTGGAATTAATAAGGCAGGATTACAAACTATAAATTGTTATAGTGGTAGCTGCTCACAAGCTTGCCCACCCATTCATGCTACATAGTTCTTTATGGAAAGTTATGTTTAATTTAACTTAATGAATACTTAGGACTGAGTCCACTCAAATGCTTTGTTGGGCTCTTAAAATTACAAATATCTTGCAGCTGTAAATTACCAATAAATATTAGTAAAAGGAGTAGATTGACATACATTTCACATGATTTACTTAATGCCAGTCTTTTTTTTTATCCCCTCCAAACCCCCTCACCTCTCCCCCAAACTGGAGGCCCAGAAATGGTGTGGCAGGATATTCCCACCGTGATGATTCTTACTTCTTCGTTAAGGTATAAGTACTTTTTGATGTTTTGCTTTCAGTTTCTGTTTGTTTTTTTCTTAAGAAATGAGCAGAAATTTAATACATTTAATAACTTGTGGACAACAAATGGGAATATGGGAATTGCTGTAATTAAAATATGACATAGTAATTAAATGAGATAAAAATACCTTTTCACCTTCAAAAGGATGTCAGATAATATTTTTTTATTCTCAAATATTATTGAATGTTGGTTCTAAAAGTAGAACATACTAACCAAGCTTAATTAAAGGCTTAGTTACGAAAATCATCTGTGTAATCAAGTAGCTATTATTCTTTGCCTTTACTGATACTTTTTTAAGTGAAAAAGGAATATTTTCACTAGTCTGTGGATTCTGGAGTTGGGCTCAAAATATTATTTACGTTGTATGTATAACTGAAGGGCAAAAGCAGTTTGTACCTTTTTGAAGCTTTTTTTTTTTTAATCTGTGAAGGGGACAGCTTTGGCAGCAGATGAAATAATTCAATTTCTTTTCTTCTGATTATTTTTCAAATTTGTATAAAATAGCTGTCAAGCTCTAGAATGAATTGTTCTCCTTCCTATATTCCTGGATTTCAGTCAAGTTTTAGATAAAGAAATCTGGCTGCTTTGATTACTTTTTATCTTGAACATGTCATGTTGTCCTCCCTTCATCCCCTAAAAATAGTCTTTCATTGCATTTGCTTTAATAAATGTAAAAGCTGTGGGTAATAGATTACAACTAAAAATGGTACTGATTGATAACTATATGAATAGTTCACTCAAAGAGTAATAAATTCCTTTCCTACAAGTATTTAAAATAAGTTAGTTTTTTAAAAAATGTTGATTATTATTTTTTTATAAAAACAATTGATAGCTCTGTAGTTTTGCATGACTGAGATTTTGTGGAGGGGGAAGACTGCTGTGGTTAAGTGCTTTTGAGAAGAGCCCAGTGACTGTGAGGACTTTAAAAAATATTGCTATCCCTCTTGTAGGACAGTAGGAATTTTTGGGGAAAATATTATATGTTATGAAGTGTGAGAGCTGGAGAGTTGTTAACATAATTTTTTTCTATTGGATGAATATTATGATTGTGCTATTTCTAGGTATAAGTTACATTTATACTCATGATTCTGTCTGCACCTCCTGTGAAGGCATTAAAAGTTGCAAACAGAATGAAAATTCTATAAAGAAATCATATGGGAGGTAAATTCACTGAATATAGATTATGTGGCAAAATTATTAGTGGAGTCTTAGGAATTGGGTTATTAAAGTACAGTAGTTACCTTTACATAATTTGTAATTACATTCAAGTGTTTTCTAATTGTTGTTCTCAGAAACATTTTAAAAGCCATTTTATAGTACATGCTAAACAAGACTCCCTTGTTTTTTCCTCAAGAAAGGAGAGTCTAAGAGAAAAAAAAGCAATGCTACTTAGTAATAAAATGCTGATTTGAAAGGTGTCTTATCTGTGGTCCATCCTCCTTGAACTGATCTAGATTTTTTTCAATGCAATTTCTGATTTAAAGGACGGTTCTGGAAAGACGATATGTAAATTTTCAGAGCAGTTGTGTGGCATTTTATTTTCACTTTGTACAGGAAATGCAGCAAAATGCTGCATTTTTCCTTTCAAGTACTGGATTTTTATCAGGTGATAGGTAGTGGCAAATCATTGTTTGTATCCAGTGTTCATCTAAAATTTTGACACTGAGATGTGAGATGTATTTCAGATGGATTTCAGGGTTTACTTAGTCTGGGATTTGCTTCTGTTGGCCTGAGACAATACTTGTGGCTATTGCTGACAGAGAATAGCATTTGGGGAGGAGGACTACATGGCAAGTTGCACGATACCACTCAGTGGAAACTAAAAAGGACACTTTACATGTACCAGAGGAAACCTCAGAAAGGACAATATTTAAAAGTATTTGTAGTTCAATATGTTAGGGTTGCTGGCAAGTGAATAACGTCTTCGAACTGTGAGCACCTCCAGATGTTCTGGTGAATACTTACTGAGTAAACTATTTTAAGTCACTTGAACTTTTCTCAGCCAGGAATCTCAGCTATAAAAACTGACATGGAAGCATGGCTTTATGCAGTTCTTGAGCACTGCTGCCAAATAATGATTTTTAAATCCATCTTTTTGTTCTGGTATCAGTGGGAAATAGCTGGTAAAGTCGGTGGCGGAAACCAGAGACCCATTTAGGCTGATCTGAACGTGGTAGATTTTTCTGAAGGTAGGTAATTCTTTGGAGGCTGTTGATACAAACCAGGTGGAGTAATACCTGAATGTCCTGCATGCTAGACACTGGAATTTGGATTTTCATTTAGTTAAGTGGAGGAAAAAAAAAAAAACTCCAAAAACTCCCCATTTTTTGACCTTTTGTTTGTGGGGAGAGAACCTAAGGAAAAGAGTGAACTTCATTTTCTCCTTCTTACAGATGTGATTTTTCGAAGTACTGCTGTGCCATTTATTGACAACTGTATTTTACAGTTATCAATCTTTTCTGAAAGAGGATAACTGAAACTAAGTTATCATAAACATATGTTCTTTTATTTTAAATCATTACTGGTAGATTTTTACTACCAAGAACACAAAAAAATTTCTGCCTTTTGGATAGTTTCACTTTTAAAAAATGTATCCAAAAGTCTCCACACATTTTTTGTTTCTGGTCGTGGCTACTTCAACAATGTTGTTTAGTAGGAGGTATCCACGAAAGGAAAGCCACAGCTGTATTAATTGCTCCTTTACGGAAAGTGAGAACTTAAATGTTGGGAATTTTAAGTCACAAGAGTAATATTTAAGGTAACATTGGATCTATTGAGGGATGTTTTTAGTATCTTGTTTAGTAGTGTGAGAAGAGAGGTAGCAGTTGGCCACACTTACAAAGTTTGGTGAAGATCTGATCTTTTTGAATTCATTGCTTGTGAGTTATTATTTCTAATCACACGCTTGATTGACTCCAGCTAAATAACTCCGACTGAAAAGCTGGGGAGTTAAATCTAAAACCATAAGTAAGTACTTTAACTGAAAATAGGGATCATCATGGAATATGTTCTCAATCAGCACTTGACATTCATCTGAATATATAGCTTAAAAGAAGGAAAAAAACCCAGATAAACACTGTTCTACCCTTTGGCAGGAGCACTGTGTGAAAAATGGAAGCCCTGGAGCATACAGAGAAATAATAAAAGCAGGCCCCTGATGATGTTATGCTAAGTGTGGTTAATATTGTGAATGTACTATGAGAGAAAAATCAGGTGACCCTTTGAAATCTTTTCAGAGATTGCCAAGTCATTTTGAAGTTTCAGAAAGCTACTTGTAAATTAGCTAATAAAAGAACTGATTTTTAGAATAAAATGAGACTATACGCAGATGTTATCAGTGTTTGGAAGATGCAGAGTACAGTCTTGCCAGACCATTTATCAGATGAGAAGATCTTTGGTGAGTGGTTTTGTTTTTCCCATAATGACAGAAGCTCCTGAGGAGGAGCTTTTCAGTTGGTCCTAAATTGAAGGGAGTTAGAGATCATGTCACTGGAACAGTCAAAATGCAAGTTACTTTATTTTCAGGAAAAAAGTGCAAAAGAGAATTGTTCCTGGTTTTGGTTTGGTTTTGCCTTTTTTTTTTTTTTTAATAAGGGAAAAGTAATGCTACTTGCATATTCTCTTTTTACAGGTATTGGAGTTGTGTTTTTTTCCCCTGTCCTTCATACATTTGATAAGAAGTATCAAATGTTTTGACTTGGTTGGAGTATTTGGTAGATGATGCTGCTGGAGCATTCAGCCACAACAAAATTGTTTTATGTTTCCAGATGAGAGTAAGATTTGTATTTGCTGGATGTTATAAATGGGAGTAAAATATGGATCCATGTTAGTGCATGTGATAGATGCTCTCATACACTGGGAAGTGTCCTTTGTAAAGGATAGTGACCACGGACAGGTGTCTGAGTGGCTGTAGGTTCTCCTGGGATCAGAACATTAGACAAACTGCCCCTAGGACTTAAAAGGGCAGTTGTTTCATGTCAGTTTAATTATCCCTATGTTTTGTGAGGCAGTCACTCAAGTGGTCTGGAAATATTAGGAAATTAGAGGTTTTAACAGCTTTGAGGGCAAAGTTCTAGTTGGGTTTGCTTGGTATTCATTCACTTTGTGATAGTCTTAATGCAAGTGATGGGCTGTTTAGGACCACAAGGCATGCTTAGTGCCAGTACAAGATTTAATCGAGACACTATCATTCAGCGGGAAATGCCTTTCAGTCCAATTTTATTTATATGAATTTTGTCTGCAACTTGGTAATCTCTGCTTGGGGTCATTACTTTGATTTTAACTTAGCAATTTAACTCCTGAAGTGCTTCAAATAAAAATATCCTTGAAGGAGTAATAAGTTTAAATAGCTCTGAATCAGTTGAAAATAGTTTTTTAATTTAGTTCGGGCTGGGAGCACAAACTGGCAGGAAAACAAATAGATGGAGGAGGAAAAAAGAGATTAAGCATAAATACTCACAATGTGCCATACAGTTAAAGAAGTTAGAGATGGGGCAAAAAGGTTTCTAGCATCTTCATATTAATAAATATCTAGTGTAAATAAATAAAATAATCAGCCAAATAATATTTAATACTTGGCTTTTTTGTTTGTTTGGCTTTGATTATTTTGATGGCATTACTGATACAGGAGATGTAAAAATGTAAGTACTGCTTCTTAAATTAACAATTTAGTTACTAAATGAAGAGAGAACATCTTAACATAAATAAAATACAAACCTCTAGTCATTTCAGCCAACCCCATTTATTTTATAAAGCACTTCAGATTTTATTGTCATTAGCACTGAGAGGCACTCTGAAATGAGTAACTAGCAAATAAGCAAACTGAGATAATTCCAGTTTATATTGTTGAGTTAATAAAACTAATAAAATCTCTACATTTCCCAAGGTTTTCCATTATTACTATTTAATTTTTTTATTGCAGAAGAAAACTGTTAGGGTTATATAGTCTTAGGCATCTTGAAAATTTTCTTTACCAGTTTTACGTTTCTTTATGACTTGAAGAAAATGAGGCTTGTTTTGTAGCTTGGGAACAAGGAAAATGCACCTTTTTAGTGGTTTCATCTGGGTCATTGTTAGCTTCATTAGTTTTGTCTGATGCTGTGTGCTTGAAGGTTCATTTCTTCAGCTTTCTAAGAGGATTCTGGCAGCATAGTGTACATTTTACGAGACAGTAAATAGAAAGTTTTTAGGAGCTCCTTTTCTTTAGCAGTTACTCTATTGTATTAATGCTATGACAAATATAAACACCAGCAGTTGCAGTTTCACTTAAGGTGCCCCAGTCACTGAGTTCTGTACAGCATTGTGCTCTGCCATACAGTTGACAGTTTTTCTCCTATGTGGTGGTAGAAATTTTTTTATTTTTATTTTAATCATGACTTCTCTTCCCCTGTCTTCTTTTCCTACCTTATTTTTGTGTTGGTGGTGGTTTTTCATTTTGTTTGCCCACTCCCTCTGCCTCTGCCTCTCCTCTTTTCCCCCTTTTTTTTTCCAGTTTATTTTTCTTTTTTATGTTTTTTTTTTTCATTTTCTTTCTCTTTTTCCTTCTCTTTTTCTCACTGAGGAAGGTGAAATGTCTGCTGTCAGTAAGAAATACGGAAGCCTGATTTAAAAGACTGTTGATCATTTATCTAACGGAAATTTAAAAGAGGCATTTTTTTACCTTACTGGGTGCCTTTCTTGTGCTCATTTGGATCACTGCCCTGTAACAGTCACTTCACAGGGTCAAGAAACCTTCACTTAATCTCAGGAGTTTGGGAATAGACCAATAGACCCCATGATTTTGGAAGATGATGTAAGGATTGTTCATTAAGGTATGGTATGGAAGATATATAATCCTTTTAGTCTGTGAGAGGATATTTTACATTATGCCAGGTGGCTTTTTGTCCCATTTTTTTAGTTATACTGTAATTTGCATTCATTATCTTATTATTAACAATTGACAGTTAAATCTCAGTAAATATCAAATAACTAGACAACATGAAGGTGAGCAGATCAAAAATGCATACAGAATAGCCTAGCAAAGTTTAAATAATCTAAAAATATTTATACACAAAAGAATATTTGAGTGAGTTTTTCTTGAGAGCATTGATTTTCTTTAGTTTTTTAAATAAATATGCATCCAACTTATTTACTTTTTTGACTTCATGATTAATCAAGTTTTATGATCTCTACATTGCACACGTGAAAATATATATATATATATATATCTGTCCAAGTGTGTGTGGGCATCTCTTCAGATCTGTCTTTATGTGTATATATTCTTAAAAAAAATATACAAGCTAAACCAGGGTTTTTTTTCCCTATAATGCAATTACATTGACTTTAAATTAACGCAATTTGTAAATAAACAAATTATTTTTAAAACGTGATCATTAATTTTCACTGGTTATATGACAGCATATCAGTAGGAGGAAGCAGAAGAAGTGAAACTACACTTTAATACTCCTTATTTTGATTTTCTTCCACTTTTCATTGTAGTCAAAATGCAGACAGAATACTTTGTGCAGAAGAGGGAGAAAAGCACTTCTTGAATGAGCAGATGTTTTGGTTTTTTCTTACTTTGCCTTGATGGTAGCGATGTGGTATCCTGAACAAAGGCTGGGATAAGTGAGCCATCGCGTGAACATAATTTCATTTCAGTGTGTAACTGAAGAAGAAATTTTTTTCCACACTTCTTTTGTGTGTAGGTCAATTCCAGTGTTTCCATCCCACACTGGTTTCCAAGTCTGATTTATAGCTCATGGCCCATCATTGGTCGCCTCTCCTTCTCGCATTTTTTTTTTGCTTTGTTTGAACATTAGTCAGTGAGGAGTTAATTTCCAATGAACACTAGCCCGGAAGCTCCTCCACAGTGTTTCATGCAAGGTTTTGGTGTTTCGTGCCTGTCACTGCCCCTCTTTCACGCCTCTGTGGGTATGGAAATGTTTGGAGACAGAGTGGGGAGTGGGTTGTGGGCTCAGTGCTGCAGCCCCCTGACCGCCCGGTGCATCACCCACCGACAGTGCCTTCCTCATGCTCCTCTGCTGTTTGTGGCACGCAATGCTCCAGGGAGTGCAGCAGAGGCAGTGCTGTCCCAAATTTGCCCTTCCAGAAATTTCTCTCTAAAGCCAAGCCCTCCTCCGTCCCAGGGCCGGGGAGCACTGATAGTATTGGGGTTACTGTAAAAGTGCCAGCTGATAAAATGTGGGCGACAGCAGCAGTCAGTCTCGTAATTGTGTTTCATTGTGATTGGTTTTTAGTAGTCTTAGATTTGATGGCTGAAACCCGTGTGCTGCACTGGAAATGGCAGCTAGCCTTTTTTTGTGAAACTCTCACTAAGACTGTAGCTCTCCAATAGCCATGGATGTTTTTTTATCCTCTGTCCAACTCTCAGCAAAGTAAAACCCAAAACACTTGGAAAGAAGCACTTGTGAAGCAATGAGGAAAGGGAGTGGTTCAGCATTTTTAGGTGATAAGATGTAAACGTTAATAGCTCAGCAGTTTAAGGGATTGTTTTGCTTTCTACCTAGATTTATTAGTATGACTTTGTTACAAAGACTGAATAGTGAAGCCAGTTCGTGTATTTGTTACACAGCTTAGGCTTTCAAAGCCTCATTTATTGGAAAATATGGAAATACCAATGATGCACTGTTTACCAGTCTGTCTGAAATGGGTATTGTAACCTCTGAACCCGAAAGAAAAAATATGTCATACTTCCAAAATTATTGTGCTCAGCAGAAATTCTCTGTGTATTATATTATCTGTGTATGTTCAGAAATGGGAGACTCTAAAGTACTGTAATGCAACAAAAAACCCTCTGAAAGTCTGCATAGGGCTATATTATATATCTGCAGAAAGTGCTATAATTCTTTTTCTCCAAATGAAAATTGTCAAAGCATGTTGTTTCCTTCTATAAAAATATTCCAGTTCTGTGCAGTGTTTTGTACCCCTGTCTATCTGTTTAAAACTGGAAATAGAGATTATAATTTAAGCCTGTGTTTTGAACAGAATCTGTTATTTTCTTGTATGTGGCCAATTTAGGCATTACCTATCCTTTACTCTGACTGATGTTTTCAGACACAATCTTTTTTTGTGGTTGTTATTAATTTTTTTTTAATTGAATGTTTCACTTTATTTTTTCTTTTGTCAAAATATATTTGTTACTGTACCTTCTGAGTTGTTCAACTTGATCATCTTTTATAATTAATAAGGAAAAAGTAGAATAAAGGCTAGTTTAATACAAAAACATTTTGTTTCCTAGAAAATTGTATGCAAAAGAAATAAATAAACCCACCTTTTATTATTCTTTATTTTTCATTATTCCTTTAAAAAACCATATATTATTCTTTATGAGGAATGTTTCTTGTGATTGTTCAAGACTAGCTGTCTTCAAGACTAGAACAGAAAGCCGTTCTGCGAGTGATTCAGCATGATGCTGAATCTCCCAGCCACAGTTTTTGTTGAAATTGTTTGGAGTAGTAACTACAAAAATTGTTACTGTTACCATTTTTATTTTTCATAACAGTTCAGGCTGTCATCTTGGCTACTTGCCACTTCTGGCTTCATTCCACTGAGGAATTATTTGCTTCATTTCTACTTGAACCTGCCACTCCTGCAGCTCATGTCTGTAACAGAGATGGACAGATCAAAGGAGTCAAAGCCCCAGGAAGGGGGAAGTAGGGCAGTCCTCATCGACACAAAAGGCAATTAATTTTAATTGTTAGGATTATTATATCTTTAATCTATAGGAGAGCTTTAGTAATGGAAATTGTACGAATTAAGTAAGTATTCTCAATGATAAATCATGACTGTTTAAGAACAATAGTTTTCTATATGCAGACCTGGAGCTCTGTCCCAGTCCTGACAACAGTATGAGCAAGGCTGCTGGCATCCCACCAGGTGAATAGGAGGACTCAGACTAGTATGTGCTGTGTTGAACACTATGAGTTGTCATAGGGCTGAGTCTGCAGAAACTAGCAAAAAGGCAGGCCTGCCTGTGATCTGTGTACCAAGTACTTAAAGTTCTGTTGTGGAAGAAGCAAGGTTTTTGCTAAATCTGTTTTAATAACTGTTTTAGATTAACACCAAACAAAGAAAGGTACTTGGTTTTTCAGTGATTTGTCCCAGATGGTGTTGTGCATAGGTCTGCAGTCTTCATTTTGAGTGGAATAAATGTTTTGGTCAGAGCCAAAATCAGAAACAGACGGACGGTAAGGAAGAAGAGCTGCATCCTTTGGAAGAAGATGGGGATCCTTGCCTTCAATGAGCAGGCCTAATCTCTTCTCTCCAGTAAGTGACATGATTTCCTTCTTAAATTGTGTCTTTGTTGTTTGAGTAGTAGTAAAAGTAGTCCAGTCGTTGTCCTTTTCCAGTCATTCTGCATCCCAAGGTGGGTTGCAGTTGTGCTGCTTCTCTTTACTGCCACGCTGTGGAAAAAGAAGCTTGGCTTGAATGCTGTACTGTATTTTCCACAGCATGGCAGTAAAGCAAAACATTGCAGCTTTATTTCACTCACAAGCAGGATTGGCTTTTCTTCCCCCCCCCGCCCCATTCTTCCCACTCATGCTAAGCAATCAGTAGATGCATCTTTACAGCTTTTGTCTGTGGCAATGTGTTAACTGATAAAATCAATATGGAAAGAAATGGATTTTAAATAATGTGCTTCTGATTTAAGCGTGTAGATGTGAATTTAAGCATCAGCACCATATTTGGGAATCCATATGGGTAAGATTCGTGTTGAGAGTCACATTTCACAGCCTGGGACAGAAAGGCATCACGTGGCAGGAGATGCATGCTGAGGAAGGAGAGCCTGATGCTGTGCAGAATGTGGGACAGCTCGGCTGTGGGTCGAAAATCTTCCCTGCGAGGAGAAGTCTGTTCGAAGGGAAGCAAATGTGCTTGGACACAGTCTGCGTGGAGCAAGTAGTTCTTGATTCTTGAGCCTTGGACTCTTGCCAGATTAGCTTTTGGCGACCAGCTGGACAGATTTACTGAATGACACTTGGGCAATAAAAGCTGAGTGTTAGCAGCTTAATTTTAAGTGTTTGATCCACTAACTCTGTACTGTAGACGTAACTTACCAGATGATGTGCAGTGTTTGCCAACCACAGTGGCAAATGTGCCCAATACTTTGTTCAGTGATGAAAGGTAGTGCTAATGTCTGCTTTGTCTGCTCTTTCCTGCACTATTTTTGTGGTTCTTTATTTATGAATTTTTGTCTTATTCCTCTCTATTTTCACTTCCTCCATTTTTTGATTCCCTTCAAACCAGTGAAGGAATACAGGAATAAGGACTGGGGGAACTATCAGTCCTCCCAGTCAGTCTCCTTTGGTCCTTTCCAGGAAGAAAAGCAATGCAGGAAACATTTAGGAGGTCAAGCCTGCTCTAGGATACTGCCTAGAGTAAGGCCATTCATAAGCACATGAAAAATTTTTTTTCTCTCACCCGTTGCACCTTCTTTCAGTGACACTAATATTTATTTCTTTCTGACTAATCTCATGTATACAAGGAATAACCAGTGCTTTTAATGTAACAACAAATGCGCATAGCTATCTAGAAATATTTAAATTTTCTTTGTCACAAGACAAAGTCTTTTTAGGTTTCAGCCTCTACAACCTCAGCTGCCTGTGAACATCTGGGAAAATAAATACATGTGACAACAATCCTAAGACAACTCTATGTTTTTTATTGTTTTGGTTTGCTGTGTGAGGGTTTGTTGGGGATTTTTTTCCTTTCTTTTATGTGTTTGGTTTGGGGTTTTTTTCCCCTTGAGGTTGATAGGGGGTAGCTCAGTGGCTTACCTTTCATCCTGTTTTTTTGGACTCAGGCAGTTCTTAATTAAATGTGTGGCAGAGAGCTTTGTTGCATATTGCACCATATGATGGTGAATGGGTTCATGTAATACTGGTATTACATGAATAGTATAATGTACTAAAATAGACTGAGAGGGCATGGTGTTTTTCCAGTATATGTATATAGAAAGTGCTGTTGCCTCTTCCTGGAGGTCATTAGGTGTAACCTTAGAGTGGTAGTTCAAAAAACAGATTTAGATATTTTAGCATTACTTCTGCATCATAAAAATAGCAGTAGAAATGGTAGTTACTGCAAGAAGAAACTGCAATTTAGTGTGGAAAATAGTCTTTTTTGTTATGCGTGTTCCTAGCAAGGAGAAATACCTTTCCTGTGTAAAGTCATTAAGGGTGTTGTGGTGAGATCGTGTTAGTTAACTTCCTCAAGAAATCAGAAGTTAAGTGAATTGTTAGCTCTTGGTGTATTTTCTGTTGTTTAGTACAAAGAACATGAAAGCAAAACATTCAGAAAAAAAATCATTCTAACCTTCCTTTTCCATCCTTCACAAAGTACATGATTTTTGTCTTCATGTTTTTTTCACTTAAAAATTCTGGTTTTAAGGACTGAACTAAAGGGTTCATGATCTTTTTTTTCCAAAGGGATGAGAATATATTTAATCACAAACCGTAACACACAGAGGAGAGCAGCCTCTGACTGGGGTCCCAAGCACCTTGCTGTTGGGCATACTGGATTTAGAAGTTTTTGCCAGTGACACTGAAGGACAGAACCATCTTTTTTTTATGGGTGTGTGTGCATATGACTGAAAACCTGCTCGCAGCACACTGAGAGCCTAGTTTTATGTGACCGTTAGACTACAGAAAGGCATATTGTTATAGTATTGTTTTTGCTAACATCACCTGTTGAGGCGCCTAATGCAATAATAATCCGGCAAACTAGGACCAAAGCTCATAATTACACAGAAAAGCTGGACTGTCAAAAGCACATGCCTGCTACTAAGCTATGTCTGATTCATTCTCCCAGCAGGGAAAGTCAAACCGTTTGAACAGCTAAAGGAAAACCAGTCTTGATTGCATGGCACTTGTGTTTTGTTTTTCTGCGACTGCACTTAACACTTTTTATACTCTTTTGTCTCTAAACATGTTGGGCACCCATGGAGTCAGATCCACTTTTCTGATGTATTCCTTCTTAAAAGGAACAGGAGGAGGGAAGAGGACTGCTTTGGCTCTTGTATAATTTGGTTTCTAAACAATTCTGATTTGCCTGGAAGTTTGAAATCCAGATATTTTCCTTTTCGCTTAGGACTGCTTAGGTGGAATAAGCATGGAGGGAGAGACAAGAAGAGACAGAGAAGAGGTGAATAGTAAAAATGGGAAGAGACAGAACTATCTTTGGAGGAACTGGAGATGGTCAGCTGCTCAGTGGTTTGCAAGAGCCTATGCTGTGTCCCATTTATTCATTCCTTCTGTCTCCTCTTCCATTATCTCTGGTGTTCATCCCACCTTAAAGACCTGAGCTAATCTGACATGAAGGTGAAGATATGGTAAGGGACGTGAGTCTCTTATCTCCAGGAGTACTGATTTAGCTATTAGTTAACAATAGCTGTTGAACATTATGTGAAGTATTATAGGAGTAAGTGGGGAGATAGTCATGAGAAGATGTGAAAGGGAGGAGTTCCGCCAGGGGATGAAATTTTCTTTTTCATCATCTGGATTTTTGGTGTCATGTATGCACTACTTACTCGATGTTAAATTTAAACCTCACACTGCAGAAGTTTTGGTTTTAGGGTTTGGGTTTGCTTCTGAGCAACACTTCTTTTGTACATGGCAATGTGCCTTGTTAACAGTTGTTGGTTTGGTTTTTAGGGCGGGAGGTGGATGACGAAATACAAGGAAAGTTTGATCCAGCAAAAGAACTGCCATTTACAAAACTGAAGTGGAGGATTAGGTCACCAGTTCCAGTTCATCGCTCACTTAATAATTAAAACTAATGTTCTAAAGTTGCAGTTTTACAGCATGTTATGATACTTGGATAAGACAAACAGTTTTTTCTGAAATAAGTGGCTGTATCAGTTGTTTTTATTTCTGTGACTGGGTTGCCTTTCTCATACAGTTTATATTATATTCTCATGAGTTCTCATGAAGATGAGGGATCAGTATTGTCTGCTTGCTCACTTGCTCTTGCTTGTGCATACACACATACACTTACTTTCTCTCATAATATCCATTTAGGGGGTTAAGGGAGGGAAGGAGAAGAATATAAACAGAAAAACCACATCCTGACAGCTGCCTCCAGTTAGTCCTGGTTTTCCCCCAGACTTTTAAATCTTACGGTGGCTCCTAATTTGTCCCACATGAGTCTTCTCCCAGTGGGGCTGTTTTCCATTTCCTTTTTGCTTTCATTTGATCCAAAGTAAACAGTTAACAAAGAATAAACCAATTCAGGCAGCTGTCAATAGACCATCAGCTTTCAGGTGTCTCAAACAGGAAAAAGAGGGCATATTATTTTGAAGGTAAGAAGGGAAAATGGTACTGAAACCTGATGCATTATGTGGACCAGAAAAGTATTTTGAGGTCAAGTCTGCTTAAGACAATATGGTCACAGAATGCTCAGAAGATAAATTTTGGGACGGCTGACATTGTTTTGTTAATATGTGTACAAACCCCTTCATGTAAAAACCTTTGAGATTAAAAATACATTGAGTGCATGACTCAAGATGAAAAATCACAACACTTTACTTGTAATTCATGAGATCACAACAGCCTTTCCGCAGAGACGTGTTGGAATATGCAAATATTGCAACTGCCAAATATGGTGATGACGCATTTGTTTGCTGACTTTTAAGATGTGGTTTCCTACAAAGTTTGAATGCATCTTTTATGTAGAGGAGTGCCCAGGAGCAGGGTAGATAACCCACCTTTCTCTTGGAGGTGTACAGACATGTCAGAGCAGCTTTCGCCTGTCCGGTTAGGTTATTCTTTTCTAAGTAAAAATTACTTATCATGCCTGTAAGACTCAACAAAGTCATTTATCATGTCACTTGAAAACTTCTCTAGTCTATGTTTAGGAAAGAGCTAAAGGATTCCCACAGCGTTTTGTCCAGAAAAACTCCAAACTGAAACAAGAAAAGATGCCAAAATTATACACTTTATATTGAGGTCTCCAAAATAAGTGGCATTGCCTGCAGGTCATTATTGGCTCTGCCTTACAGTATTAGAGTAAAACCTACCTCACCAGCTATACATGTCTGTTTGTGAAAACCTCACACTCTATTACGGAGGCTCTGCTTCCACTGAAGGTTGGAGGTCTGTCTACACAGACACTCTTCCTGTCATTGCTTTGTTTTGGTGGCTTGTTCGGGTTTTCTCCCCGCCCCCCCATCTTGTCTACAGTCTCTATGAGAACGATTTTCAGAGAGATGATTCTTGCTACAATGATATTTGGTGTATTTCTGTAATGGAGGTCTTGGGGTTTAGTGCAGTGTTCTGCAGGTTCTCCAGTTTCTCAAAAATTTGAGTGATTAGAAGAAAGTGAGCTGTGTTTCTTAATTTTCCTTTCACTGATTTCTATTATGTGGAAATAGCTAATAGCAAAGTCATTCTGTAATATAGAGAAGAATGCAGTTGACTTTGAACACCTAATTCTTTCTCAAGCAAATAATCCTATTGACTTTATCTGAACTCCAGGGAAAAATGGGAACCAAGGGAGACTTAGGCTCCTGAAGGGTTAAACAAGCTCTAGTCCTTGCAGTAATCCTGAGAAAAGGCAATGTAGTGAGGGCTAGCTGGGGCTTGGATGTGTTTGCCAAGAAAAGTTAGTTCTGCTGAATTGAGAGGAGAGAAATGTATGGCAGAAATGGACCTTGAGATCTACCACGTTTTGTGAGAAGAAACAGGCAGGTTACAGGAAGCTTGGTATCAGGACACCTCTGGGAAGACGTTTGCACAGTGGGTTGAAGCTTGGCCGCAGCCAAATTTGCAAACAGACTGGAGCAACCTTAAATGAGCACTGAGTTTCAGAGAAAGAAAGCAGTAGAGCTTGTAGGTGGCATGAGGTGCCTCGTATGTGGGTTTTTTATGGAATTGCAAGGCTGTCCAGTAAAATGTCAGAGAAACATAGGGATCTATGCATGGGATGCCAGTGGGAGGCTCAGCTTAGGGGCAAATGCAGGTGTCTTCTGGGATGGGGGCAGCTGTGGTGTTGAACTATGCAGTTCAGTATAGACAGTAGCTGTGCTATCTGTATGCTGCTCACTGTTAACAGTGCCAATTTTTAATTTTACTTTTTTAACAAGTAATTGTTTTTTATTTGAAGTGTCTGGTGAAGCTAACACATTTCATAGCAGTTGTTGTTGTTTCTGTTACCATGATATCTGTCTAAGTAAAAATACTCCATATTTCTCTCTGCCCTCACAGTGTTTTGCAGCTGTCTAGGTATTTGTTTTGGTAAAAGACAGAAGTGGGGTTTTGTTAAAGTATAGCAGCCGACCAGGCACGTAGTGTGATTTCTTGGAGCTATCCTGTGCAGGGCCAGCAGTTTTACTCAGTGATCCTTGTGAGTTCCTTCCAGCTCAGGATATTATGTGATTCTCTGATTTCTGTTGGATGTTTAAGCAAACAAGTTGGGAGCTCTAAGGTAATTTCCCTAGTTATGCTAATGAGCTAAAGAAATGTAAGTGAGAGGGAGGGGGCCACAACTGCTGAGGGGGCTGGGAAGAAGAGGAGTCCTCTGCAGGAGTTAGGATCTGTAGCAATAAAGAGGCAGACAAGCACAAATACTTTGTGCCAGAGAGAGAAAGCAGCGCATGCACCACATGCACACGATATGCAAATGTGTATATTTATGCTACTGTGAAGGGGTGGTTTATATTTATGCTACTATCACAGGGGTAGGTGTAGAAATAAGTATCAACAATGCACAGTTTATGGGATTTGTATCATTGTTTGCCCAACTGGGTATAGTAACGCATGCCTGTCTCCTTCAAAACATTCCTTTCATCTCCAGATAGTGCTGTTTAATGGGCCTGGATAAGGACTGAGTGGTATGTGGTGTGTATGTGTATGTGTTTAGCTTCACTGTTTTTAGTCCCCGCCCCCAGCTTGGTGAAAAGGCAATTAGAAACACATTGGCTGGAATGGAGGAAGGGCTTTGTATGGCTGTCATCTCTCACCTGTTTTTACATGCTTTTAATTCAGCTGAATCATTACCTTCTCTTGAGTTGCCTTAGGTGTAAACTCAGCACTGATGGAATAAGAGGAATAAATCAGCTGTATCTCTACATACTTGCTAATTTCTATGCTAAAGAATGAGAAAAGGAAAGAGGATCAGGTACAGATACTGCCAGCTGATTTTTGAGAAGACGATGTGAGGCACCTAGTTGGGAATGAGATCTTTTGCTCTGTTATTATGTTCCCCTCCTTGAATTATCTTTACATTTTTACAAATAAAACATAGCATGAATTCCGTTCTCGACATGGCAGAACCTAGTAAGAAAACAAAGTATTTGCTGAGCTCTTTACTTTGGATTTTTTCTTTAGATTTTTCAAAGATAATATTTATGTCCCTCATCTCTTTCCCCCATTCCTAATCCTTCCCTCTAGCAGAAAGAACAATGTCTCTCCTTCCTGAGTTGTTCGAAAGCTTCCTCCGGCCTCCTACTCCATCTTGTACCCTGAGCTGCATGAGGGGAAGTCAATCTAATGAAGTCACATGTTTACTGCCTTGCATTATTTGTTAGATGAACAGAGTAATGCAAGCTCTTCAGAGATTTTCACTAAGTTGAAGTGAAGGTAAACTGAAACAGCATGAAAGAAATATAATTTTCTGCATGGTCTTCCTGTATAAGCTAAAGCTGAGGATGCAGTCAGACCACAGCAGTAATGTACAGTGAAAGAAACTGCCACTGTTTGCTGATGCTCTGTTTCTTCTCTATTCAGTGTCTCAAGCTGCAAGTGATAGATGTTGGCCTCCTGCGTGAGATGTAGCTATTTCTCAATGAGTTCCTGGTCTAGGTGGTTGTTTCTGCATTCATCAAATGACACACAGGACCTCCATTTGCAAAGAGTTGTTGCCTCTCCCATTTCTCATGAAGATGAATTAATAATTTTTCTCTCTTAATTAGGTTCCATCTGCTGTTCCTGTCTTGAATTCTAAAGGTTATAGTTATTACCATATTCATAGAATCGCCCAGCTGTGTAATAGAACTCTAACAACAGTTTTAAAGCCAAGTTCCTCTATTATGCCTCATTCAGTGTACTTTTTGCCATCAGTGATAGGCAAGCTCATCATGTGGGGCAAGTCCTGCCAATGCTTTTCTGTTGTCTTACAGCAGAAATGTACTATCCTGCCAAGAGAAATATTTCTGTGTTTCAATAAAACTCGTACAAACTAGAGCCTCCAAACACAAAACACCCAAATATCCATGGCTTTTGGATGAAAATCTTTTTAATGTTCTGGCTTCCTGTAAATCTGTAGTGCTTAGTATCTTGTTGCTCGGTATTATAAATTGAATGCCTAAGAATATATAGTGGCATTTAGTTGAGAGTGGATTTGGCATGGACAGGCAGCCTTGGCTTTCTGTCTCAAGAAATCTGAAAAGAAAGCCTGATAGACCAAGATGAATACTATGTGGGGATTGAGTGATGATTTATTTTCCTGTGAAGGGTGAAGGGTACTGGGGATCTGATCTTAATGTGCATGTCACTTCAGGTACAAGACCTGCAGCTACAACATAATCACTTTGCAGTCTTTGGCACAAGGTTCAGTTTCCCTTCTCTCTCACCCTACATGTACATACCTTTTCTTAGCTTTCTCTGCTTTTCTCCCATGTGTTCTCAATCCATAGCAAGTATCTGAAGGTAAAGCTTACTTTCATCTGTTTTCCAGTCATCCATTTCTTCTTATCTTGCCTTACAGTGGTGATCTTTTAAATGTATGTTTACAAGAAGAAAGAAAATAAAGACATCTGTGGATTGCTTGCTGGACAGAATCCCTTTCTTTAAGGAATACCTGGTTGTTCCACTGCTAGCTAGATAATATGGTCACTGCCTGAAAGTTTAAAAACTGATTACTTGTCTTGCATTGTGGGTGATTCCTCACCTCATCTAGTGGATGGTTGTCTCTGTTTCTGCCCCAGCTTCTCTTTCCCCTCACATTCTCCAGTCTTGTGCTCCTAAGTTGATCTGAATGAACATGCAACATGACAGATGATCTTTGTCATGAGTATCAGGCAGTTCCCGAAAATAAGAGATTTGGAGGTCTGAGAGTTGCCATTTAAAAGTTCATCTCTGGTTGATGTTAATAGCTTATTTACCCTGGCAACCTGCTTCACCCCTTCACTCAAAATTATTGCCTCTTCAGTGTTACGTGTTCACTTAGCCCTGTGCCAGAGGTTATCAGCTTTGTACCTAAGCGCTAAAAGGTAGCATGTGCCTCTTCCCCCTTTACAAGTCAGTGCATTAGTCTGAACTTCTGAGGAGAACAAGTACACTGAAAACTCTGGATGAAGATGACTGAAAGGTTGCTCAGTGATGAAGGGGCAGGCGGGCAGCTGTTATTCAGCTGTCCCAGCATGGTTTGCCAGAGACATCTGTCAGTGCCCTCAGTCCTTTGTTATAAAGATGGTAATTTTTTGCCTGCCTGCAGTGGTGAATTACAGTGCTCAACCCCTGCCCGTGTTCTTGTTTGGATCTATTTCAGAGGGTTTATCTTCATGTTATTTGATAATGGCCAGGGAGCTCTGAAGCAAAGTGGGTTAAATGATTGTTAATTATGCTTAATACTCTTTTTGCGGTTGAAAATGATGCACACTTATTCCTCTTTACCTTACATCTTAGTTGGTTCCCTACCCTGCTGCCTGCCATGTTCTTGACAAGAGATAGGCAGTGATACACTCACGATTGCTGTCTATGACTGAAAACCAGTAAGAACTGTGTGCATGTGGTGTGCAGACTAAGTCGCTTTGTATACTTAAGCGACAGTCCTTTAAAATATTGAGGTATTGGAGGAATAAACTTAGCTCTGTTGCAATTTAATTAACTCTTGATGTAGATCAGAAAGTGTGCACAACTGTGTAGTTTACATGCTGACATCTATTTTAGAAAGTAGCAATTCATTATGGGAGCTAAAAATGAGACCACATTTAATTTCATCTTTTGGTGATAGGGCTTTCTTTTGAGTCCATTGCTAATGGTAAAGGAGCTGTAGGCATCTCCTCAGTAGATTTGTTTGTGTAGCATAAATTGTACTCATACTTGCAAAGAGAGCCCCGGAACATGGATATTTGACACTAAGCTATAAATTTTCTTTATCTGACAGGTATTTTAATGTGTTTCTTCAAGTACTTCAAGGATCACATCCTTCTCAGTGTTGGCCTTAAAGATTTCAGAAATGGGTCAAATTCTGTCTGTTTGCATTTTTGAAGCTCAAATATACATTTAGGGATTGGTAACAATCTGCAGTTTGTGTCTGATTATTTTTTTTCATCTTGATGAAGTATGTGGTTATTGCCAAATGTATTTATTCTCTAAGGCCTTTAGTGGGTGGGTAATATTTGCCTCTCTAGTCCTCAGTGGACAAAGTATATTTGGTTCCCATTTACAGATTAGTCAAAAGTGTCTGTTGCTGACTTTTTGTCAAGTTAGTATTCATCCCTGTCTCCATTGTCTGTAAGGACCTCTTGGATAATTTTAGGAAATACCTCTTTGGAGGCAGGGAATAAACAGAAAGTACCTCAACCTCCCTACATCATCTTAATTACAGTCATTATCAGGATTTGGACTTTGTTGAGTGTCTTCCATCTCTAGTTTGTGGTTGTTATTCCAGAATTTGGTGAGAATCTGCTGTAGATTTGTCCATTTTACTGAACTGAGCAAGTCTTCTTGGACAGGAGTACAGTGCATGTGTACGTAGGCAACTGATGGCTTTGTTTATGAGTTCAAGATGCTGCTGTATCAACTACAGATTTTTCTGTCATGGAATTATCAATTCTGTAGCTTAGGAGGCTGAAAAGCTTTTGAACTCATAAAGGAATAGTTATTTTTTTATTTTGGATACCTTTTACTTAGAATTGAAAATTACAGCAGTTTAGGTCTAATTTGAAATGTAGCATAAAGGAAGACATAGATTAACATTCTCTCCTGTGTGGATGATGTCTTTCCTCTTTTTTGTGTAAGAAAGATGAATGGGTGAGAAACAAACCAGTAACACTTCCCTTTTTTCTGACTTAGCTCATAGGTCTAGAAAATTGGTAGTAAGCAACTGCGAAAGACTAATGCAATTATTGGCTTAGTTACTGGAGAAGTTGTGGTGGGGATGACCCCCAACAAAGGTGACTGATGGTATTTGGAATTAAGTCCTGCTCTTTTGGGATTAGCAGCAGTTGCTGAACCAATGAATAAACAAGGAGTTAAAAGCTGGTCATTTTAGAATGTTTTAAATGATAATGAGGAAACAACAGCAAAGGATTTCTTGCTCAACAAATGGAAGGAGTGCCCCTCCTTCCTTCTGCTGGAGTTCTTGTAAAGCATGAGAGTGTTATTCAAACCCTAGGTGGAAAAGTGTGGGTTTTTTGCACTGAAGTGTGTTTATATAAAATTCATGGACCACATGGTTTTGAGTGCCATCACACAGCACTTGCAGGAGAAACAGGGAATCAGGGCCAGCCAGTACAGTTTTATGAAGGGCAGCTCCTGCTTGGCTAACCTGGTCTCCTATGACAGTGGGACCAGCTTGGTGGATGAGGAAAAGGCTGTGGATGTTGACTGCCTGGACTTCAGTAAAACACTTGACACCGTCCCTCACCGCATTTGTCCAGAAAAACTGGTTGCTTATGGCTTGGACAGGAGCACTCTTGGCTGGGTTAAGAACTGGCTGGATGACCGGGCCTGGGAAAGTGGTAGTGTATGGGTTGGTTAGTTGTGTTCCCCAGGGCTCAGTGTTTGGGCCAGTCCTGTTTTATATTTTTATCATGATCTAGGTGATGGGATTGCATGCACACTCAGTTTGCTGATGACAACAAGTTGGGTGGGAGTGTAGATCTGCTGGAGGTAAGAAGGGTCTGCAGAGGAATCCAGACAGGCTGGATCAATTAGCTGAGGGCAGTTGTTAGGGGGTTTAACAAGGACAAGTGTTGGGTCCTGCCTTTGGGTCATAACAACCCCATGCAGTGCTACAGGTTGAGGGAAGAGTGGCTGGGAAGCTGAGCAGTGGAAAGGGGCTGGGTGACACCATCTGAACATGAGCCAGAATGTGCTGAGGTGGCCAAGAAGGCCAAGGGCATCCTGGCTTGGATCAGAAGTAATGGGGCCAGCAGGACCAAGGCAGTGACTGTTCCCCTGTACTGAGCATTGTTGGAGCCACATCTCAAATTCTGTGTTCAGTTTTGGGCCCCCGTTATGAGAAAGATATTGAGGTGCCACAGTGCATCCAGAGAAGGGCAACAGAGTTGGGGAAGAGTCTGGAGCAACTGAAGGAGCTGGGGGTACTTAGGCTAGAGAAGAAGAAGCTCAAATGGGATCTCATCATTCTCTACAGCTACCTGAGAGGGAGATGGAGTGAGGAGGTGGTTGGTCTCTTCTCCCAAGTAACAAGCAATAGGATAAGAGTAGGCCTCAAGTTATGCTAGAGGAGGTTTAGATTGGGTATGAGGGATAATTTCTTCACTGAAAAGCTGGTCAGGCACTGAAACAGCCTGTCCAGAGAGGGGGTGGAATCACCATCCCTGTAAGTGTTCAGAAGGCCTGTGGATACAGCACTTGGGGTTTAGTGGTGAATATGGTGGTGTGCTGGGTTAATGGTTGGACTAGATGATCTTACAGGCCTTTTCCAACCTTAGTGATTCTATGATCATGTGTTCTCTGCCATGAAATAAGCTAGCATGTTTAGGTACTGTAATCTTAAGGCCTCATGTGAAGCTGCAGATGTTACTGATCATAGGAGAAAATAAAATTTTTCCTCCTTCTTCCTCAAAGGGGAATTCTGATGCAGAGACAGACAATGAAGCACTGCCTGTGCCGTAAAAGCCAGAATGGCGTATGCATTAGTGCTTCACAAGAGTGATCAGTGAAATTACTAGATGTAATTGATGTTTGTGTAAAACTGGGAGCATTTGGTTTTTTGCTTCTTGTGGTTAATGTTCAGTGTGATAATGCAAATGAGTCCTCCACACTGCTCCCTACTCTGTTGTGTCACATGTACTTTTTATCTTTTCTCTTTGTCTTGTGGGTACTAGCAGTTGGTAAATGGCTTTTATGGAGGATAATATATTTAGAAAGCAATTTCCATCTGAGATTTTTACTGCTACCTCTCCCTCTTTGTGACCTAGGGAGTGGAAGACTGACATAATACAGTTATCTTTCCAAGTTGAGTCACTTTAAAGCATGTGCTTGTAATATATGTTTTTTAATAATCTCTCCTGCCACAGAGCAGAAACTGGTCTGTGAATGAGGACAACCAGATGAAACTTGCTTCCATGTAAACATGGCTTGGGCAGAATCAGCCAATTTCAAGGCAGATTAGTGTCAGTGCAGTGAAAACAGGATAAAGGAAGTATGAATATAGGGAGAACTTGAGTGTCACTTGTAAAAAAAGAAAAATCTGCATGAGATTGTCTCCCTCCCTCAGTCTCCCAAACTCCAAAATCTTGTCCTGTGTCATGAGCCTTTTGTGCTTTTAGGGTAGGGCAACACGACAGGGCAGAAAAATGAAGGGAGAGCTTGCCTGCCGTGTAGTCAAGCAGAGCGTAACACTGGCTGCTCTCTCTCCACATCTGCAAGACTGTAGGTAGAAATCACCAGGTTTCTGTTCCTGATGCTCCTCCAAGGTGCTACCTCTGTTTGCTGTCCTGTTTTTGACCATCTTGGGGTTTGTGTTTTGAGTGTATTGGTGAACAGGTTGAGGAAGAAAAAAAGCCTTCTAGGGTAACATATTTTTAGACATTTGTACCAATTGCATTATGAGAGAGTTGTTAAGCTTTGGATGTCAGGGCCCCTGCAGAGACCTTTTTTCTTTAGAGTCCATCCTGTAAATAATGTTTCACTATGAGTGCTGTGTTTGGGCTGTAAGTGCACCTTTTTGCCTCTTAGAAGAGGTCCCAGGAGCTGTGGCTCAGCTTGCAGCAACAAGTTGAATAAAAAATTGTATGTATTGCAAATCTAGCCTTGAAAACCTGGCTAAGCAGCTGGGGGCTCATGTCACCTCTAACTTTTGTCTTACCCTTTGCACCTACATTATGATAGCCCAGAACATGCTGTGTGGTTAAAAGTATTTATGCTCCAGGTTTGATGTGTGAAGATGGTTTAACAGGACGTTTTTATTCCATTAAGTATACAGTGTATCTTAGTATTTCCCTCCTCCAAAGAATCTGTATCCATGAAAGCAGTAAAAAATGCTGTTTGTCTTGGAAATCTTATTTCATGGTGTTTACAAATAGCTTACTCATTCTTAGTACTTCTCTCAGGTGTGTATTTTTTTAAATGGCTTTCTAAAATTATATTAGAATGAAGCTGTAAAAAACTGAGGGCTTGCAGATCTGAAATTATGAAGAAAAAGAAACCCGCAGAAAATTCATTGTCATTTCCATGTTGCGAGTGATAGCTGGGGTTCTGCCTTCAGGAACAAAAGATTAGCAAGAGGCAAGGGTTTTTGTAAAATTTCTGAAGTAATAATGTGTTTGTGCCAACTTGCAGCAGCTCATTGAAAAGCATAGAATATATTACTGGATCAGCTTGCTTCTTAACTGTGCAATTTAGGATAACATAAATGTGTTTCATATTAAGTGGGGTCTTACGTTGATTTATTACCTGTTTAATGTCATCCTTCCTATCCAAAGTGATATGTTTCCAGATTCCATTTCCTACTGATTGTTAGTACATAGGTTCTCCCTCCCCCAATGGAGTGAATTTCTCTTGGGATGAAACATTCCTGGAAGAAGGCTTCTTTATGCTAAGGAGCTGCATGTTGATTGGCAGTGTTTTCTAAGCAGGTTCAGCCAACAGCATTCATATATTTCACAGAGACCTCTGTGAAAGATCAGTTCTCTTTAACAGTTGCTTTCAGTCCCCTCAGTTTTCATTTTGACCTTTTTTGCAAATGTAAATCATCCCAAGAAGTTTCTTTCATTTTGCTCTTCTGCAGACCAAGAATTGAGGCATTTGTGCTGTAATATTTTGGATAAGCTTCCAGCTTTACTAACCCTATTTTATTTTAATCTTCTGGCACACACTGTAGATCTTGGCAAGCTGGAAAGCTGTGGTTCAGCTGTTGTTTCCATTTTATTTTCCAAAGATGTGAATATGTTTACCCAAATAATGAAGAACTGTGAAAAGAGCATAACAAACACTTTTCTGCACCTTCTTTTCTCCACCAAAGTATTGTAGGGGTATATAAAATACAAAATAATTACCCTGCACGTCGGGAAGTACTCAGTTTCTTCTTTGTAGTAAGGTAACTATAACTTAGGGATTTCTCTTCTTTGAAACCATAAAAGGAATCCTGACTGTACGTTCCTTAACCAGTTTGTCCTAAAAGCCAAAATTCTCCTTGTCTGTTGTTTGAAATGACTGGATGGCTGTTTATGAGCTTTGTTTTGTTTTCTCTCTCTCATACTTTTCTAATACAGCAAACAATGGCTGTAATATAATTCTCTGTTGTAATATGAAACAAAAGAAGCAATGATTTTACAGGAATTACTTTTTTCAGAGCAGAATCTCTCAAGCAGTTAGGCTTGCTGTTATTTTAGGGTTGAATGTGTGCACCATAAGCAATAAAATTTCCAATTCAGTGATAAACACTCTCTTTGAACTGAGCTGGGGAGCAAGCTGTCTGATTTAAGTCCTAAGCATGACTATTGGTAAAGGTGGAAAAACATTGTGCTGGAGGTGTTATTTTCAAGTTGCTTGATATCACTGGGGTCTCTGAAAGAAGCTCAGAGGAGTCTACTTCTCTTCTAGCTATTCCAGTGTTATGCAAAATTGGTAACAACAGCTTGCTCTCTTCTGTTGCTGATTTTGGTCTGTACTTATGCACCTGGCATTACTGCAATTGCTTTGCAAATTTTATAAAATTGCAAGGCAGGAGTCATTAAGCATCTGTTTGTAACTATGGAAGAAATGCTGTCGATACTTTAAGAGAGTATCAGTTTTTTGTTTGGTTGAGTTTTTTTGTTTTGTTTTTAGTTTGGGTGCGCACAAATTAGTTTGAATAATAAGAGTAACAGCATTGGCTCTGTCTTTCACCAAATCACATCTTTGATTCTGGTAGTAACAATATTGAGGGCTTCTAGGAAAGTACAGAAAATGTTGCAAATAGGAATTCATGTATTTCCTTGGTGTGCTATCCTGGCTTTTGGCAGTTGACAACTTAGATTAAGGGAAAAAAGAATATTTGACATGGAGATTCAATTAAAATGTTGGTTAAGAATAAGATTTGGAAGCATTTAAGTTTCCTTTGATTTTTAACAGGCACTGGGTTTGCTCTCCGTGTGGGAATATTTCCATAAATACTTCAGTATTGCATAATATCATTCTTTCAATTGTAAGGAATTAAAAAAAAAACAGAAGGAGAAACTTCTAGGGCTCTAGTGGAAAGTTTGACTAGCCTTTCTATGTGCTGTGCTGTGTCTGCAGAGTATTCTGTAGATTAATTCACATATCTCATTTTCTCTAGGAGTGAGGATATGAATTGTTCACCTCCCCAAAGCATGTTCTGATCTCAGAAATAATGCTATGCTGTTTGAAAATACCTTCATCTTAAAGCAAATCAGTAAACAGATTCTGATATTTTGGTGGCAGTGAAATTTCTGAAACTAAAGTTCTTGACACTATTCAAAAAGTAGAGAAGAAAGAAGTAATACAAGCTGATTAAATATTGAAAAATAAAATTTTTATTAATGTAATTTTGAAATCAAAACAGCTGCTGAATAGAACTTCAGTACAAAGTTTGCCTAGAGATGAATACAGTTGACAGGTATTTATATGGGTAAATTTGTATTTAGGATGTTTAAATCCATGGACCTTTAGTAGTAGGCATTACTCTGTTTCCTGTGTGGCTATAAGAAGATTTTGAGTGGATGACTGTGTTGATAAATGTGTTTTCCCGCAGCTTCAGGACTGTGATTTTGCAGATGATTAAAATACCATCTTTATGATAGAATTTAGATACTGATGCACTTCTTGCCAGAGCACGTAAGATCAGATTTTATGTTCTATCTAGTCAGTGATACACTTTAAATGCCTCTCTGAGCATTTAAAAATGAATGATTTCTTAACAAAGAGCATTCTCTTTCTCTCAAGTTACAGATGCTATAAGTGAGGAAGAGTGAACCTAACCATCACACAAAATTATTGAGCAAAGCAGCAACAGAATTACAGCTTAATACCATCTTACATGCAATACAAGAGATCACAAACTATATCTCTTAAAACAGGTAGAGTGCAGCTGGCGCTCCACTACCTGCGTGGGGCTTACTGTTGTTCCTTTTCAATTTCCCCTCATCTGAGTTTCTAGTTTTAGTCTGGTGAGGATTTGAAGGACTTTTGCAGCTCACTGCAGGGATCTTTCAAAGATATGCATGGCAGCAGCTAAGCCGTTTGAGCACAGAGAAAGCTTGAAAATGAGCTGACCTTGAACAAAACATTTTGCTTTGGTTATCGCTGAAGGTAGAAAGACTGCCTGTTACTTTCTGCCAGACAGCTCACCCATTTAAGTGAGAACCTTAGCTTCCCCTCGGATTATCTGTGAAGCTGGAGTACTGAGCACTCCTCTCCAGTGTGCCTACAGGTTTGTGCTTACTAGTGCAAAATAAATTTGCTTGCCTCTTACCAATTTGAAGATTGTCATTTGCCTGACCATAGTTTTACAAAACGTTTAGCACAGACTTCTGCTGAACAGGATGGAGTAGTGCCGTTCTTGTTTTTCCTTTTAAATACAAAGTGTTTGTATGGACAAAGAGAACAAGCTTTTCTAATCAAAGGCATACCAAAAATCCGCAGTTAAAAGAGGGCGTCCCCACCCTCCAAGCCAGCTAAATTCCAATTGAAAAGCATAGCCATCAAGTTAGAAATGAGGCCCTTGGGTTGTTTTAAGCTCCAGCATGCTGAGATTTTTCTCAGCTTTTGGATGGTAAACAAGATCTGTGATTTCCGTGGATGATATAATTTAACTTTTGGCAAGGTATATGGCTTTGTTCAGAAAGGAGAGATGAGCTCCATGATTGAAGCTACTGAGGGACACATTTAAACATTTAAAAAACTAATATCTCCTTTTAGGTCTCTACAAAAGCTTCTCTTTATGCAGCTCAGCAATTTAAAATAAAATTGCCTTTGTCTTTCTAAAACTCGGAAAAACTCTGTGCTGAGATTTCTTCTAAGTAGGGAGAGGCCAAGTTGATATTGCTTTATATTCTGTAATGATATTCTTTCTTGTTCTGTGTTAGACACGTGTACTTTGGATGCAGTCCATCTGGAATGCTAGGTGCATCATAGTAACGTCCCACTGTTGTGAAGAGCTGCTCTAATTTCCAGGTGCTACTAAACAAATTGCAACTCTGGTTCTGTCAATGTTATCTCTTGAGGTTTTAACAGATAGGAGTCACTATCCTTGAAACAAAGGCAGATGTGCTTTTTTCCCCTGTACTGAAAACACTGCTGTAAATAGCATCTATGCACAAATACATAAACCCTTTGCCAGAATCCCAGAGGGGTACTTACTGTTCATATATTTGTGATTCATTTGTTCAAGAAAACAATAACCAAATATAAATGATACCTTCAGATGAACTTTGAAGGACACAAGAAGCGTGAATGCTGTTTAGTGCTTTGAAAGTGAGGATCTTGGCTTAGATTTTGTGACCTGAAAAAAAGTGCTGGCAAGGGAGGGGGAAAACCTGTTTGATTGGCCTGTGGTCTTTTTGATCTGTGAACACAATTTAGCATACAATCTGGGGAAAACGTCTTCTACTAGCACACAGAAGAGATAGAAAAACCAGTGTCCAAATATACGTTAATTTCTGTTGCTCTTGTATATGTTCAGTCTCATTTTGATTAAGAGACTGGAATTGTATGTCTGCAAGGTACAATGCACAGCTATCCCCGCCTCTGG
>VZRE01016451.1:4758-29894 GCA_013396775.1 Cephalopterus ornatus
GGGGTTTGTTTTCCTCTGTATTTTGTTGTTGTTGTTGTTTTGCCAGTACAAATAGATCTTTTAATAAAGGGCTGTTATTTTTTTTCTTTTCTCCACACTTTCTCAATTGGAGCCTCTTAATTTCAGACTTACAACTGCTTAAAGGGAGGAGTTTTTTGTTTGGTCTTTTCCTCATAACTCATCCTCCTTAGCAAAACACTTCTGTCTTATTAAACCTAGACACCTGGTCAGATTTCAGATCATAAAAACAGAAGTGAGTAGCTAAACCCATTAATTTTACTGTGAGTACAGCTCTGAGACAAGTCAAATTTCAGCTCAAGCCCTCTGTATTAGGAATGTTCTAATTTTTTCAGTGTGATCACAGAGTCATAAGGATTTTCATACTCTGCTCCTGTTAACCACCTTTTTTCTGCATCAGAAGATAAACACCACAAAACTAAGGAAGTCTGGCAAACAGAGGAAAGAAGAAATGTTTCTCCCAATTTAAAAGTAGCAACCCATGAACGCAACCGCTAAGAAAAGCTCAACTTGAGTACTCTGTAATGCCTTCAGGGTTTCATACCAATCTTACTTGACTATAGCATCAGCTCTGTAGTATTCCTGTTTTAGCAAGTGCAGGTTATCAGGCAGCATGAACGACTGCGTACACTGTATTGGGTGCCTGTGCCCAAGTGTTGGCAGTGGAAGGAGCTACACAGGTGGGCTCTATGAGAAGAGAAAAAAGAGTGAGGAGGAATGAGAAGCAGAGAGAAATGGTATAGACTGACCCACCACCACCATTTCCTGATCCCTCTGCATTGCTCAGAGGTAGGGAAGCAGGGGAGTTGAGAATAAAGAAGTCAGTCTGAAAGAAAAAGACCTGGGGGAAAGCAGGAGGGTGTTTTTTAGTATTTCTCACTATCTTAGTCTATTTTAGTTGGCAACACCTTAAAATAATTCTCGCTAATTTGGTCTGTTTTGCCCATGATGATAGTTGGTGAGCAATCTCTCTGTTTTCCTCTTGACCCATGATCTTTTCAACCTTATTTTCTTACTCTGTCCTTTTGAGGAGGGGGAGTAAGAGAGCAACTGGACAGGCTTCTGACAGCCAGTCAAGGTCAACCCACCACACAAGAATAGCTACTTAAATTGTTTCTCTTGCTTCAGCATAACAGCATTTAAAAATGTAGAGTGATCACATTTAAAAATACTATATTAACAGAATTGTTAACCAAAATATAAGTAAGACCATCCAACAAACCTTATAATTCCTTTAATAACTCCCACCACCTCCTCAACAAAAATCCTGGGAGGTAAAAATTATTTTTTTAAAAGAGATCAGAGTGTGCACTATTTAACATTAATCATTTAAACATTTTAAGTCTATATTTTTCATTCAGTAGCTTGCTTCAAAAGATGTTGCTGCCTGTCCTGTCCAGAGACTATACTATTCCTGTCCTTATTTAATGTGTGTAATCTACATCAAGATTAATATTATGCATACCTATCCTCAGGTCTTTCACTGACTTCCTCGCTGACCAACTTTCAATGTTAAGAAGAGTTTAAGAGTTTTCTCTCTGGAAAGCTTTGATTTTTGATAATGCAGAAACTTGTCACAGTAGCTAATTGGTGTATTAGTTGAACACTGTGAACTCTACAGGCAAGGCTCCTCTTTTAAGGTATAAATTGGAAGCAGGAACAAACAGTTCATCAGTGCTGTATGTTAAACTATTGATTGTGGCCTCATACTGTGCAGTGATTGTATTATTACACTGAAATGAATGACAGCATTCTACAGAAATCCCATTCAGTCTTTCATGAAGATATGCTTCAATCATCAGAAAAAGACAACTTGACTCTTTTACTCCTTTTGTTCAAAATAACCTCTCATTCAATTTAGCTCATTGTAATATCTGCATCTACAACACAGAACCAAATCAGAAGAGGCTTTGCAAGAGTTTGAGTAGAGAAAAAGTAAAGCATGAGCAACTGTTGAAGATATTCAACATTAATCTGCAAGATCCTAAAGGGCTTTGATACAGTGGGGAATTATCTACCATGTTGATTTCACTACACAGCTGCAATGAGAGGGAAACTGAAAAGTATCGAAGATTTTACAGTTGAGTTCCATGATTTCCCATTGAAAAAAAAGGAATATTGATGTAGTCTTAATGAATAACACAGAATAAGGGTTAAGGATTAAATAGATCAGTAAAAAAATTTTAATGTTTTTGTTCAAACTATGGGATGACACCAAAAACATCTCCCTGCTTCTTTCACAGGATCACATGTATAAGGAAGGAATGATGAAAAAGATATGGGTGAAATTGGTAAATAATTTTACTTTTTCATGTTATGTATCAACATACAAAAATAAATTTAATACTTAACTTTTTACTATTATTATTCTCAAAATACCTTTCATATAACTTTTACAGGAACAGAATCAACACTTCTAGATCAGGAGCCATAGTCACTGAGTGCTTTAGATGCTTTAGGGCTTAGTTGCACCATATGTAATTTTTTATTATTTTATAAAAACATGAGTCTTAATAACACTTCATTAAAATCAATTTAAGAAAGGTTGCAGGAAGCAGCACTCTGAGGAGAAAGTATAATTGGCTAGGTCAATAACGCTGCAGGAAAAAAAAATCTTGGACATATTGAAATATAGACCTTAAAATCTTTTATCAAAAAGAGGGGTTGATTTATCATTCATCAAAAAAACAAAAATAAAACCAAAACAAAACAGGCAAGAATTGCTCCCTCTGATACATGGATGAAAATGCTTTATTTTTCTTTTGTTTTTGCAGTAACTCATGCAAGGTGTGAAAGATCACAGCTCTAAGCTCTTGGTAAAAGAAAAAGGATGTCCACTGTATTTTGCAAAGAACTCACTTTTGCCTCTGTGCATTGAGCACTTGATTAGAGGTGTCAGGAGGAGACACCTGGTCTGGGGTCCTTTCTTTGTTGGGACATAAGACCAATTCTGACATGTTTTTTCTCAACAGATGCGTGTTGTGTTGCAAACACAGAGAAGGAAAACTTAGGGCAATGAGAGAGTTGAAATAGAGACTGACAAAATATGGAAGAAATTGCTGTTTCATGTTTCCATATGTGAAAAAGTCAGTAGAAAAAAGGTATAATTAAAAGTATACAGTTACATGCATTCAAATGAAAATGTGTTTTAATAAAAGTTTTCAATCAGTTAAAATATTTAAGTCTATATATAGAGAGATTTTAATATCATGTCATTATAAAATGATTTAATTTTTGTGGTCTGTTTTTCAGAAAGCATACCATAAAGTGCATGAACAAGAGATGCTTTGGATAACTTAAGAAGAACTGGTTATGTTGGAGATATAATGTGTTACGTTTCAAGTCAGCTTTGTGTGTTCCATAAGATTCCCACTCTCCCCAAGCTATTTCACAACAAAAAGAAATTGCAATACTATTAAAATTCCAAAGACCTTTTTGTTTGCCTGAATAAATCACTAGGTTCAGTAAAAAGTGAGACCAACAGAAATCTCTGAATGTGCACCATCTGAAGAGATTTTGATCTATATCTTTGCCTCTCCTGACAAGAATTAGAGTTCTTTAGCTAGTAAAGAAGATTGATCTGTAGGGAAAATGCTTTTTTGTAGATCATAGGCTAAACATACATAATTTCAAATGATCTTTTTCCAGGCCATTTATCAACCAAGAATTATAAAAATAAATTATTTGGATAATAATTTAAAATGCTGAATAAATTAGAGAAAAATCCTAGTCTGCTCATTTTAATTCATGCACTGAAGAGAGTAAAATTCATCAAATAAATTTCTAGATAAGAATTAATGGCTTACATTAGCTCAAAAAATCTAAGTAATATTTAAGCCCTATGGGCAGAGCACTGAACAGTGCAGTTGAAAAAAAAATTATTTCAAATAAATACTCAACATTTGTCTTACTTGAAGCTGGAAATCAGTTCTATATCCTTAGTGCTTTAAAACAAATACATTTGGGGAAGTCTAATCATAGATTACTGAGCTCATCCTAACTCTGTTCTATTTCAATATTATGTTCCCTCAAGATACTATCCACTTTTTCTTGAATTAATCTTATTTGGGTAGGCGGGTTTTTTCCTCAATGTGCATCTTCCCTAGTTTAATTTCAGTCCCCTTCTTTTGAATCACATGTAGCCAGTGGAAAATAGGACCTGGAGCAGAAATCACTGGCAAAGTTAAAGATTTAATGCATTTGAAATAAATCTCATTTTGCAGGCAGTTTTAGTCCAGTTTGCTTATCTGATTTTGTAATTTATTCTATTATTTTATTAAACTTAATCTTTATTTATTTTTGCATTTATTTATTTTCCTTCTGAGCGAGATTAGATGCAGTTTCCTAAAGAAGTATAATCCAAACCTAGGAAACCTTATAAGTTAGGAGACAAAAGCCCTAAGTCTCCTCTGGTACCATATAAATGTCAGCAATGTTTGTGCTTGAAGTGATCCAAAGCCAAAAATGAACAGCTGATGAAGTGCTCAATCAGGTCAAATAAAACTCTGCTCTTTTCTCAGAAATAATAAAATGTTTTGTTATGTACTTTTGTGGTTCTGCCTCAAATTCAGTCTGGATTGCTTTGTTTCTAATCAACACCAAAAAAACCAAACCAAACCAAACAAACACAAAAACAAAAACAAACACAAAACCACAAAAACAAAAACAAACAAACAAAAACAAAAACAAACAAACAAACAAAAACAAAAAAAACAAAACAAAAACCCAAAAACAAAAACAGAAACAAGTGTTTTTTGAGATCAATTATTCAAACACAAACCCAACCGCTAAGCTCATGCTATCTTTGTGCTGGATCACCTTAAATTTATCTGTCTCATCTTCCTGCAACTTGAAGGTCTGGAACTGACCAAGTTGACATTAGATTAAAGAGCAAATAATGACAGTTCAGAGTGAAAAACATTAGCACAAAAAGGCAATGAATACTCAATAGTTTGAGCTCAGGAAATGAAAGGCAAGAGAGGAGACAGCACAGATCCTGGTGCATGAAGAAGCAACATTGAACTGAAGGCACAAAATATTGCCAGGTTTTGGAAGGGAGATTTGGTTATACAGCACGTGCAAACCAGAATTTTAAAACAGGACAAAAAGAGATTAAAAAAAATAAAATTAGATGTAAGCTTTTATTGATTCCTACTCAGATCTACTTGCTGAGAGAGGCATGTATGCAGTATAGTTTTGGTCAAACACTGTTTTCAATAACAAAACAATTTCAGCTCCTCGTTTTACTCAGACTTTTTTTTTACTTCATTTCACCGTGTATTTACAAACATTTCTAACATATATTGAAATGCTAGGTGCTACGTGCCTCTTTCCTTGTTTCCCAAAGAACAGAGCACCTACTCAAGTATGTTCAATCTTAACAATATACTAACATGATAGGGTATCTTATATAGTTCTTTATATTTTTAATACAAGATTTAAGCATGTGATTTCAAGCTAAAGAAATCAAGTAATATTACGACCTCACTAAATTTCTATTCCTATAAATACGGTATGAGGAATACTTAGATTTTCCATTATCTAGAAGTGTTGGAAAGCAGACTAATGCTTACATCTGTAACACAGCTGATAGCAAGTTTCAGTGGATCATTTCTAAATCCCACAAAAATCTGTTATAAACCTTCACTCGAGGTCAAGTTTGACATCCTGACTCTAGTTTTCACCATATGCAAACTTCCTTTGGCATCGTTTGAGGCTTCTGTTCCAAATGAGAGAAAGGAAATTATTTCAAGAACTCCTTGCCAGATTTGTCTATGTTGCAAGAGAAAAGGAGGATTTCCCTTTGTTGCTTGCAGTGTGATTTTGATACCATTTGAACTGTATGATTGAGCGGCTCCATTGAAGTAAAAGGAAGTATTTCAGATAAGCGGAGAATTTGCACATTCACTACATTCTTGTCTTCAGGCAACACAACTTATATTTCTAATGTAGAAAACCTCCATTTCAGTTGTCAGTGAAAGCGGGTATGTTCAAATCTAGAGGCACAGGCAACATTTAGGGATCTTCACTTCAGTCCTCGCAAGGGTGATGATTCAGTTTGTGTTTCCCACATTTTACTTTTTTCTTTGCAGAACATTCTTGGAAATATTTTGTATCTGTAAATCACAAAACCTTATTTAAGGTCTCTTGTCAATGCTGTATGCATTGACTTTGAGATTTCTCTAAGAAAAAATGAAGAATTATTCCTTTACTGGAGTTCAGTCATCATTTCAGTTGTAGAGAATACTTTGATATTATTTTTATATTCAAACCCAAGAAGTAAAAATAGCCCTGAGGCTGGCTGGTCCTTACAGTCTCACATCCTTCATATGTGCAAGAGCTAATGAACACATGAAGGAGTGCTTCCTCCAATTTAGCATGAAGAATAGAATGAGGAAAATTTTATCATCCTAATACAATAGAAGAATGGGCATTCTCCCCAGAAGAATGAGACTAACTTCCATTTTCTTACAGTGAAAATGTCGTATGTCACAAGGCTCCCCTGGGCTTGCAAACAGATCTGAAGTCTTATTTTAGATATTCTTTTGAGTTTCTGGACTCCTATTTTGAATTATAAGAACAGGCAGTTCATAAAGGAAACCTTGTGACGTGTACCTCTGTACACAAAATACAGATTTTTCATATTTTATATTTGAAAATATTTCTGCATGGATTAATGTAACACTATTAAAATTATAATTTCAAAATACTTTACAGTGTTAAGAAATTTATTTCTATTCCTTCCTGTCAGCATCATTTACTGCAATTGTTATTTCTAAGCAAGAGGAAATGCCAATAGCTTTATACATTCTTCTGTGGAATCACGGATTCTAATATTCACAAGAGTCTTTAAATCTTCAACACAATATGTTTTATGTATGTGATCAAGGCCATGGTCTTTTCTGTCACTGTGGTTATTTATGTCTTAAACTGTGTGTTTCAAAAGATGCCATGGCCTTTTACCAAGCACCTTTATGCTTGGAGTATAAAACTGTTTCTTTTAATTAAGCAAAATTCTCATATTTATCAAATTTATTATCAAGCATCAGTTCTGTGTGAGAATATTTGAATTTGCCCATTACTCTGCTTCCTTTTTGAGCCAGAAACCTCTCTTTTTATGGCAGGACAAAAACCTTCAGAATCTAAAAACTTGCAGTACTTCCCCTAATACTGGAACTAATATATTATGGATCCTCACCCATGCAGTTTGTCCACATCCTCTTAGAGGTCCCATGTTATTTTTTCTCCCTAAAGGTCTCATGTCCCTCTGTATATTTATTGGGTGTTTAATGGTTTTGTGATTTTACTATCTAGCATTTCAGTCTGATTGGCCAAGAGGTAAACCAGAAGAGACACCTACTGCATCCTTTCCTACCATGATGACACTGATTTGGCTTTCTCTTTACTCTGTTTCCTATATTTCAAATGCTTCTCAACATTTTGACATAACTTTTACTCTGCCAGATTTGTCTGATTGGTCAAAGAGTTCCTTAATTATTAGGAAAGGAACAGAAGATTGCCAGAGACGTAATACAGACACTTAAGTGCTATTTTTCATATTCAGGAAGGAATCTACCTCCTCATGTTGAACAGAGAAAACAACCAACCAACAACAAAAAATGTCAAGTAAAACAAAAAAAAAATCAAATACCATTAATGCACTTAACATATGATATTGTTCTATTAAAAATATATTTCATAATTACTTTTAAGCATTTTTTGCAGGCATCTGAAAGCTGAGGCCTATTGCTGAATAGTATTACATGAAAGGAGCAGATATATAGACTCATTCAGACTGAAAGGGATGTCAGGAGATCTCTAGTCCAATCCCTTTCTCGAAGTTCTCAGGTCACACCAAGTGGACCAGGGCTGTATCCAGTCTGACCTAGAAAACCTCCAATGATGGAGATGATTGCATAACCTCCCTACATAACAGCCTGATTGTCCTCTTGGTGAGTTTTTGACAGTAGGTTTCCAACCATCACCTCCAAGATATCTCTTCTCCAGGCTGAAAAATTCCAGCTCATTTTGTGTCTTTCCACAGCAAATTGCTTAATATGGTCAGGAAAAATAACATGGTTCTATCTTGTCCTTAATATTTACTGGAAAAGGTATCTAGTGTGAGTTGCCATCCAAAATGTTTCTGGAGTTGTCTCTTCCAGTTAACAAGAGACTAAACTTCGTCAGGGAGTATGGAAAGAGTCTTGGACATCCTTTCTGGCTGTTCTCCAACTGTAGTACAGTTAAAGCTCTCAATATGCATAGGGATTACCCTTCACTGAGTGGTCAAGTGCACTGATTTAGTTCAACAGAGTGACTGAGACTTGATAACAATCATCCCTGTAAACCTCCAAATTGGGAAGTAGCTGTAGGACTGAAAATAATCTTAATTCCCAGAAAAAAAATGAGAAGATGTTTCTGAGACCTGGTCTTTTTCAGGAATTTATGCTAATGTTAAGTCTGATGTTAAAAGTCAATTCCTACAGCTTTTGGAAGTGTTTACCATATTTGCAAGTTTTTCTCTGTATATTTAGGAATGTGAAATTTCCAGGTTTAGTGAAAACAAAAAGGAAAGTGCAAATTTAGCAAGACTAGCAGTGTATTTTGCAAAAGAGTCCTATTTCCAGTTCCTGGATGCTTTAAGTTTACTTTGAACAGAAATTCTGTGTGCTGCTTTCCCAGCTGTGTCTAATAAAACAGGAATATACTTGGAATGTAAGTGCTCAGTTCTTTACTGCCTCGTGTTCTTTAGTTATGTCGAAAATGGAAGTATGGTACAATGGTATTGCACTATGAGGAATTCAATCCTAAATCTTTTTTTCATCATCAGTTTACAAGGGGGGGGATTGGATTTTGACTTCTCCCTGCCCTCCACCCTCAAATAATAAAAATATCATTATTTGAATAATATTATTTATATATTTTAAAAATACTAAAATACTAAAAATTATGTTGATTCACTTTTCATAGTTGCACAACTAAATGCTTTATGTCTTCTCTTTTCTGTTCAAGTACATAGCATTGCCATGGCATTCTCTGTATCTAGAACTGAAAATATTACACAAAACAGTATTTTTATTGTTTTACACGCCACAGTCTCAAAATTTATCTCCTCTTGCATACTTTGCTTCTCCTATAAAATGCTTTTGTAGGAGGCTTTTTACATGACTTTCAAAATCTGCTGAACAAAGTTGCAAAATGCAGCCAATGATTTTTCAGTTAAATGTAACATACATACCCTTGAGAAAATGCTCAAAGATTATATAAAGAGATATTTATTCATTTCATTGTATGCAATGTGTGTTTCCACATTTATGACGTCTACTTCATTGCACACAATAAAATGTCTTTGAGGAACTAATAGCTCTGATCTTTTCCAGCTCACATAAAACACTGATAAAACTTAACAAGGAAGAATTACTTCAAATAGTTTCTAAATGCTGATGACTAAAAACAATAGTCTGAAATTTGAAACTTTTGGGTGAATATATAAAGTTTGGGGTTTTTTACATGTTATAGTTCAACTTTTTTTTTTTTTAATTCTACTTTCACAGAGTTACAGATTTCTTATTTCTTTGAATTCTTTTTTTAATTATTTAAGTTTTGGTTGGTTGGTTGTTTTTATCTGCTTGCTTATTAGTCTGACAAAAATCTTAATCTCCTCATACTCACAGAAGTTCATGACCAATGAAATCAACCACCTTCTGGAGAAGTATGATGTTGCTATCCTGTCTTTCAGATTGTTCATATCCTTACTATTTTGACTCAAAATCTAACAATTTCTTGCCAGATTTTCAGCAACATATTTTCACTTTTCCAGTGAAAACAGTAATCTTATGTAGTGACATTCCCCAGAGTTCAGTACTGGGGCCAGTTCTGATTAAGACCTTTAGTGATAATCTGCACAAGGAGATCAAGCACACCCTCAGTCAGTTTGCAAGTGATGCCTAGTTGGGCAGGAGAGTTGATCTGCTGGAGGATAGGAAGGCTCTGCCAAGGGATCTGGACAGGATAGATTGATGGGCCAAGGGCAAATGTAGAAGGTTCAACAAGGCAAAGTCCAGGTCTAGCACTTGGGTCACAACAACTCTGTGGAATGCTACAGGCTCAGAGCAGAGTGACTGGGAAAGCTGTCCAGTGGAAAAAGACCTCAGGGAGCTGGTCAACAGCAGCTGAACATGAGTCTGCAGTGTGTCCAAGTGTCCATGAAGGCCGATGACATCCTGGCTGTGTCAGAACTGGTGTGGCCAGCAGGACCAGGGCATTGATTGTCCCCCTGTACTTGGCAGAGGTGAAGTTGCACCTCAAATACTGTGTTGTTTTGGGCCCCTCACAACAAGAAACGCTGGGTGCTGGAGCCTGTCCAGAGAAGGACAGTGGAGCTGGTGAAGTGTCTGATGCACAAGTCTTATAAGAAACAGTTGAGAGAGCTGGGTTTGTTTAGCCTGGAGAAAATGAGGCTCAGGGGAGACCTTATCACTCTTTAAAACTACTTGAAAGGAGGTTGTAGTAAGCTGGGGTCAGTCTCTTCTGCCAAGTAACAAGGGATAGGACAGGAGGAAATGGTGTCAAGTTGCAACAGGAGAGGTCTGTATTGGATATTAAGAAAAATTTCTTCACCAAAAGGGTTGTCAAGTATCAGAACAGGCTGCTCAAGATAGTGTTTGCGTCATCATCCCTGGGGGTATTTAAAGATGTGTAGATGTGGCCCTTAGGAGCATGGCTTAGTGGTGGACTTCAGAGTGCTGGGTTAGTAGTTGGACTCCATGATCTTAAAGGCTGTTCCCATTCCAAATGATTTTATAAGTCTATGATTCTCTACTCCATGCAACTTGAAGTTCAGCAGGAGGAACCAGGGGGCAATAAATCAAGCACACATGCTATATGTAAAATACTGTGTACACCTTAAAATGCATCTATTGCAGGTGAAGTCATGAATTTTTATATCAAATTCATAAACTAAGTGATAGCCATTTAAAACTATTTGTATGACATCTTTCTTTGTATTTATCTGTTGCATAAGTAGAATACTACATTGTTTCCTAACTGACCTTCGGTGAAGGACCGATACGACCTGAGTTTATGCATCTTTTAGGCAAGGAGAGTGCATCAAAGAGTCAAACCCATTTTCACACTTCTTTCAAAACTCTTCCTCACAGTCAACACAAACTGGAAAGAATGTTATAACCGCTCTCCAGTTTCTCAACATACCATTATTATTTCCTCTTCACCAGTCCTCTCCACCTTTCTCCCTCTCTTTCATATCATCAACTGTCTTCTCATATATTTAGAAAACAAACAAATTGCTACTTCAGCTTAATCAGAATTTAGATTATCTTGACCCTTATGTTACTTCATTATACCCTAGTGCACAGTTAACTAGATAAGTGATGGAGAAATTGTATGATTTTCCAAAGCACTCCATGTGGGCTTCTTTCTTTAACTGACATGTACACAATCTTGATTGACCTCACTGGAAGGAGGGTCAAATTAACAGTAGAATTTCACACCTCTTTAATATCTCAATCATGTACAACTTTAGACAACAGAAAACTGGTATTGCTTCTGATGAAACTGATATTAGAACCTCAGTAAAAATTGTCTTTTTCCCACAGAATTACCATTGACATGATATAGTAAAGCAAAGTTTCAACTCACAGAGAACTTTTAAATAGATACCCTATGAAGAGCGTTAAAACAGTGGCAGTTTTTTAACTATTTAGTTAACTATACATGATTTCAGCATGACTGCAGTCAGTTCTCATAGGTCAGTTCTCATTTAAATTTGTATTTAATAATAAATATCTTATCCTGAAAATAACTTTTCTTCAACACAGCATTTACCAAAGAAATAATTGATGGTTTCTAATCCTGTTATACTTCTCTTGGTTTTCTTATGGAAACATCAACATAAATAGTGAGATTCTTATCTTATATTGGTCATGATTATTTGTATATACAATAGTACAGATTAACCAACACCTCATTTATTTTGTAGTATTGCTTCAAATTATGAAAGAAAATCCTCCATTTATTATCTATGTCTTGGGAATAAAACTTTAAAGGAAAGAGTTGAATCCTGCTGAAATTTTATTTCAGATATAATTTGCAATTATTGTAAAGATAGTGGCATATTTGAAGTATCTCGGTAAAATGACAAATAAATAAGTAATCATTAGACACTAATATTCCTATTCCAAACCAAGTCCAAGAAAAGTATCTCACCTAGCTTCCACTAAAAGATATGGCTCTCTGTTTTCCTATAAATGCCAAAAAGCTTTATGAAGTCTGAATTTTCAAAGAGGAGTGAATGTCATTCACAAAACATGTTTTCAGAAACCTTTCAAAATCTCTGTGTCCTTCTAGATTTTGTGTTCTTTTTTTTCATTACAACAACAATTTAACAAAACCATGAGTAAAAAGAAAATAAAGAAAAAAATCTCCCTATTTCTACTGTTTTCTTTTTTAATTGAGTTAGAATATGCTATTTTTCTTGGTTCTTTCTGATAAGAATTTTTTATCCCAGCATTAGCAATTCATTTTAATTGCCAATTTAATTGATCACTTTAGATGTGCTGCATACATTCTTTCTAGTTAGCCATAAGTTTGAACGCAATAGCTTTCCTAAAAACTGTCTGTCTTGTCTGGCAGAGGCAGTCTGTCTTCCATGGTCTGCTGAAATTTTTATCAACTGATCTTCAAAAGTTTTTGCAATTCCTGTTACAGCTTCTCTACACACAATTCTACAAAATTGGTCCCAAATGTAAGGTAAAAAGGTAAATCTTCTTCTGAAAGGATGCTTGGTGGTCTTTTGCTCTTGTATGTGCCCCAATCTTATTAAACTTTAGCACCAGCACAGCTGAAGTTCTGTTTTTTCTCTTTAGTTACTTGGAGCCAAAAGTTTAAATCCATTCCTGCTCTGTATCTGTTTTTGTTTTCATTCCTTATCCAACTGTTAGAAGTAATTAATGTGCCTTAATAGTTGCACCATATACATTTCTCGTGTTTGCAGTTTTTGATTCCTGCATAAAGCTTATTCAGTATTTTCCTATGGTTTCAGTCCTATACACTAATTGTGTGACAATTCCCATCACTGCAGTATCACAAGCAATCCCAGTGATTTAGAGACATTAAAATGTTCTGTCTGGAAATTATCTTAAGACAGGCTAACATATGTGTTTGAAATCTATCCAAATCTGCAGGCGTATGATGATTCACTACTCTTTTTTTTGGTAGATAGTAGATAAAAAATATTTTCTTCATCCTTTGGCCAGCTAAATTTTCTTAATTTCTTAATAGAAATGAAATTAACAGAAATAAAGGATTCCATTTGACTGGTTTTATTTCATGTTTTACTCATAAGTACATGAAGAACAATCTTTAAGGAGCTTTGGTAGCATGAAAAATCCTTTATGCCTGTACATCAATGCAGTGAAAAGAAAATTAATAATTGCCAAAGGATAAGGAGGGAGAAGAAGAAAGAGAAAAAGAAATGTTTAGGGTGGGATGACAAGTATAAACTATGAAAGGATCCTGGCTAGGGTATGGGTTTGGTTTTATTGAGTTTTGTGGTTATGCAGATAATTTTCTTTCTCATAGAAAATTATCTGGTTAGCTAAGGAACAGAGCAAGTATGTACTTATTCTTCCTGGTAGTGGAATATTCTTTTTAATGAGATCAGTGTATTTTAAAGGAAGGATGCTGTATTATTTAGTCAAGATGTAACATGTCTTGTGACCTTCTGCCAGAAATTGCTAAATGATTGTCTTGAAACCAAGATAATTTAAATTACAGCTCTTCCTTATGATACACATTTTGGCATATGCAATTCACAATGTATCCCACAAGCAGTCTTTATATTGTCTTGATTTAAAGTAGCAAAAGAATTCCCTTATTGAATAATCATAGACCGAAGAATTAAAGAATTTGTAAAAGAGAGATACATACTTCCTGTACAACCTGAGAAAAACTGGTTGCAAAACTCAATGTAAAGAGAACAGGGTGTCTGAAACTATCATTGTTCTCCAGACATTACAAGAGAAGGTGTGAAATGGGAAACAACAAGCATATTAGGAAGTGGAATGAAATTTAAAAATGTGCATAGTGACACAAGGTACAAATATAAGGATGTTTAAATTCTTTATTAGTTCAGTTCTTTTTCCTATTATAAGTTGAAAAAAAATATGAGAAGTGTTTGTGTATGGGCTGGATAAGTCAATGGAGCGGCAGATAGAAAACTGGCTGAACTCTCAGGCTCAAAAGATTATGATCAACACAAAGTGTAGCTGGAGATCAATCACTCATGGTGTACCCAAGGGGCCAATATCAAGGCCAATACTATTTTACATCTTCATTTATGAGCTGGATGATTGGACCAGAGGGCACCTTTACGCAGTTTACAGGTGATACCAAATGGAGAGTAGGAAGTGGGGCTGATTTATTAGAAGATTTTGCTGCCACTCAGAGGAATCCAGACAGGCTGGAGAATTGGACAGAGGGGAATTTTGTGAAGTGCACCAAAGGAAAATGTCCAATTCTGCACCTGGGTAGGAATAACCCCATGCATCATTGCAGGCTGGAGGCTGACTGACTGGAAAACAGCTTGGCAGAGAAGGACCTCAAAGTCCTGGTGGACAACAAGTGGAATGTGAGCCAACAATGTGCCCTTTTGGCTAAGAAGACCACTAGTCTTCCGGGATGCAACAAGCAGTGTTGCCAGCAGGACAATGAAAATGATCCTTCCTCTGCTCATCACTGTCGAGACACATGAGGTGCTGTGTCCAGCGCTGTGCTCCTTGGTAGATAGGAAGACATGGATATGATGGAGCAAGTAAAATGAAAGGGCCTCAAGGATGACGATGAGACTGGAGCAGCTGCTATACAAGGGGAGACACAGTATCTGGGACTGTTCAGTCTGGAGAACAAAAGGCTCAAATGTTTTTGCCAACATGTATAAATACTTGAGCAGGGCCAGGAAGGAGATGGAGCCAGATCCTTCCCAGTGCTGCCAAATGATAGGAAAGAGACAATGGGCAGAAACTACAATACAGAAAATTTAATCTGAACCAAAAAAAAAAACAAAAAACCAACAAGATACTGTGGTTTTTTTGCTGTGAGGGTTTTCAAACATCAGAAAAGACTGTCAGGAGAGGTTGTGGAGTTTTCTTTCTTGAAGATACTCAAAACCTGAGGGGACAATGTGTTGTGCAAGCCACTCTAGTGGGCCCTGCTTTGAGCCTGGGAACACAATGAGGTAGTCTCTAAATGTCTCTGTTAACTGCAACTATTCTGAGTTTGTGTGATTTGAATACTCATGCATGTATTCCTTGGAAATAGCTTGGAGTGGTATTGTTATTTAGGAGTATTTACTTTATTGTCAAGAATTTTTTTCATTGCTGAGTTTCTTCATAGTTTGTGAAGAACCTTTGACCAGCAAACTTAAGCAACATTAGTCATATAAAAATTGCAATATTTTTAGATCTTAGATACTTTTTGTCTATTCAAATCTTGCTTGTTCTAATAGATTTTCTTTCCCTCAAGATTTATGGAAGGCCATCTGTGGAGAAGCAATAATCTACTCCTTTAATTCTGGAAATCAATTTACTCAGCTTTGTTCTGCATAGCAATGTTATTGAGACACTGCACCATTGAAAAATCTCAGGTGCTTCAGTTAAACCTGGCCCTGCAGCATGCACTCTTGAAACACAGATTTATTTGCAAAAATCCCAGGCAAATATTCTGCATCTGGGTACCAAGATAAATAATCTAACATGATATATATATAAAATTATAAGTCAGGAGAAATGTAAATAGGAGGGAGATGGTGCACTCTTTTGCTATGAAATTATGGAACATGTGGAGTCACTGAAAAGAAAATTTGAGAGAAGGCAGGGAGATTTTTCTCATTCTCCCCATAAATAAATGGATAATGCTTCTGCGATTAGCACTGCACATTCATTGTTTATGTACATCTGTATTGTTATTATTGTTAATTCATATATGTTTTAGAAATACATATATTTTGATTCATACAATACATGTTTTAGAGGTTTAACTGCAGTTTTTAGAAGAATTTCTCAATGAGAAATATGCATTTGATAGAAGTGATTACAATAGCAAAAATCATTATGTTGGCATGTGTAGGAAGCTCCAATAAATCCATGTCCCAAGTGCTTAAAAGCCAAATGTCTTTAAAAGTGCTGAATTTGTACAAACATGTGTTAGTAAAAGCAGCTAAATACCTACTTTACCTCAACTCTATGCTTATCATGGTTGCTAAATTGGAATGGACTTGTGCTTTTCTGCATCTGATCACAAGTTTTGTGATGTGTCTTTCGCAAACATTGTAAATTTTTTCTTTAATAAAGGACATTTTGGAGAAATCTAGTTTCTCCATCTCTTTCCACCAAGGAAAACAGCTCCCAGCAGAAAGGCAGTAAAAAAATGTTAAGAAACCAATTATAGTTCCTGTATCAGTTATTGTTTTTTAACTTTCAATTTAATGCTTATCTTCTCTATCTAGATGTTTTTTCCTTATCTCTAGCTGCCCGTTCAGCAGCTGTTGGTAGTCTAACTACCACTTCCTATTCAGTTTTTGATGAGAAACTAGATTTTGAATATTCTGCAATTCCATCTAAATGTTTACATAATGGCTTGCTACTAATTAAATTCCCCTCTCTTGGACTCTGCACTCTGACAGTCTCTCTTCATTTTCCCCTTGGTTGTCTCTTCTGCCATTCTCTGTCTTGGCTGCATGCCTGGAATATATTTTCTGCTTAGATAGAACCTATCTCCAAACTCCTAAAAAAAATTGTGAGAAAGAATATGAGTCCTCCACGTTTTTTCCCACAAAAATTATAAGAATGAGTTGTTCCCAAACATACTCATAGCTTCACAGTCCACCAATTGAATTTGCACCTTTGCCCTCTTCTGTTCTTCTCTGTTTCAGTGAAAATCTTGTATGTGTATAAACAACCATGCTGAACTATGTGCAAACTGGTATTAATCCCATATAGAGTTGACTCAATTTGCAAATTATTTCTTGTGAGGTATATCTCTTATGGTACAATGCAGAAGCACCTAAGCAGTTTGAAAGATATGTGAATAAGGCCCACCAAACTTGTGAGGATGGAGAAGAATAATTTGTCTTCTGATCCCTTCTTACAGAAGCTTTAAAAAATATGCTTACTTTCTGCAAATTGTAACTTTTAGTACTGCTCACAAATTATTAAATATTTCCCACTAATCAATTAAAAGACCATTCCGGTTGTCAGAATAAGTGGTTTTGTTAACCCAAAAAAGGAAAAGGCACAAGTTCTGCAAGCTCTCAGAAAACCATCACAATAGTGGCTCAGCATTACCACACTGCTGCTTAGTCCTTCCTGCTGCTGTTCCCTGTGGCTTTCCCTTCAGAAATCATGTTTTGCAGGTTGTTTTCAATGGGAGTTGTCTCCTAAGATAGCAGATTGGGCCTAAGTCTCTTGTAGGGCTGAAAAGTACAGCACACATTACAATTAGAGTGCCATCGCACACAACTTCCTCGTTAACTTTGGATGATAAAATTATTTTTAGATGTACCATACCCTTTTGAATACATTTTCAGAATTTTAATATTTAAAGAGCACTTCCACTGTGACACATTAATATACTTTGGATTAGCAACTCATACAAATTTTATTAACTCTTGTCAAAATTTTATCAACAATTATCTATTCTTTGCTGCATGAGAAAGAGAAAACTAACACATAAACTTTTAGTCCCCTAATGTTTTACTATTACAGAAGTGTGTTAATTTTCCCTTAAATGCCCATGGACTCGCAGTAAAGACCTGGGTGGAATAGATTAGTGTAATCATAATTTAATTAATCTTGAGAAAGAAAAGCATTTAACCACTAAAAATGTTCTCAGTGAACTGCTATAAATTATTACAGCTGTAATTCCTTTTCTTTTGCTGTGCTAGAGTGTATTTATCATTGTCTCATGCAAGCATTTCTTAACAGTGTTCTGTAGCTTTGCTCTTATTCAAATCACACTGGCCCTCTTTGAAGTAGTACAGAAAACTTGTGCCTTTTACATACTCACAACAAAAAGAATGAGAAGCAAGCAAATCTCAACTTCAAGAGAAGAGATACTTCTGCTAGTTCTCTAATAGGTATTAAGAGCAACTCTTGTCCTCTTTACTTCTGTGGAAAGAGAAGATAATATTACAGTTAACCATTTTAAGTAGGACTGATGGAGTAGGAAACATTCTGCAATTCTCTTTCTGAGCCAAAACTGACAGCTTAAGAGTACATGGCTGGCAAGGAAAACAAGTGAGAGATACTGGTGTATGGGAGGCATTGTCTCCTCTGAGCTTAAAATATCAATAGTGAGGTCTTAGACGTCAAGTCTCTCATGGTATCCTTCCCTGATTTTACCGTCTGTGCTCTGGCTTTGCTGATGAAGACAAGCATGAGCCGTAATTTTGTTAGAAAAAGTGAGTGTTCTGTGGAGAATCAAACAAGGAGAAAAAATGCACTTGATTTTTATTCTAAAGATAGCCATGGTATTCTTTAGCATGAATACCTAGTTGCGCTGGTTTCAGCTGGGATACAGTTAATTCCTTAAAATCTGGTACAGTGCTATGGTTTTGATTAAATATTAAAATAATATTGATAACACACTGATGTTTTGGTTGCTGATAAGTAGTGCTGACTCTAACTCAGGGACTTTTCAGTGTCCCACGCTCTGCTAGTGAGGACCTGCACAAGAAGCTGGGACAGAGCATAGCCAGGACAGCTGACTTGGAGTGTCCTAAGGGATATTCCAGACCTTAGGACATCATGCTTAGTATATCAGCTAGGGGAATTAACCTGAAGGGGGGCCAATCATGGCCTGGGGACAGGCTTGGCATTGGTCAGTGGGTGGTGAGCAATTGTAAAGTTCATCACTTGTTTTTGTTGTGTTTTATCTCACTCTCTCCCCGTCATCATCATCATTCTTATTACTGCTAAAACTACTACTATTATATTTTACTTTGTTTCAATTATTCAACCCAAGAGTTTTGTATTTCTTTTTTTATTTCCCAATTCTTCTCCCAATCCCATGGGGCAGTGCAGGGGGAAAAGGAAGTGAATGAGCATCTATATGGTACTAGGTTGCTGTGTGCAGTTAAACCATGACACTAATATTATTCTATCATCTTACACACCTGCTAAGACACCAATTTAATAGAACTGGTGAATTTTCTCAGTCCTGGTGTGAGGCCCTTCCATACAGATGCATAAGAAACCATGTTCTGAAGAGTGGAGACTTTTACAAATGTCACAAGCACTGAGCAGAAATAACAACATACCATTGGGTATAATATAAAATAACATAAAAAGTTCTTCTTATGCTCACCAGCATAGCAATAAAATATGGATTCCTATTTGGCTAGATCATATGACTTGAATGGAGAGCTATTCACCCCTTTAAATACTCTGTAGTAAGATCCATGCATGGATCTCTTGGAATGTACAATTTTCTCAGTCATTAGGAATTCTGTCCAGGAAGATGAGGAGGATGAGTCATTCCCTATACAAAGAAACACATTAAGTCAACTGACCTGTTGTTTGGAGTGGCTAACAAGCATCTGAGAGCCTGCGGGTAAGGATCAGAGGATATACCAGCATGGAGTGTGTGACATTGTGGGATGCTTCTGCTACAGAGTGCCTAATCGAGAAGAGGAGGCACTGACAGCTGCAGGAATCTTTACTATTACAGGCTATAATTCTCAGAGAGGGCATTACTATCCTGACATATGACGTAAGGACAATACTGGACAGCACAAGCAATGCAGATTTCTGAAAGCACCAAAGTTTATTTCTTGACACAAGTATGGCAGGGTAGGCTATTGCACATGCTACTAATGATTAAGGAAGGACTCATTCTTCCTTTTAAAGGGAATTAAGGTCAACAACAAATTTGATGGCAGGGACCAATGCTCTCAAGATACTGGTGTTTAAGTTCCTAAGAGAAGTGAGCAAGTTGAATATTAGTATCACAAACACGGACTTTAGGAAAGAAGATTTCAGCTTATTCAGGGATATGCTCGACAGCACCTCATTGGAAACCTCTCTGAAGCACAAAAAGTCCTGGAAGAACTGTTGATATTCAGGAAAAGCTCTTCAAAGCACAAAAATAATCCATTCCGATGTACAGAAAGTCACGCAACCAGGGTAGAAGACCAGTACTGCCAGTATTGATGAATGGGGAATTCATGACTGAGCTAAAGTTCAAAAACACAAAGAATGCAAAAGGAGAAAGACGGGAGGTACGTGCAGGGAAGGAGTCAAGAAAGGCAAAGTTCAATGAAGCTGAAACTAGAGTGAGATGGGAAAGCTGGCAAAGGATTTCTAAAAGTACTTTGCCAGCAAAAGGGAGCCTAAGGAAAGTGTAAGGCATTGAGCCTAGTGACAGAGCACCTGGAAAATGGTCTTTCCCTTTTTTTTAACAATTAAGGCCTGGCTTCAGGCATCTCAGAACAATAAGGGAACTCTCAGAGTCTATGTGAGGTATCACTACCCATTCTTGAACAAAACGGACTTAGCACTTGACCAAAATGGACACATTAAATAACTGTGGAATCATAAGAATTGCATCTGGGAATGCTGAGGAAACCAGCTGATATAATTAAGTGACTGTCTTCACCATCTTTAAAAAGTCATGCCAATCAGGAGATATTCATGATGACAAATTCATCTTCATATTCATCTTCCAGAAGGGTAAGAAGGAGGATCTGGAAAACCATAGGGTTCATTCCCTAGGAAGATCAAAGTAAATCCTCCTGGAATTAAGTTTGCCAGTGACACCAAACTAGGGAAATGGGGAAGGAGGTCAATAGACTGCAAGATAGTACTATCATTTAAAGGCATATTGACAGGTGGAGAAATGAGTGGCCAAAACCCATATGATGTTCAACAAGTGCCAAGTCCTGCATTTGGGATGGCATAAACTTGAGTAACGATATTGTCTGGTGACTAACTGGTTAGGGAAGGGCTCTCCAGAAAAGAATCTGGTGGACAAAAACTCAAATATGAGTCATCAGTACATTGCTATAGTAAAGGTGATCAACCACATACCAAACTATATTAACATGAATATGACCAACAGGCTGAAGGATATGATTATTTCCACTTGTGAGATCACGTCGAGTACTGCATCTAGGTTTGGGTTCCTCAATACAAGTAAGTTATTGACATATTAGTTTCAGTTCAGTGGACAGCTATCAAGAAGTTTAGGAGGATGAGACAAAATGTACAAGTGTACAGTTGGGAACTTGATTTGTTCAGTCTTAAGAACATCCCTGAGGGATGTTATTGCTATCCAGCTACCTTCTTGTAAGGATATGAAGACGAGGCCAGACTCTTTTCTGGGAGGTGCAAGAGGAGCCAGCAGACACACATTGCAGCAAGGAAAATTTAAATTTGATATTAGGAACAATCTGCACAATGACAGCAGTCAAACATTGAAACAGATTACACAGAGAGGCTGTTGACTGGAGTGTGTCTGGCTGAAAAAACGATAAAACATTGTGCTCAAAGATGTTCATTTGAGGGGTTCTTTAGAAGGAGGAAAAGAAAAATTTATTGCATCTTTCTCTTGCCAAAGGGCTATTATGCAGCTTATGTGTGATTGCAGCATTCAGCCTCAGGGATACATCATACAGGTCTTATCTATACTGAAGGAATTTCTGTAGTCTTCAAATGCTTCAAGAGGAGTACTATTCAACCAAAATAGTATTTCTATAGCTAATATCACAGTATCGTCAGCTGTTATAAAAGGTAGACAGCTATGAAAGAGCTATTGGGTATGCTATTGGCTTATTAGAAAAGATGGATTAATTATGAAAACCATTGTGAGTTTGTTGTCTGTAATTCTGCATTACACAGATTTGCTTTTAACAAATAATGTGTTGGTTCAATGTTCTAAATCAGAAACCTATTTTACCATACATTTCTCAGAAAATTCAAGCTTACTCCACAGAAAACAGTACATAGAAACTGCAGGGCAGTCTTAAGTCAACAATAACTGCTACCCACATTGCAGTATTACCATGAGCCACCTTTGGAGTGTTTCACGTGGTATTTTTAGAGGGGAAACTCAGTTTGGTAAGTCTCTTATCAAGCTGTGCTTTGGTTTTATTACAGCGTCTAACAGGAGCTAGAAAGGGATCTGAATGTGAAATACACATCAGCAACCAAATATAAAATAATTGTCTTACATTTACTTAAATCAATCAATAAATCAAACAAACAAAAATATACTACTTATATAAATATTCCTTTCAAAGTTGTAGGAAGAGGACACTGGAACCAACTACAGTTTTGCAGAACTATACACTGAAAAAAAATCCACCTGTTTTTCAGAGAGCATACAACAATATTCCCAGTGCCAGTTAGCTCCATATAACTGGAAAAAACATCCTTGCATGGATACCATGTATTTTCACTTAGTTTACAGGTTAAAATCTAGCAAATTGAATTCATACTTGTGATTTCAAACTTTTTTCTACAATGACTCTATGTACTTGCTCTTTCCACTATGATAACCATCTCTTAATAAATTGTCACAAATTTTCTTATTAAAGTTTTATAAATTAGGTATCCTTTCTCTCTACTTGCATTTTAAAATAATTTAGAGGAGGTCATTGTAGTAAAACTCTTCAGATCTATACAACACTGGGCATAATCTACACATTCAGAAAAGGAGACATACATCTGGCCAAAGTTCTGGTTTAAGATAATGATTTAGGGTCCTGAGAAATTATAATATGATTCATTGAAAACTAGCAAGATGACCTATGTTACTTTATGCTTCTGACCCTTGACAGGATGCTTTATGCCAAACACTAAAAATGAAAAAATTATTTTCTCTTCCAAATTTTGCTAGTTTTGGCTGAGATAATTTTCTTCATAGAAGCTCACATGGTGTCATTTTAGCATTTGTAATGAAGGCAGTGTTGATAACATAAGGATATTCTTGTTATTGCTAAGCAGTGCTTACACACCATCAAGGAGCTTTCTTCTCCAGTTAGGAGTCTGGGGGTACACAAGGAGTTGGGAGGGGACACAGCTGGGACAGCTGGCTCCAAATGACTAAGAGGATATTACAGATCATATGTTGTCATGCTCAGTATATAAAGCTGGGGGAAGAAGAAGGAAGAGGGCAGGAGGTTCAATTGTCATGGTTGTTTTCCCAATCAACTGTTTTGTGTGACAGAGCCCTGCTTTCCCCGGGAAACAAGTAAACACCTGTCTGCCCATGGGAAGGAGTGAATTATGTCCTTAGTTTGCCTCACTTGTGCATGCAGCTTTTGTTTTACCTATCAAACTGTCTTTATTTCAGCCCACAAGTATTTTCAGTTTAACCCTTCTGATTCTCTCCATGATCCCACTGTGGGGGCATGAGCAAGCAGCTGTTTGGTGTTTAGCTGTCTACTGGGATTAACCCACAACACAATGCACCTCAAGTGCCATTGTTTTCACTAAAATTTAAATCAGTAAGTAACTTACTGTATCATTTTCCACAATATAATTGGGGTAATATAACAGCACTAACTAATGTATTATTCCTGAAGTTTTAATTGAGTGGCAATTACATCCCAAAGGATTATACTTAGTCGATGATCCAAGTGTTTATTTTGTTGAAAATGCATGTGAGGCCACCTTGTCCTTCACTAGTTAATGTAGTACTTGTGTGATGAATATCTGTTAATATTGAGCTGCTTGTTTCCTAAGCAACAGTAACCAGGTGAAAGCTTTTTCAAAGCCTTCTTCCTGCCTACTTGCTTGATGCTTTTACATATAAAACATGGAGGGTTATTGTAAGGAACTGGACTCAGGATGTTGACTGTACTGATTTCCGAGTTGCAAAGGAGTTAAGGTTTCACAATATAGATAGTGAAAAAATATCTTCTTCTGTTTTAGTTTTATTAGTATGTACTGACTAATAAAAATTAAATATCGATACACATAAAAGTAAAAGTCTTCAGGCAAAAGCACTACTAAATTTGGATTGGTATTGGTTTTGATTTTATTTTCGAGTCTACTGAAAAACTGCAAGATACTCTGGAGAATTGGAACAATACCTGCTTGAATTACCATTACCAAAGGACATCTGAACTTTGCAGTTAGCTTCTGATCAGCGTTGTAGGACAATCAATATTGGATTCTTGCTTATCTTTCTTGGACAAAGCAGGGAGCTGAAAACAGATCCCATTACCCAAATTGCTGTTCTATTCTATATCCCCACAAAAGGACTGACACATTTTAATTTTTTTCTACAGGCAGATTTTTATTTTTTAGAATGCAGTTAGGAAGCTGTGGATTTTTATTTAGTTTGGGCAAAATTATAGTTTTGCCCTAGAACAAAAACTAAATAAAAGAAAATTTAATTTTTGTTAAAGGAAAATATTGACTTCAAGTGGAAATCAAATTTTTTTTATGTTGTCTAATCTTTTTCCTCAGTTTTTAAAATCTTGTTTTTAATTTTTATCTTTAACTTATGAGAAATTTTATAACAAAAAGTATTATTTAAAATCAAGTGAAAATAATTCCTTTAAATTTTTAAGGACTAAATTAAGACTAGGTTGTGTGCCTAGGAAAATGATCCCATGTAGCGCACTCAATTTAAATGTATTTCCTTCTTGGAGGAAGATAAGTAATTCTTTCCTTTTTAACAGCTTTTATTTCAAGAATGTTATCATTTTTGGACTGGAACTATTGAGTACACCTAAAAGTTACTCCTTGCTGGCCACATGCAAGCTGAAGCTAAGATCTCAGAAGATCTGTGCTACATCAGATTTTCAGAACACAGAATATATATTCAAAACCCTTTACAGAAGATCTGTTTTTCCAAGCTGATCAGAGAAGTATTTTCAGGTTTGTACACCAATAACCTCAGCCAGTTAACAAAAAACAGTTATTTGTAAACTGATATTGATATTGTAGCCTAATCTCTGCCTAGTAAAGTCAAGGGTTTGATTTTTTACTTCAGTGGAATGGCAAAAGAACAACAGCTGACAAAAGAATTTTAGCTTCTAAATTTTAACATGCCTTCTTAAAACTCTGAGAAACAGAGTCTCAACTATTATAAGT